>JARVGS010000548.1:23519736-23530385 GCA_031762315.1 Hypsolebias antenori
AAGGTCTACATCGCTGTCATTTCATAACATTAAAATGATCTTTGTCTGGTGGTGGACGACACACGAAGAAGTGCTGGGCTTTTCATCTTTATGTTCTATTTGCTTATTTTATTTTTATTCTATGAAAAGACAAATAAGCAGAAATCTTTTTCTCAACACAACACTGCAGAAAGCCAAGTGATTTCCACACAAGCGATTTCAAAACGGACAGCTTGACTTTTCATTGTTCTTCATCGTTAAGTTCAACAACACCCATGCAAACTTTGAGCCAAGACTTTTGGTCATCGGTGAAAGTAGCTTATTTAACCGTTTATTATACAACCTGAAGGCAACATTGTGTGACCTCTGGTGATCTGAAAAGGCACCTCATGTTTTAATACTCAACTGAGGCTCTTGTGTTCAAACTAATCTTTACATCTTCTGTTTTGTTCTCTTTTTTCAGTGTGAAAGGTGACAGTGAACTGAAATGTAAAACATCGGACCCTGAACTGTGAATATTTTCCTGGTGCTATAAGTGATAAGACATAAAATCAAGGTATTTTCCTCCCCACACAAATAGTTTTTGTTAATTATGGTACATTTAATGTGGATTCAAGCATTTAGCATTGATTAAATGCTGTTTTGCTTGTTATCCTTCCACATGTCTGTGCTATTTTTGTTTATAATTTTTACTTTCTTGGCAGTTGTGGAGTTTGTGGCGCCAAACAACAACGTCATGTTTTACGGTTCTTCCTCCGGGGCCAGTATGTCCCTACCATCCAAGAGCCGGCTAAAACGACAGAGTAGGACCTTCACACAGGTACACACACACACACCACCAGGTTTAGGGTTAAAAATACATTCTAGGTTAAATGAAAGGTAAATCAAGGGGCAAAGATTAAATGTATAAATAAAGGGTAGCCAAACAAATACAGTACGCTGAGAAATGTGCTATGTGCCAGAAACGATCAGGTTTTTGCAAGTTTAAAAGAAAAGTGATCTGCTCCACCCAAAAATTAGTTCTTCTTTTGCCTTTGCTTCACCTTTGCATGTTACAGTATCATCAGCTTCACTGTATGAATGTTTATGAAGCATTCACGCTATTGTCATCCATTTTTCTTCCATCCGTTTTTCAGCATCTTTCTCGTTCCGCAATTTTTGTACTATTTCAACAAATCATATCAAAACTTTCAGCTCATTCAGGACAATCCTGCTATGATTTTTGGTACAGTACTTGTGCAACTTTAGCTTTTTGAAATATTTACCGTAGCCTTTTCTGCCACTTTATCTTGTCTCATAGAAAATGAATTGACTCATTTTACACCCTTCAAATCTTAGATCTGTTTACAACCTTTTACTGCTCCTTTCATATTTTGTTCTGCTTCAGCTTCTTTCAGCTTTCTTGTGCATTTTTTTAACTTCAGCTACTTTCAGCTAACTTCAGCTGTTTTGTGCTCCTTTCTGCTTTTTCTGCTATCTACAACATTTTTGTGCTTCTTCTAACTTCTTTCTGCTAATTTCAGCTTGTTATGCTGCTTTCAGCTTATTTCTGTGTTTCAACTATTTCTGCTTTTTCAGCTGCTATTTAGCTGTTTTATGCTAACTTGAGCACATTTTCAGTCTAATTCAGCAAAAAATGTGTGCGCGCTACTTCCTTCTGGTATTTAAGTTTCTTTCTGCCTTTTTTTTAGCTATTATTTAGCTGTTTTTCTTTTCAACTGTCTGCTTTTGTCAGATAATTCCCACAGTTTTGTGCTAATTTCTACTTCTTTCAGCCTAATTTGGCACAGTTGTGCTTTCACCATTTCCTTCTGGTAGTTTAAGCTTTTTTTCTGCCTTTTCAGATACTTTTCAGCTTTTTTTTTCTTTTTTGGCTAATTTCAGTTTATTTTTTTTAATTTTTTTAATTTTTTTGTAGCTAATTTACTCATTTTTGTGCTCATTTCTGCTTATTTAAATCAAATTCAGCAAAAATGTGTTCTTTCTGCTTTCTTCTGTTAATTAAGGCTTGTTCATCCATTTCAGCTACATTTCAGCATGCTTTTAGCTAATTTCAGCTGTTTTTCAGCAAGTTCTTCAGCAATAAGCATTCCCACTGCATTTTCACAGGAAATTTATTTTTTCTAGTTTGCTTTATAATCCTAGTCCCTGACAAGCAAACCACATGCACTGATTTCATACACCTTGATATGGCAGAAAATCATTAAGCAATTAAGTGAGGTTCTTATTTAACAAACTAAATGCAGCTACGAGGACAGTTTACATTACTGAAACTACAGTATCTAACTTATTAACTTGTCTCAAAATGTGTAGCTTTACAGATCTTTCATTTATTATCCTCTTGAGAAGTCCATCTACTGTACATAAAATTAATTATTCAATGTTTTAGTCACACAAAAAGCTTGGATCTAGGGATGAGAAGTTATTTTCATTCAACCTTTATTTATGCAGGTTAGTCCCAGTGAGTCTCAGAGACTCATTTACAAGAGAGGCCTGACCTGAAACAATTAACCTTTTTGTGTTAGATGCAACTAAAACACAGAATATTGTAACTAATGTCTGTTTACTTGTATCTATAGGTGTTGTACCGTACTTTGAGTTACAGAGATCGTGTCCCAGCAGAGACTGGAACAAACACCCGTGGAGATCGGCGCTTGATGACTGAACCCCCAGAGCGGCCAGAGGACGACCCAGCTGAGCTCTCCACGCAGAGCTCGGCCCCCGGGGTGCTGAAGATCTTCGGAGATGAAATCTGTGCCGGTGCCAACTACAAGAGCGTCCTGGCCACGCCACGCTCCAGCGCTCAGGAACTCGTAAAAGAGGCTCTCGAGCGTTACTCTCTCAACAAGGATGCAGCTCGCTCTTACGTCCTGTGCGACGTGATTGGACGTTTGGAGGGAGAAGGAGGGTGGCGGACTGAGTGCCTGCGAGCACTGGGGGACAACGAGAAGCCGCTGTTGCTCCAGGAGCTGTGGAAACCCAGAGAAGGACACGCTCGCAGGTTTGAGCTGCGCAGGAGGGCTGAGGTTGAGGAGCTGAACGCCAAGGAGAAGGATACCATCACTGCTGGTGGGTAAACACACACACACACACACACACTAGCAGAGACATAAATGAACAGTTAATTCTTGCAAAGATGGAGGTTTTGAAACCTGGGATGGACTGGGTGTGTTGTTTTTCATTTTTCTCTTTATTATTTTTTTACCTGATGTCTCGTTCAACTAAAGTTTGAGTGAAGCTGACCCCACAGGAAAAAGTCTGTATTTTCTACGTAGCTCAAGTAAAACAACTACTGCGTCTTTACATCTGCAATGCAGCAATTCACACTATTTCTGTCCAGATGTGTGCCTCTTTAGAAATATAACATTACTGGTAAATGTTCTGCTGATTGAAAATTAAATTAGTTTATTTATATAGCGCCAAGTCATAGCATAAGTTGTCTCAGGGCACTGAACAGAAACATTCACATACATAAATGCCAATTAGTTTATTATCTATCTATAGGAAGCCAGCAGATTGCGTTGTCTTCATCTCGTCACAGTCTCACACACTGAGCAAGCACAAAGGAGACAGTGGAAAGGAAAAACTCCCTCTCAACAGGAATAACCCTCCAGCAGAACCAGGCTCAGGACGAGCAAAAAGTTTGCTACCTACACACACGTGCTCACATTCACCTTTCTGAAGACATTTAGGAAGCACAGCTTGTTTTCTGAAAAACTGGATGAGCATTTTTAGCCTCAGTAACACTACTTTCCAGTAAAACCACCGTCTTTTACAAAGCTTGGCTGGGTGCACTGGTTGCTTTGTGCCAGTCAGACTTTCAGCCATCAATCGGAATAGATTTGTCTCTTCTCTTATCGACTGCTAAAGTTGAATTTTTATTTATTTATTTTTTTTACACAATACAGAAGACAATATTCACTTCTAAAATAGGTTAAAATCTTCAGTCAATAAGGTGAAACTAGATTCAAGACAAAGTTGAAACACTCTGTTGTCAACTAATTGTTTTATTTATTTATTTATTTATTTGTTTTTTCATCTTAATTTGTTTTATGTAAATGTCAGAGAAACAACCCACTTGTTCATATGAAATATTTCAACAAAATCTTATAGAAGCTGACAAATCATGCAGTTTCAGAATGTCTAGTTTACACCTGTCAAACAACAGATCAGTAAATCTGAACATGTTTTCTACTTGGTTTCTAAAAAAAAAAAAATAATAATAAAGTAATGTAAAAATGTAAAATGGCTCCATAGTTTGACTGAAACTTTTTATTTGTGCTGTTTGGTGAAAGAAAATGTTTTATAACTTGTATTTCAAAAATGCAGAATTACTCATAAAATGTTTTATCTTAAAATTTGTTATAATTACACAGACGTAATCTGTCTCAATTAATTATTTACTGTGCAGGCTGGAAAAGTAAGTAAACTACTGACTTAGGTAAATATTATTTGAATTCTTGTTGATTCTGTTTGGAAAGTCAAATTCCTCCCAGATTAAAATTCACAATTACAATTTTATGTTAAGATTTGATTGGTTGATTGATTGATTGATTGACTGACAGGTGCTTAGGCTTTTATTGTAGCAAAGCAGGTCCACATCATGATGCAGTCTCTACCATGCTTTACAGCTGAGATGAGATTTCACGTTAGTTGCAGAAATTAAGTTTCTAATAAATAAAACTGTCTAAAATACAACTTTTAGTTTTATTGCTTAATTAGTAAGTATAAACTTAAATATTTACAGACTGAAAAATTGTACGTTCTACTTGACTGTTTTTTTCTGTGAGTATTTATTATCATAATATGGACAATTATTATATTTTGGATATCAGTAGTATAAGACACAAATATTTGCATACTACCTACTACACTTTCCACTATAGTGTAGTGATTGCATTTGTGTTTTTCTACGTTTTAATACAAACCTAATATAGTTTTTTTTTTTTTTTTTTTTTTTATATATTAAATCAATCAAAAAACACAGGTCAAATTATACATTTATAAACTGCTATGTATATAAAAAAATCTGTGTCAACATTATTATTATATGATAGAGATGCACAATATTATCATCATGGTATCGGTATCGGCTGATATTAGCAATAAAGTTAAATATCAGGCATCGGCCATGCCATCAAAATAACTCACTGATATAAAAGGCTTCTGTTTTAAGTTAGTTTTTAATTTAAGAAACAAATATATTTATCAATGCACTACTTATGTGCTTTTCACTTGTCGCTTGTGAACAGGTTGAGTTTGGATTTGTAAAAATTTAGAAACTTGCACTGTTCGGGTGTTATTGTGTTAGAAAGAGTAAATGTCATGAATACGTTTGGCGTTAAACATAGTCCAAGTTGAAGTGTTGCATCATTTTCAGCCACTTTTGGGCATCTGCATTTGGTAACATGACAGACTAACAAAGACCATGTAGAATAATGTATTATTTTAATTCAACAGCAAATAAAGTTATGTAGTCTCTGTAAGTAGGTCTAGGGAAAAATAGTGGTATTGGTTATCGGCCAAATAAGTTTTAACATATTGGCATATCGTATATCGGACAAAAATCCAATATTGTGCATGCTTATTATATTTTGTTTGTAAATATGCCAACATAATTACAAAGTAGGTATTCAGTTGTATTTTGCTTTTCATTTTTCGCACATCGTGGCCTCAGTGTTTCGAACATCAAGTTGAAGTTCAGCCCTTTACATGTTCTCACATAAACAAAGGCTGTTCTTACTCAGCTGCAGTGTTTCTTGGTTGAAAATAACATCTCTGAAAAGCTTTTGGTCAGGTTTTGAACTCTACTATATCACTGACTCAGCTCTTGAAGAGGTTTTAATTACCTTCTTTTAAGTGCTGATTTGAAGAACTCTGCTGTTCTGGTGCTTGTAGACCTGACTCCAGCCTCCAGCGCTGTGGATCACAGCTTCCTCATTTCTTTGAACTTTGCGTAGGCATTAACCCTCGGAAAAATCAGTCACACATTTATTTTTGTCTGTGCTGTTTTCTATTAATTTGTTTTGGGTTTAGTTAGGAAACACTTTTTTTCTGGCAAAGCCTAAATGTCCTTCCGATTTTTTACTTTTAATCTCATATTTATTATATCATAAAATAATACATTCCTCTCTGTAATGTTTTTTCTTTTTACGTCTATCACTATAATTTAGATTTTTATATTGGCTCACGAGGCGGTGCTCCACTTTTTTATTTGAGAGCCATTGTAAAAATGTACTAAACAGAGATGAATCTTAAACCCTGTACCCTTGAAGCAGTACCTCCTCTCTGTCAGACGTTGCTGTGGAGTCCCGTCTCTCATCTCATCAACTGCTTTAGTTTGGCAGTAAAGAACAAAAACTCACCTGCAATGTGCACAAGTAAACGTTTAGTACTAAAAATGTTTCTCATGCGTGCAGGCCGGACATTCCACAGCTGACAATGGCTGACCTAATGAATAAAATAAATTAAAATAAAAAGATAAGGTAAAGAATACTTAATGTCAGACCGGAGTAAGTTTGACTGTTTGACTGAAAACAAGGCTTTGGTTTCAGATGGATGATCTTCACAAAACTCCACAGACTGGAATTTTAAAAAAGTAAAAAAAAAAAAAATAATAATAATTAGTTTTATCAAGAGCGTGTTTTAGGTGTGTGTGCTTCACCTCTCCCACCGACATTTTGATGTCGTCGGTTGGGGGGTCGAACCCGCGACCTTCTGATTGCAGACTTATCTCCTCTAACCTCTGCCCCAACACTCCCCAAAGGTAGTTTGACTTGTTTATTTGTTTATAAATTGCCATTAAATACATATTTTGTTAATTTAAATAAATAATAAAATGTGTTGCGTCAGGAAGGGCATCTGGCGTAAAAGCAATTACCAAGTCTCTGTGCAACTTAGTTCGCTGTGGCGACCACTGAGGGAGCAGCTGAGTGATGGAAAATAATAATAATAAAATGTAGTTTTTTTGTTTTTTTTTTATCTATAAAAAAATTGAAATGCCAAAAAAAAAAAATCAAAATTTTTTACATTTTTTTTTCAGGTAGCTCTAGAAGATCCACTAGTTTTTTTATTTTATTTATTTATTTATTTATTTATTTATGTTTTTAATAGAAAAAAATTAAATTCAGTTTCTTTAAATGGTGCATACAGAAGTCTCAGGGCACTGAACAAAAACATTCACATACATTATTATAAAATATATAAAAGCCAATTAGTAAGAAATTTCTATCTAAGGAAGCAGCATATTGCGATGAATCTTCACTTCATCACAATCCCCCATTCTGACTAAGCATGAAGGCGACAGTGGAAAGAAAAAAAACTCCCTTTTAACAGAAAGGACCCTCCAGCAGATCCAGACTCAACACTGGATCTGGATCTGGTCCGATTTGTCTCTGTCACATTAATGAATGCATAATAAACATGTATTAATTATTTATAAAGTGTTTATATAGGAATTGATAACATACCTATAAACTATTACGGTAGCCATCTTTAAGGGGAGTCTTATTGTAAAGTGGTACCATAAAATGTTCCTATTGCCTTCGGGTGCATGTATTTAGAAGTTTCTATATTATTATTCTATTATTATTCTATATTATTGAGCATGGACTTTGTTGGTCTCTGTATTATACATTTTTGCAACAAAATGACAAAAAGAAAACTGGGTTTGATGAGAACAACTTTAGTTGTGAATTAACACTTTTATGGTAGAAATGAGACCATGACCATTAAAATGAACAGTTGTGTTTGTAGTTATCCAGTGAAACAAGGTCTATCAATTTAGTTTTGTTTCTGTGGCACATAAAAATAATCCACCATGTTTAAATTTTTCTTTCTGAGTTGAATCTAGAGTCGACGTTAGTATTTTTTGGTTATGTTCGATGAAATATTTCTGTCCTCAGTTTTATCCTGTTAAAGCATTTTCTGCTGTTCTCAGAGCCATTTCTGTTGATTACTTGACTGAAATGTGAATTTGTCTTTTGTAATGTTGGAAAACAGAGAGAATCATAAGGCAGCAAAGAATGCTTTTTGTGATAAAACTGCTAACACATATTACAAGTTTTACTTTCGCACTAACCTATTCTCTGTTATTTACAACACATGCATCCTGGACTTTCTTTCTTTTTGTGTTCTACTTGTCTTATTTATTTCCTTTGTTGTATGTGTGAGCGTGCATGCTTATGTGTGAAAGTGTGTAATCTCACATACACTTTTACAAATGAGATGGCACTTTAAAGGTACTGAAGGATTTTCTTTGACAACATGAACACCTGCTGCCAAATTAATTGTTCATTCTCCTAAAATTTAATCTGAAATGCAATTTGTGCCAAAATTAAGCTCTTACGAATTCACAAGATATAGTTAAGGCTCTTTATGACAAAACAAGGTATAAATCTAAAAACAAAACCAGGCTACCTATATATTTGGCACAGTAAACATTAGATTAATGAATTCAGCCAACAGGTAGCCTGTCGCGATAAACAATAAATCAGTTAATCACATGTAAATGAAAATGATCATCCTCATTTTCATTTATCGGCTTTATAGTTTCTTCATGTCTCTCTCTTTCTACTGAAGACACTGGATGACAAAAGGCTCAACTCCGGTGCTCTTCACTGACCCCTCCCTTTCCCTTTTATCTTTAAAATCCATTTTAACCATCACAAATTGCGTTTTTGGATCATTAAAGGCAGCTAAGCTACAAGCTAAGCTAACTGACTGACCTTGGGGCGGGGGGGAACCTCCGTCTTATCAAAGCTCCAAAAATTCACAGTTGAAACTTGTGCCTTCGTGAAAAAAGTTTGTTTCTTTCTGCAAAAAGAAGCTGAGAACTTGTTTACTGATTTTTAATTAAAAGCTTTGTGTGAAAAATGCTACGCTCAAGAGCTCAAACCACACAGAGCATCCGCCATTTTGAAAACTGGATAAAAGGGAACAAGAGACAGCCCATGTCTTGTCAAGGGGGCCTCCTTCCCATTTTTCTTAAAGAGACACGCTGCTCACTCCCTCACTATCCATGCTTCGGTCCAAACAATCTTGTACTGCCATCCAGTGGTCAATATAAAGTACTAAACACAAAAATTAACCAACATTTCTTCTTAAATTTGACAGTAATTACTAATTATTGTTAAATTTCAAGCAATATTATCGTTTATCGCAATAATTTCTGAGACAATTAATCGCCCAGCAAAATTTGTTATCGTGACAGGCCTACCAACAGGATCTGTTTTTTTTATTATGGCAAATTTATCATTGTCACAACATCAGTGTGCACAGTATCAATATTGCAAACAACTTCTTGGACTGTAATACATCATAAATCATTAAGTGCTACACATTAATGATGCATTATCTAATATATTACTGCATGCAAATACTGTATTTGGTCAATCCAACAGACTATCACTGACCTTGAAGCCAACACCTGGTTTAGATTATAGTGATGACAGAAGAGAAAGTGAGAACAATGTGGGTTTATCACAGTATATTTGCAATAAAAAATGTTATTGCACATTGCAAGTTTTTCTCAGTTTGCACAGCTCTATTTTTAAATACATTGCTAAGATGACTGCTTAGGTGAATGTATTCAGTGCTCACATATTGCAACATTCTGCTCAGTGTGCACCGAGTTTTAAGTTTGAAAAACCTCCATGTAAACAAACAGGACATTTCCTTTGGTAAAAAGTAAAGCGATATCTCAGATAATTTTTCCAGGTGTTGACTCTTGTTGATGATTCACATAGCTTTTACCCTGCTGCTGTATGTTAAAATATAAATTATTCTAATACGTTTAAGTGGATTTAGTTATTTTATGTTGTAAAGAAATGTCGATAGCATTATTATTATGTGCATGGAAGTAGGTGGAACTTAAAATTCCACCTTGGTAGTGCACTGACGCTGGCATCCTCTGTAAATCGCTTTCTGCTGGCTTCAATTCCCAACGAGAAAAAGCATGGACAGTTGGTGTATTGGCTTCATAAGTCCATGGTTGGCACCATTGTTACTGTTAAAGCAGTTGATGGGTGACATAAACTGTGCGTATATGTAAAATACAAAATTAGATCATGTAATCCTGGACAAGAAAAACAAAATTTATTTATTTTTTTTGCATATTGAACGTGGTATTGAGCATCTTATGTCGAATTGTTTCAAATTTTATTAGAGAAATCAAATTAGCTTGCTAATTGGAAATATAACAGTAATATGTTAAAGGAATCTTTTGAAGTGGAGTTCTGTGGAAAGGTAATGCACAAGCAATATCTTACCTGCTGTAGAAAGCTCTTTGAATGGGCTCAGTTTGGAGAAATTGTTTACTTCTGGCCAAACTGGTGAGCTAACGATAGTCTGATTGTAACCAAGACTAAGTGGAATGTTTCCATGTGAAAACAGCTCAAATCTCAAAAATATAGTTTTATAACCTTTCACATCGTTGTTAGTTTTGCATAACATGAAGTTTGCTGGAAATGTTACAACATTCCTGCCAGTGCACTAGACTGTACTAGAAGTGCTACAGTCATCATTTCTGTTTGTAAAATACAATAACCACATATTTCTGTGCAATGTACAGTAGTCCCACCTATATATATACTGTACAGGTAGTCCTCGAGTTACGAACGGGTTCCGGACCTAAGAACCGTTCGTAGGTCGATCCGTTCGTAATTCGAAAC
>JARVGS010000548.1:23588454-23602713 GCA_031762315.1 Hypsolebias antenori
TTTCGAGCTACGAACGGATCAACCTACGAACGGTCCTTAGGTCCGGAACCCGTTCGCAACTCGAGGACCACCTGTACAAACAGATTGCCTTTGCCTTTGAGGAAGCTAGATTAGCGTGTCTGGTTTGCTACAAGGGATGATATTTATTAAAGGGTTAATTGGTGGGAGAAAAGTAGGCAAGACCTTGTATCATTTTCGCCTTATGCTTTCAAAGCTGGGATATGGTATGAGGACAACTACAACATCTTATTTTATTACAAAATTAGGTGAAACACTCAGTTCAAGAGAGGGAAATTAGAATAACTTTACAGAGAAGGAAACTAGACTTGGCTTGTCAACTCATAAGATGAAACAGCTCATAAAATTAGATCATTGGTTATAACAAAACTTCATATGGCTTTATATACAAAACAGACAACTGAGAGCCTATCATACCCCTGAGGAGGGTAAAAGAGCATTTAAATTAAATACATTGACATAAAGGTCTTTTGCAACCTAGACTGAAAAAGAACACGCGTTACTGTTTTAGAAAAGGAGGGAAATCATGAGCAGATGTGTTACATTGCTTTTTATAGATATTAATTTTCCTAAAATTTTCATCTTTCTTTGCTCTTGTATATACTGTATATATATTTAACAGAAGTACTTATTTTTCTTTCAATGAAATGTGAACAGGTCCCGGAAGCCTCTCAGGTGCAGGGGGACGCCCCAACCTGAACAACAGATCATAAGTGATTAACAAGAAATTGGGTGGATTTGTATTTTTAAATACATTTGACTTGACTTGACCGACTTGACTTAATTCAATAAAGGGGATAATCAAGGTTATTTGAACAGAGTATTTAACCATTTGGTTTACCGGTAATTATGTTTTGTATGCTCTGTAAATGGTTTGTTACTTTTTAAGGAAGAGGTGAGTACATGTACTGTATTTTCTGCACGTGTTTATTTCATTCTTCTTTTCCACAGACAGGTGTGGGTAAGCAGACAAAATCTGTCGTCCACACGAAAAACTAACATCACTCGTGCCGAATATTCACCACTAAACCTTGAAACCTTAACTCTTCTGATTACTTGTTTGCACTGCATGTTTGTAAACACATATTCTTGTGAAAAATAACTTTGCTTCTTCTAGGACGATACACAGCAATTAAAGGTAAAGTATGAATAAAATGTGATAAATTGTAGGTACAAATTTCGTTCGTGGTGTAGATAGAACATACATTCACCTGCCTTAGAGGGCATTAATTAGATTGATGTTTTTTTATTCATATAGGGTAGCCTAGTGTGAGGAAGTTTAGACAGACATCATTAAGGCCAACACATAGTCTAACATGACATGACCTATAGAGAAACAAATGATGAACCAATTAGAATATATTTAGGCCTTTAGACGATGAAACAGAGGAGGTTTGTAGATGTTGTGTTTGCAGATTTTGTATTACAGGTGGTGACCAAATGAGGGTGGTTTCCATGGTTCAACAATTCAGCTCAGGTGGACGGGCCCGTTCTAAGTGCTCCTGATCACCCACACGGCCATCAAGGTGGCCGAGCAAGCTACCTGGGTCCATGCGTCACACTGCAAGCTGTTCCGGGACACTAAACCACCTACAGAAGAGGAACAGGACACACTTGCACTGCCTGTTACACCCTAGGTCTCTCAGGCTGCCAACTCAGCTCACTCGGTGCCAGGAAGGCAGCCGAGGCAGCCCACTCGCTGTCAATGGGCAGCTGAGGTAGCAGACGCCCATCTCAGCTCACTCGATGCCAGGAGGCAGCCGGGGCAGCTCACCCACTAGACCACAAGTCTAGATGGGGCAGCGGTTCCAGACGAGGATGACTGGCCTTAAAATCCAGAACTTTCCTGAGTCCGACATAAAAATGGGTCTGCTTCAACACCCACTTTGGCACTGGGTGGAGTTGCCCTCCTCATGTGCAGAATTACATTTTGGTATGAATATTTTTGCCTATTTCCAAGTCAGAAGCCACGTAAAAACATTCCTAGTAATAAAAGAGAAGTGCACCCACCAAAATGTGAACACTGGAAAATAGGTATCAGAATTGATTATGTAACAAACTCTACAACTTCATTTCAGTTTGACTTATGTGATGTGATTGATTGCAGTGAAGACAGACAATATTATCAAAGCACTGATCTCTACCTGTGTTACGGCCATAGAATTAATTCAGCAGCATACCCCATCTGTGGGTCCAGATCACCAATGTTTCATCAGTACCCCAGAACCTTCGGTCCAGCCTGCCATTGGGAAACCACAACACTTTACACCGGTTTGTGGACACCCTCTCAATCCCACTTAGCCTTATCCCAAACCACTTCCTGCCCAGACCTCACTGATTGTGACAAATCCACTGATTCAATTTCCTTTATACTGACCAAGAAGAGGACGGTCATGTAAATGTTTCAATTTAATCTGTTTTGCTCATTTCCTTGACTTTGCTAGATTGAATTTGAAGTTTGCTTGAAGTTGTATTTTAATTATTATTTTAATTTTTTCTCATTACTTTAGCTTGCTCGAAATAAAGGGATCTGTCCCCTGCAAAAACAGCACTTGCTTTTTCCAACTGATATTTATGATAGTCATATGTTAAATAATATTCTGTATGACACGTGTCTTGAAGGATTATTTTAATCCATCAGCGTCTAACATCCTGTATGTAAATACTTGCGTAATGATGTTTTTAGTTGTTCCTGACGGAACAAAAGGGAGGAAATTGTGAAAGAATACTGTAATACCATGTTGTTTTAAATCATTTTATTGTTTATTTTCAAAGATGTTGTATTATACTGCAAGACTGCTTATGTGTGACCTTTTTAAACTAATTATTTTCAGTATCATCATGTCATAAAAACGAACCTGCAAAAAAGCAGAAAAACAGCTTTCAGCAAAACCTCCTTGTTCTTTTCTGCACACAAGATGTTCGTAGTACAGTCAACCTGACCACAGAAACTGTTTATTCATCCTTTCCAAACCCTTTAGCCAGTATGATTCATCAGCTTGCAATGTTGTTTTTTTTATCTAAGAAGCAGTATCATGACGTACAAAAATGTTATAAATACAGCGCTCACTCCTCACATTTTTCAGAACACCTTCAGAACCCATTTAGAGCAAACTGTGTGTTCTCTCTTTTGCAAAAGAAAAATAAACCTATCATTTGTATTTGAAGTCTCTCAGTCTATAATTTATTAAAGAAAGCTTTAATAAATTCCACAGTAGCTTCCCTGCACATTTAGGTAAATGTTTGTGCTTACTCTCAAAATGGCAGTTCAGAGTATCGGGCCTTCTTGGAATCCACAGTGTGCTAGAAGTGGCTCCATTTAGGGTGCATTCACACCAGCCCTGTTTAGTCTGCTTTAATCAAACTCTAGTCTGTTTGCCTAGAAAGTGCGGTTTGTTTGGGGAGGTGTGAATGCACAACTGAACTCTGATGCCGACCAAAAAAGCAAACTCTGGTCTATCTGAACACCTAGGTCTCGGTCCAGTTGATGTGAAATCTAGACCGGTTCGAATGCATTGTGAATGCAGGAGGACCGGAAACCGCTCCAAAAGCAGGAAGTAAACTACAGTGCAGGGCAAACAAACGCACATTTCTCTTATCTCATATGCAGCCATCAGCTGCCTTGTGTGAAAAACCACATTTTTATGGTCTTCCACTCATGCTGAGTCCATTGTTCAAAAATTACAAACAGAAATCTTAAAACTGCTAAAATTTAACGCCACTCTGTTTTTGTTTTTATTTCCAGAAGAAGAAGAAAAAGTGTCTTCTTCAGAGAATGTTGTGTTGTTTCCTTCAGTGGTTCTTGGTGCAGCACCACCACAGGCGAGTGGGGGAATGGGCTGGCTTGACTGACTCAGTGCAGTGTGAATACAAACCGCACCAGCTGAAATGTAAACAAAATGTTCTAAATTTTGCTCCCCAATCGAATAGAGTTTACCAGACTATTGGGTGTAAATACACCCTTAGTCTGCTGGAGAATGTCAATATCCACATGGGTAATAACAGTGTGACCTACCTAGAGGAGCGTGATTGGGAGGAATGAGCTTAAGGCTTCCTTAAGGTTCCCCTCAGTGCTGTGTGTTGAGACCCCTCCTGTCCACTCTTCTTAGGTATGACTGCACACCTATTCATCCAGGGTATCATATTGTAAAGTTTGCAGATGATACAGCAGTGGTGGGATGCATCACAAACATTGATGAGTCTGGCAACAGGTAGGAGGTTGAAAACCTGGAGGGTTTGGGCAGGAAGAACAACCTCCACATCAATGTGAAGCAGATGAAGGAGATGACTGTGGATTTTAGAAGGATAACCCCCCCGCCGCACATAGGAGGATCTGTGGTGGAAGTAGTCTCCATTTACAAGTACTTGGGTGTGCACCTGAATAACAACCTCACATCCTGACAGGGTCCAATGCAGACACAGCCGTGGTGGTGGCCTCCTGTCCACTCTTCCACTATTGGTAATAGTGTTACCACCTGTGGCAACACTATTACCAATCTGATCAAGACTCTACTTTCTCATGTGGCTTAGGCGAGTTGGTCTGGGAAGCTCAATCGCTGGGGAACCTCCTAATACAGGTGTGCAGTGGAGAGTGTCCTATGCTCCAGCATAAATGTGTGGCATGGGAGCTGCACAGCTGGAGAGAGAAAAGCTCTGCAGAGGGTAGTGAAGGCTGCACAGCAGACTACTGGAGTCAGCCTCTCCACCATCACATACATCTACACTTCCAGATGCAGGGAAAGGTCCACCTGTATCGTAAAGGACCCCACTCATCCAACACATACAATTTTTTGCCCCACTCCCCTCAGGCAGCAGGTTTCAGAGCATTAAGTGTAGAACCACTAAACTGAGGAACATATTATTCCCTGAAGCTGTAAGACTCACAAATCCCTAACCAGGAAAATCCCTGTAATGCCACTTTAATTGGAGATTTGACACTGTATGTGCTTCTGATTATCCATACTGCTGATTTCTTACCCATAAGCTGCTGTCTTCATATCCATCTTCTCACAAAAAAAATCCTGTTCAGGCTACTGTTTAATACACCATATTATATCACATTGTTATTGATAAGTATCTATCTTAGATCTTTGCATACTATATTCTTCTTTATTATTTATATATGTACTATTTTGGGGAGTAACTGGGACCTGAGTATACAATTTCATTCCACTTCATGTACCACAGGTGATGCGAATGACATTAAAGTCACCTTGATACTTGAACCTTTTCATACTAGGTCATAGATTTTGAATTGAACATAAATTTTCAAGATGGCGCTGGTGTGTCGGGCTTGCTGTCCCTCGCTCTCTGTTTTTCTTCTATTTTTGTTATTTTTGCAATGCTTTGTGCAGTGTACAGAATCATATATGCAATATGATCGCCGGGCACTTTTGGAGCTCTGTAGATTTGCTGAAATGCTGCAAAGTTTTTGTACAGCAGTCAGCACTCTCCTCCACCGGTTCTGTCCTAGATTCCTGCATTTTTCTATGTGACCCTGGCCTTTCTCCCTGGAAGAAACGTCGTAGACGTCGTGGGAACCATGCAGGGGTTTGGTGAAACTAAGGCACCGTGTGGATTATTGTGTCAAGAGTAATGGGGCTTACTCTGGCTCTGATCATCACCTCTCTGACCCATGGTGCTCCAGGAGCCCAGCTGCTGGCTAGATACCCACGCGCTCAGTCCATGTAAACAACTGCAATTGTTTACCTTCTCGATGTACAAGACGACCAGGAGGTGCTGTTGTTCAAAATCTGCAGCCGCTGGTGCCCCCACCACCACCACCACGGCTGTATCTGCATTGGACCCTGTCAGGATGTGTTTGATCAATGCAAGATCTGTTTCCAACAAGACTTTTATCCTCAATGACTTTTTATAAGACGAACAGTTGGATTATCTCTACATCACAGAGACTTGGATATCTGATGATGAGTCCAGTGCCTTGATGGAATTATTACCCCTGGACTGTCTGTGTTTTACTGCCTGTGTTTTAATGCCCCCACAGTCATCAGGCCAGCGCAGTGGTGGATTATTAACAGTATTTAAACCAAACATTGCCTGTAAACAGTTGGCCATCCCGGTTTCCCGCTCCAGCTTTGAACTGAGCGTCTTTGAACTTGGACATTCTCCTCCGGTTCTGTGTGCACTTGTTTACCACCTCCCTCTGATTTACCACCCCCTTTCTGATTTTTTTTTTTGGCTGATATCACACTGAGATACGATCATCTTTTAATCAACAGGGACTTTAATATTCATGTGTGTTGTCAGGAGAAGCCCTTAGTGAAGGACTTTCTAGATTTATTGGACTCTTAATTTAGCTCAGCAGGTAAATGGTCCCATTCAAGAACACGGTCACACACTGGACCTTGTTTTAACACGCTATGTCTCTATTTGTAATTTGGAAATTGGCAAGTTTTTTCAGATCACATGCCTGTATTGTAAGCTGTGCGCTCCTGCACATAACACATGCACCATTAACCATTTCACTGCTGCTCGTTTTAATGAAGCTTTTAACTCTGAAAGGATCAAACAGCGCTCGGTGTCTCTTACCACAGAGGAGCTAACCTCTCAGTTCAATTATGTCTACCTAAATATTTTGGACTGTGTTGCTCCCGTTAAAACTAGAAAAAACTAAACTTAGATCAGAACCTTGGCTTAATGACGTAACTCAAGCCGTTAGACAGCAGTGTAGGAGAGCAGAGTGCAGATAGAGGAAAGATAGGCTGCAGGTTTCTTTTCCAATGCTAAGGGAGAGTTGGCATCATTATCAGAAAGCAGTTAAAGCTGCTAAATCTGAATTCTTATCTGATATAATTGTCTCCAACTCCCACAACCCCTGAGTTCTTTTTTCCACCCTGAACGTAGTTCTACACCTCAGTGAACCTTCACCTCTGGAAGCCTCAACTGAACTGTATAAGAACTTCCCCCATTTCTTCTTAGAAAATGTTGTGAGCACCCGGGCACTCATTTCTCCACCAGCTCATGATCTGTCCATCCCATCTCAACGCACAGCTGTATTTGACCACTCTCTTTGTCTTCTCTAGAGCAGGTAATGTGCAACATGAAGCCATCTGGTTCTCCCTTTGATGTGGTCCCCTCTCAACTACTAAAGGAGGTTTTTCCTTCTCTGGATCCTTCTATTCTCGCTATTGTGAATATCAGTTTGTCCTCAAGTGTGGTGGCAAAAACTTTTAAACATGCTGCTGTCCATCCTCTCCTGAAAAAAAACCTAACGTTGACCCTTCAGTCGTGTCCAACTTTAAGCCTATCTCCAGACTCCCATTTACTTCTAAACTACTGGAAAACATAGTTGAGTCTCAACTGAAATGTTTCTTGGAGGTTTTTACTGACATTTTCCTAGCCACTGATGCATGTAATTCTGTGGTGCTTGTCCTATTGGACCTGATCTGCTTTTGACACCATTGACCATGGGCTCCTCCTTTCTAGGCTGGAGCAGTGGATGGGCATCACAGGTTCAGCCCTTAAATGATTCAGGCCCTACCTCTCTGACAGAACCTTTTGTGCCAATATCAAAGATTGCATTTCAGCATCAGCAGCACTTTGGTGGGTGGTGCCGCAGGGGTCCATCCTTGGTCTCCATCTCTTTTCTTTATACCTGCTGCCACTAGGTGCTATTTTCTGCAAACACAACATACCCTTTCATTTTCATGCCGATGATGACTGTTAAATTTACTTCCCCCTGAGGCACACACTCTATTCAACCTCTTCTTGACGGCCTGGCTGACATCTAGGACTGAATGGCTTTAAACTTTTTAAATTACAATGAGAAGAAGTCTGAAATCATGCTGTTCCATCCCAATGGCACGTTCATGAACCACTGCATCGGCCTTTCCTCTCTAGCCCTGTTAAACAAAGAGTCACTAATCTGGGAGTGATAATGGACCCTTCCTTGAAACTTAACAGTCACATAAACATGATTGTGAAATCCTGTTGTTTTATTTCAGCTGAGGAGGCTGTCTAAGCTGAAGCCCATAATGTCCAAAAATAATCTTGAGACAGTGATCCATGCATTCATAGCATCCAAGCTCGATTACTACAATGTGCTTCTGTTTGGAATCAATCAGTCCTCCATTGCACATCTACAACTGTTCCAAAATAATGCAGCCCGATTTTTAACGGGTACATGCCATAGAGAGAACATTACACCAGTTTTGGCCTCCCTGCACTGGCTACCCATTCTCCTTTGGATCCAGTTCAAAATACTAATGTATGTTTTTAAATCACTGAACAGTTCTGCCCCATCCTATCTCACTGATCTTCTGCAGCCATATGTCCCACTGCACTCTCTGAGGTCAGCAGACCAGATGCTTCTTTCAGACAAAACCAGTCATAAGCTCAGAGGTGACAGGACTTTCTTTTTGCAGGTCAAAGACTGTGGAATGAGATGCCACTGCATGTCAGGCAGGCTCCCACACAGTCTTTAAGTCTTGCTTGAAAACCCACTTTTGTTCCCTTGCCTTTGACATGGTGTGATTTGTTTTGATCCAGTTTGTATTTTATAGTGTTGGCCATTTATTTATTATCTGTTGCTATTTGTATCTGCATTTTTATTTTATGTTTTCCTGTCTGCTGTGCTTGTTTGTTTCCATTGTATAGCACTTTGGTTGGCCTTGTTGCTGCTTTAGGTGCTCTATAAATAAATTGGTATGTTATGGTATGGTATGGTATGGTATGGTATGGTATGGTATGGTATGGTATGGTATGGTATGGTATGGTATGGTATGGTATTCTTGTACATAGGTTTACAGTACTACGAGATTCTTGGGTCACTTCACAGGAAATCTGAGGACTGGGTGAACTTAGCTGTAAACCTATGAGTCCATTGTGGTTTGGTCTGCATCATGAGCCTGTTTCAGACATTTTAAAGCTAACATTTTAGATCTTAGGCCACTTTTCATCTCCAGCCTTTTTTTTAGGGATTTCACAATTTTTGGTATTCATTCGAGGCCATTCTAAAAACAGAGTCCAGCTTCATGAGTATCAAATATTCAACATCTGAATATGCAAAAAAAGCTGCTTTTAAAGAAAACAAATCTAATTGTTAGGGCAAAGATTTATGTCAGAATATTTATAAAGTTTAGAGATGTGCAACATTAGGCCATATTTTACCAACTGCAAGGAAGAGAGGGCTCAACAGGTCAAACTTCAGCATCTTCTTGATGTTTGTGACAAAAGGGTCTGATGGGTTGTTGAGCGAGTCAATGTCCACACTGAAGGCTGTGCTGGTCACTATATCCATACTGTATGGGCCGAAGAAGCTGTGGATGCACACAAATTTGTTTAAAACACCATAAAGTGGTACATGTATGCATTTGTCATCATTTTTAAGCACTCTTACTCCTTCAGCTCCAGTGGTTCATCCTCGTCTACCTTCTTTTTCATGCTGCTGACCAGGTTAGCGGAATGGCGCTTCATTATGTCAAACATCTGAAGCACAGACAACAAACGCCATAAAAAGACAGACACATCGCTGGAGGAAATAAAAAGAAAGCATTTAGGGGGACAGGTGGGCACACCTCTTTCAGTCTCCCTGAAGTGAAAGAAGGAGAAAGGACACTGCGGATCCTCCTCCACTGATCGTCCTCTGCTATAGACACGGCATCATACAGAGGTCCGTTCAGACGGAAGTTCTGTAACAGTAAAACACAGATGAGCTCAAATGGAAGGCATAAACCAGCGAGAATGAATGAGCTTTGCACTGTGTTGACTGCATACTCTGCGGTTGGTGAACAGAGAGTAGCACTCCTTAATAAGAATAGTTTTTATTATGGCGGGGTCAGCAATACACATCACAGGCTGCCTGCCATCGTATATTCTGAGAAACACAAGAACATCAACAACAGAGGCAACGAGAATTAATGCGTCATTCAAAATCCTTATAAGCAATCAGCTCTTCTAGCTATTGACGTTGTGGAAAGTGAAAAAGAGAAATACTGTAATATAAACCTACTGAGTAGAAAAAACATACCAACTTACCCCCAAACCTTCCCATATTTTTTAAAGCATTCTTCATCAAAGGTGAAGAATCCCTGGGTACAAAATAAAAATGTGCACATAAAACACAAGTTCTTACACTAAACATTAAAAGCTACATTTTAATAAACTGATAAGTAGATTATCCTGAACATTTTCAAATTCAACATAGTTTTAAATAATAATATGCCAATGTTAATTCAGCATTCACACTATTGTATTTTATTTTATTTTTTCAAACTAACTGCCTCCGCCTACTTTGTGCTATTTGTGCTACGACTTTTGGATTTTCTAATTTTAATACTCAAAAAAAAAAAAATCCAACTTTATCTACAATAAAATGTATTTATGCACATAAGCATCCTTTGATTCATATAATAATGAAACAGTCCAACAGATAACAGCTGTGGAAATATGAACAAGATTTAGAGAAGTTGTATTACATGAGTTAAAATTAACGAGTTACTAAACTTGTTAGTTTAGACGTTCAAACATAAAACCCTAATAATAACGTCAGTAAACCTGCACATTGTGTCATGGCTTTATGATTTCTTTTAGGGCATTTTCAAGCAGTTCAGTTCTTAGCAAATGCCAAACTTGTATATAAGCTTCAGTTTACACAGGTTCATTCCCTCATCAATACCAGCCCAACTTCAATAGTGTAACAACAATTTGTGGCAACTTCAAGTCAAAATGTTCTTATTTTCAGAGCTTAAATATACTGTATCATATAGCTCAGCATGTTCACTTAAATTTTGATAGATGTATCAAGAACACACAGCTTTTGTATTGTTTATGGAAAAATTAGAACTAATTGTACAGGTAGTTGTATTAAAAAGTTATTTGCACTCACCTTTCGATACTGGAGCAAAGTGCCAAATAAGGGAAGAGGTTTGGGGCCAGGGATGCCTAACTTTTTAAATGTCCCATAAGGCCAGTAGGCATACCTGTTAGAAAAATAACAAATAAATATGTATGAATATAAAATATTTCACAATGTAACGATTGAAACCATGACAAAAATACACGTTTTAACTCTTACACAATGAGCAATGTGATAAAAGCGACCAGCAGGGTCCAAGTTTCAGCGGAGAAGTAGAAGCCCATTTTTGCTGGTTTCTCTCTTCAGTGGCGGTGTCAGTCTCTCTGGAGCTCTGCGATACTGGAGGCTTTTATCTCAGCTGAACACACCTATTACGTGGGAAGAGGAAGTGTGTAAGAGTTGAACTCCCAGCAGGCTGGAGTGTCGGGTGAATATTTGTTAAAGAGTGATAGTGCAACATTTACGACTGTCAGCTAAATTGGGTTTGTTATCTGTAATTAGTACTGTAGCTTGAGCTAATTTTTCATATAGCTGATGTAAAAAGTAAATATTCATATTGAAACAGCTTGAAAACAACAGACTGTCGTTTATGAATGTAGACAACTTTAATTAAATAAATAAAACTAATTTGGTGTGTTCAGTGGTTTAGATTAGGTATATTTTGTTTGTAATGCATTTTGCTCTCAAAGACGTGTCCGGGCATGTTATCACAAGCCCGGTAAGCAGAAACCCACTTGTCTTTTTATTTTCTCTAGCAGGTTTGCAGAATGAGGACAAAGGGTGACGGGTTATGTAACAGTGCCATAAAAGAAAACACGTACTGTCCCTACAGCTGATCATAAACAGGTCTCTCTTGAAAATGAGTCCTCGTGACTCAGTGAGACTGGCCTGCATAAATAAGGCTTGAATGAATGAAAATAAAGAGAAGCAGAGCTCAATGTGGCAACACAGAAATAGTTCAGTGAAATTCTACCTGCGTTGTTTTTTTCCAATTTTCTCCAAAATTCATAATCTGCTTTATTGTTCTGTGATTAAAATGTTACTAACTTTTTTATTTTTCTGTCTTCACAGGTTGACACAAACCTGAACAGAGAAAAATCTATAGATATTTTTTTCCTTGGCTGTGTTTTCACAGAAATCACGAGATACTGGTTGAGTGTTTGTGAACGTGTGACGAGAGAACAGGAAAGATTAGTGAGCGGGTTAAGAAAATGTGGAAGTGTCTCTATTTATTAATTTTATTGGTGTTTTTTGTGGGTTTTCACCAACTTGTAAAGCACTTTGGTAAATGTTGTTGAATGTGTTTTCAAAATAAAATTAACACTGCCGTTTATAACATTGACATTGACACATTATTCTAGAATTGCTCCGCTCGGGGTGGCTGCATGTTGGAGTAGCTCTGTTGCTTTCATTCCGAGTTATTGCTTTTAAAAACTTTAATTCCTCTTTTTTTTCTGCATGCAAATCACTTTTTTCCAGATGATTTATTTCCTCTGCTATCAGATGCTGTGCAGCCAAAAGGATTTTACTGAAAGCTTTTTTCTTCGGGGCATTTGTTATGATGCATAACCATGGCAACAAGGTGTTTTCATCAACCAGGAGCAGCTGATTAACATCACAAAAACTCAGCTACCTCCCCAAATCGCAAATGAGTTGAAAAGGAGGCGCCATGGACGAATTCCCATCAACCTAGCGGTGGTGCTTGAGTACCTGACCGCTGAGATTGTGGAGCTGGTGGGAAACTTGGCTCGTGGCAACAGGAAGATTGGGATCATCCCCTGGTACCTTCAGCTGTCTGTCTGTGGTGACGAAGAACTCGGCAGACTGCTGGAAGGAGTGACCATCGCTCAGGGAGGAATTCTGCCCTGCATTCGGGCAGTCCTGCCACCTAGGAGGACTGAGAGGCCGACCAGATCTGACAGCAAGCTGGATCCGAGAAGACAGATCAGTGTCTGTGGCCAGATCCTTCAGATTCACTGCAGGAGATCCTTCCTGTCCACAGCTATCAGCATCTTTAACAACTCTTGAATGAAATCAGGATGATGAGCTGCAACAATAATTTCCCTTTGGGATTAGTAAAGTATTTTTAATTGAATTGAACTGAATTGTATAAATTATGGGACAACATCTATTGATGTTATCTGATAACATCTTTGGCCGCCACAAGAGCCACCTTGCAACCACAGCTCAGAGGAGCTGCCTTGGCAATGGATTGGAGATGTATGTGTTTTATTTTATTGTTGAAACTGAATCACTAAAGTGAACCGAGCCACTTGGGTCACTTTAGTTCTTTCACGCTGCAAGAAAAAAGTGTTAACCAAATCTAACAAAGTTGAGTCAGGTCCTCAAGACAGATTTAAAATAAAAATTGATAAATAAGAATAGTAAATTTAAAACTTGTTGAACCATTTCATCTTTTGTCCAAAAGATTTCTTCAGTCTGAGGAGCTGCAGCAAACTGTAAGGATGGCTCCATCTTGTGGTCATCCCTTGTCTGTGCACCTTGTTTATCCCTTCATTGTCTTGATTGATTTCTCCTTGTGTTCCCAGCTGTTTGTAATCATGTCTTGTCTTGTCTGTGTATATAAACCTGTCTGTGAGTTCTGTCCTTTGTCGTGTCATCGTTGGGTCAACCCTGTCCTGTCCTGCCAGTCTGTCCTGATTACTGATTCCTTGTTTGAGGGAGTTTTGTTGCCACATCAGCCCTCTTTAATTTGTTATTATAAAGTATTTATTTTTATACTCCTGGGTCCCTGAGAGTTCTTGTCTGCACCATTGGGTTCATTTATGTCCTGCCTGGAAAAGGCAATACCATTTGATACAAACAAAATACAGTAGTCCCTTGTTTATCGCATAGAGATCTGTACTCTGAATCCCCGCTATTAGTGGAAAAAATTGGGGAGTAGGAATAGTAGTGCAAGTAGTAAGTAATGTTTATTTTAGTATTTATAATGCTTTAAAAGAGCACAGAATGTGATGATTTCACCTCATCACGGGATGAAGAGCATCTCAGTGTGACCGCAGCAGAAGTAAGAAGTACTTTCAGGGGGATCAACCCTCACAAAGCAACCGGCCCAGACAACATCCCCGGGAAAGTGTTGAAAGAATGTGCCAGTCAGCTCTGCGATGTGGTGGCCAACATCTTTAACACCTCACTTGCCCTGGAGACAGTTCCCACCTGCCTGAAGTCCGCCACCATCATCCCAGTCCAAAAGAGCTCTACAGTGACTGGTCTGAATGACTATCGGCCAGTGGCCCTCACCCTGATAGTCACTAAATGCTTAGGAAATACTGGTCATGACCCACATCAAAACAACCATCAACATCAACGAGGACTCTCATCAGTATGCATACCATGAGAACCGATCAACAGAGGACGCCATCTCCTCTGTGGTCCACACTGCTCTCACCCACCTGGAACAGAAG
>JARVGS010000548.1:23694379-23708297 GCA_031762315.1 Hypsolebias antenori
AAGAAAGGTCAAAATAGACAAACATACAAAGAAGCTGACAAAGACAAAGCTCTATTGAATACAAACATATAAACAATACAGAAACAAAGTGCTCAAGTTTTGCATCTTAGATGATGGTTAGTTAAAGTACAAGAAAAAGTGTTTGATTTAGCAATTAAAATGAATAGGGGGAGAGTGGGAACCATTTTTTAAATGTATGATGTGTGTTAAAGAGGTGGCTTGTTCAGATAATTACATTAGTGACAGTGGCTGCTGCGGCAGTGGAGCCCACAGAGGTTGTTAGCGCATCATCAGGCCCAGTAGTGGATGTGTAGGCAGAGGCATGGCTGAGAGTGGGCGATGGCGTGGGTGAAGCGCTGGGTGAGTCCAGGCTACAGATCTGCAGCTCATCCAGCAGACCTATTGTAGACGACGAGTAGTGGCTGAGTGCCGACACCGTCACAGGTGAAGCTGCGGGTGACACACAGCCAGCGACGCTCATGCTGCTGACCGTGGTGAGGCTTGGACTGCTGATTGCACCAGCTTTGAAAATGACACCACTAGGAACATACGGGGTGGGCGACAGAGCCTTGGGCATTAGGCTTGACAGGTAGTCGAGTGACTCGGAGCTCTGGCAGCGATAGGGGGAGTGCCGTGCTGAGGGGTCAGGGGAAGGAGGCCCCTGGTGTTGGAGTAAGAAGGAATTGATAGGAGAGGGAGGAGAGGAGGCGAATGCTTAGTTATATCAAAATTAGCCACACGGTCAAAAGGGATGTGTGAAAACAACATGGAAGCTTGGCAGATGGTGAAATCAAACTGTTACATATGGCTGCAGCATCAGAAACAAACAATGCTGTAAATCAAAGAGCCTCCGTTAGTCCAGTCTCGGTGCTAATCAGCAAAATGATCGTTTTACAAGAACTGTGACATGTAGTACATAAAATATTTGGTTATCATACATAAAGTACATATTCACACAAATATAAAGATTGCAGTTGCAGATGGAAGCATCAAGACTGACAAACTAAAGGGTAACACATTTGTAGCAGTCAACATGCATTAAAAACAGATGCATATGTTTTAAAGAATGTCAGTGTCAGACTGTCAGGAGACAAAAAGCACTTATCAGCTTTGCTCTGAATTTAGCACAGCACATCAACAGTTCCTCATGTATGTATATGTATGAGTATGCATGTATATTTACATGTACATATGAATATACAGTACATGTATATGTATGCATAGATATGTATGAATGTATACATATATAGGTTAATTATGAATATAGTACTCCCTACCACCTTGTGCATGTGCATATAGTCCTTTTCCCAAATTTGCGTATTCTGCTTCTTTTTTGATTGTTTCATACGTGTCTTTTTTTATGTATAGTTAGAACAAGCTACTGGATGCTTTGAATTCCCCTCCTGGGGATTAATAAAGTATCTATTTGTCTATGTTTTCATACCAAATGATGTGCAGCAACTCATGCGTTAACTCTTTAGTCTCCCCCTTGATGTTTCCAAAATACCAACTTGTATTGTACAGCAATGACTTTCTTGTTACGTTACACAGTCAGTTATGTACCAACAGTTCTGCAGGTGATGGTCTTGGTGGAGTTGCAGGAGGAAGCTTTGACATCTCCACCTGGGATGGAACTGAAGTTGGGGTCTGATCTGGGATCTTGACTTCCACTCTTGGGTTTGACATAAACGATGCTGGTTTTTCCAGATTCTCTTTGCCCAAGTGAACAGTAAACGAAGCAGTCTGTGATGGGGGTTGAGAAGGGATTGGAGCTTCTGGTGGAGGTGAGGAAGTTTGTGGAGGGGAAAATACAGTCTTGATCTCAGAATGTGCGCTGACTTCAAAGTTATGATGAGAAGGGGGGTCAGGGATAGTGACAGGTGTTAGTTCAAGGGAAGAAACTTTACGTTCTTGACTATTAGCAGTGGCAGATGAATTGAAGTTGCTCATATCATTTGGAACAGTGGACTCATCAACCTGTTGGACTGACTTTGCACTCGATTTTAAAAAAGCACAAGAAGACATGCTGCTAACTGTGTAGGACTCTTTCAAAACTGCTTTGTCATTCTTGGTGAACGTTAATGTTCCAGGACTCAGGTCATTCGCCAGACTAATGATGGAGCTGTAATCTGGTGGTTTGGTGCCAGTGGGCAAAAAGTGAAAGCTTTCTCTCCTGGGGGGTGGCAGTGGTAAGGGACTGACAACCTTGTTAGCCAATCAGAGGCAGCAGCCAATGTAAGTTCAAACAACAACAAAAGAAACAAGAAAAATAATCAGCGGCAACTTTGACATTCTGTTGTTTCAAGTACGTGCCTAACAGTCCAAAGTGGTTTCCTGTTTATCTATTAATTGCCATTAGAAATAACTTTTTCTCCCCAAAGAGAATTTTACCGATCAATAAGATCAAATACAGTAAAATGATTCCCAATTGAAAATCTTGGCAATAAATCAAATAGTATAATAAATATCAATCTTTGTTAGAGATATTTCACCTGCATGGGTGACTTTTTGTCCTGCAGATTGGGTCTGACACTTCGAAAGCCTTTGGCGGCAAGAGATGAGCTGTTGGCATCTCCATTTTTAAGACCATCGTTTGCGCTGCGAGACCGCCAGGAATCTGAAGATAAGATAATAACTTTACTGATCCCACAGGGAATTGTTGATCTGAAGATAAATGTAGCAATGCCAACATCATATTTTACACTGTTCTTTTGTTCAGGTTTTCGGTCTTAATAGTTTTTTTTCTTACCTAGGTCTGATGTGTGAGACTCAGTTCCTGTCAAAAAAGAAACAAACAAAAAAGTTAAAATCTAAATGTGTGGTTACATCCATTTGTCTGACAAATTTCAAAACTATTTCTGCACATAAAAGTAAAACTTTTCACACAATCATAAATGAGAGGAAGACACTGGAGAAAACAACAATATTGTGGGGGAAGGTTAAAGCTGATAACCAATAAAATGGCTGGAAATTCTTTAGCTTTGTCCACCCTCAAGAATCTTAGTAAACAATTTCTTTAAAACTTATTTTAATACTTGAAGTCTTAAAATCGTCTTCCTAACATACGTTCACATTTTATATTCTCCATTATTCATTATAAAGTTTTCAAGCGTGTTACAAAAATATAAATTAAACAAAGAAATTCCCTTCCCTGTTCATTGTTTAAACAGTCACATTTGGTGAAGGCCTAATTAGCATCGACTGCAGAGGTTTTTTTATTTATTTTTTTTTTCTTTGCAGAGAAGTTACGATTTCAAACAAACAATGGATTTTATTGAGGACAATAGATAATGTTACCAATACTAATATTTTACCTCTACATTAGCTTTATAGTTCTGGATAAAGTTTTACACGGCAATAGCCTATGTGCTATGTTATCTAAATGTTAGCTTGCTAACTCAAGAGGAATGTAGCTAATGACAAGCAGGTTGGAGGAGTGAAGAGAATTTATCATTGTTGGTTTATTTTACAGATCAGTTAAAATAAACTTACTGTTCAGCAGAATACACTACACAGTAATGCTCCCTGCTTCGGCTGTGCTGAATGTGAAAGTTAAAACGAATGACCATGACTTGAAAGTAGTTTGCAACTTTGCATCTGCCCTCGGCTGGATAGATTGTACACAAAGAAGGACCCGGCCTGTTCCCAGTGGCCTAATGGGACAATCATCACAGATACTGATATGTCCCATTAGGCGCCTATATCTGTCTAAAATATCAGCCGTAGCAACATATCGGTCGGGCTCTAGTACTAAGTGCATTTGGATTTTTGTTAATAGTTTTTAAACATATAAAATCAAATTAATGCGCTGCACTTCATTTGAATTTCTTTAACATTAAAAGTGATTATTTCCTTTAGTCCTGCTCATTGTGAACAACACTCAAAACCCTCCAAGATTCTTAATTTATTCAAGTGTTTCAGTTCAAACAATGGTTCCTTGTAATTTAATTACACAGTAGCAACTACTACATCTGAAAAAACATAATTTGTGGTTGAATGTTTATGAGTTGCTGTTGGATTAAACGTGAAGGTTTATGTACTGTTTCAACTCATGCTGAAGATCTAATTATAATGATAATGAACCACTGTGACAGTATAGTCTGATCCTGGGCTTCATACAAAGATTAACTAGAGCAGAATAATTTCTACCTAAAACTATTCACTTCTTGTTTCCTAATCATTCTTGCTACTTTTATCTTTTTTTTCTCCAGATTTTAAAACACAGTCAGTGCAACAATATTAAATAAAATAAACTGAGATAGATGCAAATACTTATTTTATACTTAAAAAATTTAGATTTTTACTGTGGCTTTGTTTGCGAGAAGAAATAACATAAATCAAGAGCGGCGTGTCATTTCTCAATAGAAATTTGTACGATTTAAAAAAGAACAACATATAAAGCAGTTTGTGAGCATAGTATATAAGCTCCTAAAGAGAAAGATCATATCCACAACTGGTTAGTAAAGTAGGATTTATAGCTAATATAAGAAGTAAAAGCAAAAATCTGAGAGGAAAACCTGCAGAAAAGGAAATTAATAAAAAAGCAAATGATTTTTAAAAAGCCTATGCATTCCAAACAATGTTTAAGCACACTGAAAAAGTCCCAGCCCTTTTAGAAGTAGATGAAATAAATTAAACATGAAATGGATCAAGGCACTTTCCTAAAGTCTTACCTTGTATTCTTCCCTAAAAATTGCCTCAGCAGTGCTTAAAGCTCAGCTGTGTTGGCATATCCAATAACCAGTTAATATGCCAACAGCTAATAATCTGTGTTTGTGAGTGTTAGTACCTGTGGCTAGATTTGGTGAACTCTGGACCCTCTTCATGGCAGAGAGTGTGAGTGACAAGGCCACACTTTTGCGAACACATCCTCCGCTATCTGAGGAATCCCAGCCAGGTGGTGACCATTGAGGCCAAAGCAGAAGCACACATGCACATGCACGCAAACAATAATACAAACACACAAACATGTCCAGCCAGGAAAAAAAAATGCAAACAGTTATGGGCAAAGCACATGCATTTATCTGCCTAGTTTTTATTGCAGCACTGTTATATTATTATTATAACCATCAAATAAATAACTTTTGAAATAAAATAATTACATGTTATTAGATATAATTAAAGTTTCAAGTCAGAAAATAAATTCAAAATTTTTCTCAGTTTAATTTGAGCTACTTCATATGATTTTAAATTAGGTTTTATTAATTTAATTCCTCTCATTTTAATAAATATTAACATATAAACAAACAATAAAATTATGAAAAATATCTGGAATGGAGAAATGAAAGTGAGAACGTCCTAAACTGGGTTTCTGTTTGATACAAGCTGACACATTTTGAAATTGGTTTGAGATCTTATTAATGAATGAACTACAGTTAAACAAATTTACTCAAATAAAACATGTCCTTAAAAATGTATACAAAAAAGCAAAACACACAAAATACATGTATAGTGTATAAACATGTACCAAAGTAGATGAAAAGTTTCCATTTGAATACCAAAGAATGTTGCTAATTTCTAATAAAAACCAGTCAATTGTGATCTTGATCATCTCAGCTTCAGTTCTTCATGACAAATTTTAGGAAGTTTTGGAAGTTAAAAAAAAAAAGTGTAAAGGTACAGGCTGACAATTATTAGTGTTTTTTTTTTCTTTCATTCTTGTATTATTTTTTCAATAGAATCAAACTTATGGCCAGATGACTGTGGCCCAAAGTTTTCTTTTCAAAATGTTCAATCAAAACCAGTAGACATCAACAACTGTTTTCTTGTGTACATACCTGTATTCATAGTGAAGAGCACTTTTTACTGATCTACAACAGGGGGGTACAGTTTCCTGCAAAAAAGCAAAAAAACAAAACAAAGTAGGTAAGTGGAAGATTTGCACTATTTACATTTTTTTTAAAGTGCAAACATATTCACTCTTTGCAGGAATATATTGAACATGACTTGTGATTTTCTTGAGGGCAATCCAAAAAATGAGCTGGCCAGTTTTCAGGTCAAAACACCAAGTTGGTAAGCCAGGGACATTCATAAACACAAGGTCTCCCTCAAAACACTCAAGTCAGCTGCTTCCATTGAAGCTGAAGAAAAGAGGTAGAACTACTTCTAAACACTGATGGACGTTCTGTTAGTCATGCTCAGAATTAGAAACACTGGTTCAATAACACACCAAATAATAGACATAAACACGTCTCTGTGTTTAACGTGCTGATTATTTAGAATATTCTTCTTTATATTTCTGTAAGACAACTTAAAAAAGACCCATCACTTCAGTGCACACAGTATACATTCATCCATTTTTATTTATTTTTTAACACTTCTTCCTTTTAGAGTCATGGGGGGTCACTGGTGTATTGTGCAAGAGGTGGGGGACACCCTGGATGTGTCGCAAGTCCATCACAGGGACACAGAGACAAACAAGACAACCATTCACACTCTCACTCACACCTAGAGACAATTTAGAGTTACCATTCAGTCTAACATGCATGTCCTTGGTCGTTGAGGAAACCGGAGAACCCAGAGGAAACCCACACATGCCCCGAGAAAACATGCAAACTCAACCCAGAATGGCCCCCGGCCGGGATTTGTTCCAGCAGCCTTTTTGGCGAGAGGTGGCAGCTCTATCAACTAAGCCACCGTTCCACCTCACAACATACCAGTCATTTAAGAACAAAAATTGTATTTTAGTAAAACTGTTTAGCCTAAAAATGACAGACAACGTGACTTGAGAATTATATAGATTGTTTTAAGTAATCCACGTGATTCAGTACAGTTCATGTATTTAAAGTAGGGATGCACAATATTATTGGTATCCGTATCGGCTGATATTAGTGTTAAATTTAAATATCAACTATCGGCCAGTCCATCAAATAATTCACCAGTATAAAAGGCGCTGTTTTAGCAATGCATCACTGTAGTTTGCAGATAACCAAAATACAGTACTAAAATGTAGTGCATGTTATTTGGCTTTTTTTTTTTTTTTGCCTGTTTGAACTTCTCATGCTCTGTTACACAATTTTTGTAGCAAATAAGCTTAAATAAGAAGGCTATGTTCTGACAAGGGAATTAAGTTCACAATATTTTTTGCACTTTTGATTTTATTTGCACACAAAAAAAATTCATAGAGATTTGAATTGATCATCATGATTGTATACCCACGTTTTGGGCTTCCGTTTTAAGTTAATTTTTAATTTAAGAAACTGTCATGTACTACTCACTTGTCGCTTGTGAACAGGTTCAGTTTAGAGTTGTGAAATTTTACAAATTCGCATTGTTCAAGTGTTGTCGTCGTGTTAGACAGAGTAAAGTTCATGAATAAATTTGACATTAAACATAATCCAAGTTGAAGAATTACATCATTTTCAGCCACTTTTTTGGCATCTGCATTTGGTATCAGGCCAAACTGACAAAGACCATGCAGAATAATGTATTTTAATTCCACAGCAGAGAAAAATATGTAGTCTCTGTAAGTAGGTCTAGAAAAAAATAAAATAAATTGGGACTGGTATCGGTTAATGGTCAAATAGAAAACATTGACATATTGGATATCGACCAAAAATCCAATGTCATGCATCTCTAATTTAAGGGGTAAAAGTTGAAATTTTCTGCACAGAATAAATGTGATATCTACATAATTTGAGGTACAGTAAATAAACATGCAGTGTGCTGACATAAAGCAATGACTGTGAGATGGTAAAAATTGACCTTCAATTACAGCTTTTATTTCTCCTAAAAGATGTACAGTATAGGCAGAAAGACTTGATGGTAAAAATTCATTTGAAACAGAATGAATAGTCATCCACTGCACTTCTTCTATGCAAATATGAAGAAAGAAAGAAAAAAGTTTGTCAGCAGAAACCTTAACCAGTATAAACAATGAAAGGATAAATGGATAAAACAAAAATGCAGTTTGACATCTGTTCAGTCATTTATTGTGTTTTTATTTATCCAACTCAGTTAATGCTTCTCACATAAAAGGCATTGAATATAAGTGAACATATTTTCCTGAACATGTTCTAAAAGAGGTTTATCATAATATCATTCAGGTGTAAATCGAAGTACACAGATCTTAGCAAACTCTTAGCACAAAAATAACCTCAGTGGCATCAATAAATGACATGTTCATTTAACCATGCTCAGTGCTTGTGTCTTGCTGTATGACGCCCTTTTCTTCGAACTGTAGTTATAAATTATTTAAATGTATGGTGCAAACATCAAAAGCTAAAGGCAAACAACAGTGATGCATTGCCTGCTGAGTATACATAGTGTCATCATGGGACTTGGGGCTTAAGATACAACACGTAACAAGCTATCACTGCTGCCACAGGGCTCATGCGGGTCTGGTATGAAAATAACCATGACACATTGCTGACATTGTCAAACACACACACATGCACACAGAGAAACCCACTGTGATGTGAAGTGTCAGTTTATTTGGCACCAGAAGTTTTCATTTACTCTAAACATTATTAATAAGAAAGATGGCATCCATGTTTTCCAGATAGGTTAAACAAGACTGTCACCCATCAGGACTAAAAAGCTTTTAAATCAATATAACCTGGTGAGGTTACCTTTTAAACTTGCATGTTTAAGTACTTTTCAGTTTTTGTATAAAAAATAGGAAGTAATATGTTCACAAATTTCAACTGTACAATGTTACTCTTCAAATGAATGTCATATCATACAAGCACACACTGCAAGTATTTTCCATTCAACATACAGATACCATGATGATGACAGTACATCTTTAGTACATATACCATACCAAAGAATGACATGTACATCCAGACATTTACAGTGATTCAACACAATACCACCCCAGGGCCTGATTGTGCTTTGACAAGTGAAGTCTTGATAATTATGGCTATCACTGGTGCTTTCTTTGGAAAAGGTATGCAACCATGTGATATTTTAGCATGCATGGACTGTGTCAGTATTCTGCTCAAGAGATGAGTGCATGGCATGAGACGAACTGTGTAACATCATCATTTATATGACCTCAACTTTACAGGCTTAAATCACGTCCTATAAAAAGGTCAAAATCATGATAGGAACTAGACATAAACAAGATCTATTCTTACAGCACAAATATATTAACATAATTATGTACACAGTTGTAAAGTTTGTTAAAAAAAATGTGTCAGCAGTGGAATACAAAGAAATATGAAACAGGAAACCAGTTTATATGCTAATCCATTTGCATTCAATTTTCTGGATAAATAATTGTGAAAACACAATGTAGACTCATTCAGACACAATATATTTACAGTATATGAGCAAATAGGCTGGGTGAATCTTCAAAAAGTTTATAAATTATTGTATTTACAGAGTGACAGCTGAAAAATGACCAGAAATATTAGGGCTGTAGTGTAAAAAGGACCATGGCTTTTGTTTATTTTTAAGATATGTGTAATATTTCCCATTTATTTTGTATTACAGTGAAATTATATGTTATGTTTTTATGTAACAAACACACTAACATTTCCATTATTTATTATATTACAAGCTGTTTGTAATCCCATAAACGGGTATAAACAGTATAGATGTCACTCACAGAAAGGTTACAAAAGCAGTAACAAGTGCATATTTTGCTGTTTGATATCATTTTGCGACTGTTTTCATGCTGACATGATACCTGTCCAGGCTGTAGTTAACATAATCTAGTCTTGGTTTAGTCATAGCTTAAAATGTGCACACATGTTAGAATATTAAATCATTAATTCAGACTGTGGAAAAAAATAGTTTTCAAAGTTTTGCTTACAGCTCAAAGCTGGTGAAGTTCCATTCACTTGATTGAGGAGTCAAATCTGCAATGTGTGGACAACATCTCAACCCTCTGAGGTAGCGCTGCCTCAAGGTGGACAAGGAATACGTGCCACTGGAGTTTAGGTCACACTGTAGTTTGCAGATAACCACTACACATATTTTCTTTACAATGGTTCAAATCAAATGGCACAAACTCCTCTACTTTGGAAAATAAGGCATTGAAAGTTGTGCTTATACAGTATTTACACTAGAAAAATGTTACAGCCTTATGCTTTGGACAAGTCATGACAATCATCTTTCAGCTTTTTCCTCTTCATGGGTCTCCACAGAGAGTCATCCTCCTCCACCTCACTCTGTCCTCTGCATCCTCTGTTCTCACTCCATCTACCTCCATGTCTTCTCTAACTGCATCCATATACCTCCTCTATATTTTTCCTGGCAGCTGCATTTCTAACATCCTTCTACCAGTATACCCACTGTCCCTCCTGTTTGTAATCTCATGTGCAGCATTTATAAAATTCAGATGTTTCAAGTAGCATTTTCAGGGCCAAACACTTGATTAATGGTAAATTAATATACTGTACAGTACGCTGTTCTACTCTCTAATTTTTATGTACTTGATGGTTTCCAGACATGTTCATTACTCAGGAGAAAACTGCATGATGTCAGGGTTAACATGATACCCAATGTCTGTAAAAACCTTCTCAACGTTTCACCCTCATCCAATCTATCCTCATAAATCCATTTTTAAAACGCAAACTGCACACACATACACCCCTACACACATTCATGTGATTTTAGAGGCCTTAAATTTGCTTCCTTGACACTTTAACTTAAGCCTATCCCTTATGCTCCGACAAATCTTCACTTAACATCCGAGTCAGGTCCTCTGGATGAGTTGTTCTGTGCTGAAACATTTCATCTTCTTCAGTCTGACTGAAAAAGTATTTTGGATTAAAAAAGACAAACCTTGATAGATTTATCTACCTGGATTATTGTGCATGAAACAGTACATTCACATTTAACGATTTATGTTTTGTATAATTTGTTTTCGCCCCAAACGGAAGGCCCACAATGACTATATGACCAGATTTATATGTGGGTCCTCACAACATGGGTAACACCCGCCCACATGCAGTCACACAGACACACTCAGGAGTAAATCATGGGCCTGGCGTCACAAGCTGTCTACATCCAAATGATGGTCAGATTATAGGAAGCATCATGTTTCTTTGGGACAGCTCAGCGGCGACACAGCAGCTGTGACCATGGTGTAATGTTGTGGCAAGTCACTAGAAGAAGCTGCCCCAGGCTGTAAAGCTCTGCTCGTGTGTCCAGATCGGCTTAAAGCATTTCAATGAACATTTTGCAGCCCTCTCCAAAGTTGTTTGTAGATGATTCTTGCAAAGCAAGTGTTTACTCTTGTATTTCAACATGACAGGATTAATATTTTCATTAATATTCCTTTAATACTTGTCCAAATTGTAATTTATTGTACTGCACTAAGTCCAATTATAAAACAAAGTGTCATGTCCAGTGAATGGAGAATAAGCATTAGTGCACTGGTTTCCTTAGAATTGTTTCGATTCTAGTCCTAAATGTGTAGCCCAAAGTATTTGGGAGAGTGGGTTTTATTTGGAGTCATTTTATTTTCTTATTTTGCCGTTGTTTATCTGCTGTCTGCAATTTAGGCGCTGGAGGGTCACTCTGGAGGCTAGCGGGTATATAATTACTGTCTGTAATATGCTGGTGAAGATTCTCAGTCATCCAGGACATGATAAAATCAAAAAAGCGTTCAATACAGAAACAACTGGACTTTTTTGTAGCAAGAAGACGTTTCGCTCTTCATTCCAAAGAGCTTTCTCAAAGAGCGAAACGTCTTCTTGCTACAAATAAAGTCCAGCTGTTTCTGTATTGAACGCTTTTTTGATACTGTCTGTAATAGCTGTGAGACTGCAAAGACACAAGACAGAAGAAATCTGTGATGTCCAACATCAAGTCTCATTAATCTGTTGAGTAAACCACTGAGACCTGCTTTTGTCAAGTAAGACCTGCTATTAAATCATGTCAGTATTAGAAGCAATAAATAAGCTGAGCGCCCTGCCACAAAATCCCCTCTGAACTCTAAGAATTTTAAGTTTGTTGATTATAACAACTCTTTTGATTTGACAAGTATACAGTACAGTACATGTATAGTCAAATATTTGCAGTGATAACGTTAAAATTGTCAAAAACACAGTTGTGCTTGTGTGCAGTTTAATCCTTTTCATTCATTTATTGAAATAAAACCAGAACAAAACCGAAAAGTTGGACCACAAGGAATTAGGGTAAAATCTTTGATTTAAAAAAAAAAGTACAACTTGGTTGACAAAGACTTATTCGGTTAAGATTCTGCAACGGAAAATGACTAACGAAAACACAACTCAGCACGCACTTAAAAATCTGTGGTCAGGATGTCATTAGTCACTGCAGACTGCTTTGGTATAGACAAAACAAATAGAAAACAATGCAGCTGATCTTTAATCTTAGCTCTGAAATGTTTTTTTACATCCTGTGTCCTGCTAAACAGAAAAGGCCACTTTGATAGCAACTGAATTTCAACATGAAAATGACTAATAAATGAGCGTAGACACGTTAGAAGTTAACCTTCTCTATGGGAAACGATTTTGTGAATAAAAGATAGAGAAGAAAGGGCTAAGAAAAATATTACCACAATGTTGTAATACTTTTTGAAATACTGCATATATTCATTTTAGATATTCTTGTTACACAATCCAGTAACTGACTGGGTTTTCACATCTTCCTCCATCTCACTTTGTCCCCATGTCCTCACTCCAACTACCTTCATGTCCTCTCTAATTGCATCCATATATCAGTTTATCAATTAATACAACCCTCCTAAATGCTAAAAATAGATTCAAAGGTCTTCTAATTGACTAATGATATGTAACAATAGTACTGTATACAGTAACTCATGTGTTGTACATATGTATGTGTTTAGATTGAAGTCAGTAGTAAACAGAGGTGTCCTGGGAGATAATGCCTTCAGGATTGGTCACTCAAGAGATTGAGATACTTATAAGATGTCACCAGACTAAACTTCTTAGAAAATCTATTTAAAGACCTAAAAGATTTCAAAGTCATCACACGAACATGTTCTAGTTGGTTTTCTGTGTAGAAATGTTTGTCAGCTTAAAAACATTTACAGAAAAAACAGACATATTCCAGTTGAACTTCTATGTTCTTAATACATTATCTGCAGTAATGACCCACAGAGAACATTACAAGCATACCAGGACCTGGGAATTTGCCTGGAAAAAAAAAAAAGTACAAATCAATGTGAAAGCTCGAACTACTAAAATTGGTGAGAACAAATTCCTTTCCAACAGGGAGTCTCTGGAGGTTTGACATAAATCTCAGTGGAAAAATGTCCAAGCTGAAACCAGACTGACGGGGAAAAGCAACACGTCCAAAAAAGGCAGAATTTAGATTAGCTTTTTTATTCACTGAACTAGAGCCAAGTTTAGTGGTGCATTTTTGTGATAAAATGTGGGGAGTAAAGGGTTATGATGCGAACAAAGCTGGAAGCTTAAGAATGGAAAAATCTTGTTTAAATAAAATTCAATAAACTTTATTGAAAAGAGGTAATTAAATACATTAACTAAATGAGTAAATATGCTAGTTCGGAGAATAAATGGAATAGTTACAGTTTAATATGCTTCTGAAGCATTTTGAAACATTTAAGAATAAGCATATGGTTTTGACATTTAAAAAAAAAAAGGGGGGCAAGAGAGTAAATTCTGTAAGATCAGGTTCTTTTCTACGTTTTGTTTTATGGTCTTGGTATCTTAAGCTGACTCAAATAATTTCCTCTAATCTTCACTACAAGGTATAGTTTCAACACAAAAAAAAGCACAAATCAAATGGCAAATTTGTTTGAGAATGTGTCATTATTGTTTATTTCGTTATCTTTTTTTTTTTTTTTGGTGGGGGGTTGGACATTCACAGAGACCAAAATTTTTATTTATTGGCTGTAATGCTAAAACACATAAAATTGACACATAAAATTGATTCAGGGCAGCATGGTGGCACAACTGGTAGAGCTGCTGCCTCTCAGCGAGCAGGTCCCTGGTTCAAATCCTGGTCCGGGGGC
>JARVGS010000548.1:23732996-23749966 GCA_031762315.1 Hypsolebias antenori
GGTGCATCAGAGTAAGAAGAGAGGCAGGTGAAGTGATGCACCCATCTTGGTGAAAAATGAATGCAACACTGGATGGAAATAGATCGTGTGACATCGCAGAAGCTTATTGAAACAATGCCACAGAGAATGCATGATGTAATCAAAGCTAAAGGTCCAACAAAATATTAGTGTGTGACCTTTTTTTTGGTGGCAACATTTTTTGGCCAGGCCGAGTATTTTGGTAACAGACAAATAAGGTGGACAGAAACAGTTAATGCAGGAGTTTTAAAACAAGAACTTGTGAAATAGCACTTACAGTATGTGTTGTGAATGGTGACTGATTGTGGAGCGTGGAGGCGCAGAGGTTAGAGAAAGTGGGCCTGTGATCGGAAGGTCGCCGGTTCGACTCCCGAGACTGACAACATCCAAATGTGGGTGGAAATGGGGAAATACCCACAACTGCCTCCAACCTCATTTGCCCCACTCTGGATCTTTTTTTTTTTTAATCACTTGACTGTGATGGTCATCTTTAATGGGCTGGATCATTTTCTTGAAAGATTCACTGAAACACATCCAGTGGTTCAGGAGATGTTTTATTAACAGACAAAGGGAGTTGGCTCCATAGTGGCAAGATTTTGGCCAAAGATCTTTCATTCAGTTAGCAAATTTTCTAGCTTGCTCTCAACAAGTACAGAAACTTTTCCCTCCTGCTTTGCTCTCACGCCTCCATTCAGGAAATCCATTCCATAGTTTGAAGCCAACGCGCATCATGGATCGGAACTTTCGGCAGGTTATATCTTAAAAATCTGATACGTAAATGATGCTGGTATTGGGGACCGATACCGATACCGGATCAGATCGACCCCTTCCCTAGAAACAATCAGAATGACTAACATTTGCTTTTTTTTCATCATTTAATTGCTCTAAACATCTGCATTTATGGAGCTTTTGATGAAACGAAGAGGAAAACATTGATGTTTTTTGTATTCAAATATTTAATCATTCAGTAACTGAGCTGCAACACTGATGAGGGCTGTGTTGAGTCATGCAGTTATTAAGCCATGGACCTCGTATACATCAAATAATTCAATAAAAATCCTACCTCCCTTGCATTTCTCTAAAACTGCACTGCAAAGAATACGCTGCTGATTCCACCTCAGTCTTGATGTTCCCTTGGCCCCTGGGGACCACTTATAGCGAGAGGAGACCCGAGTCAGCACTCAACGAGCACCAGCCAGTGAGTGAAACACATACCATGACTGCTTCGAGGGGTGGGGGATCTATAAAATTGCTTGTTCCTGCAGAGCTGTTGCAGATCTCAGTGTTTTCTCTGCAAATAAAGACTCACTGGTGTTGATCGCAGTCGTTTGCATTTGGCTGCCGAGCGACTCATTCTCATGAATCGAACAGTCCTGTGCGGAGCAACGCACCGTGTGGAGTCATCTATAATCGTCTAGTGTGAAACACCAGCTGTATTCTCTGAAGCATGTAAATGAAAGTGAAGTGCACGTGCATCGTTTGGTCTTGTGCCATACGTTTCCTCCCTTTCCTTGCTTGTGCAGTCAAGAACAAGCTGTGCCTTCTTCAGTAGCAGAGCTTGGATTCTGACCTCCAAACATCATTGGTCAGCGAACCGGTGTGTGTGGGTGGGTGGGGGGTATGGTATACTGCAGTGCTTTTTTCTGCATGAGGTTGAAATAACATGCTACATTCCCATTTCTGTGCCTAAGTTTGAGCGTATTTTCTTTCATCTCATCTCTCCATCTACAGTCTTTTCTTCACCCTTTTGCCTGAAAGTGCTAAAATAACAAAGGCTCCCAGTGATCTTTCAGATTTTAAGGTGTACTAATAACCAAGGATTAACAACCATTCACAGCATTACTAAATATGTTGGAGAAAACGGAGTTTAAAGCGCATACACATCTCTGTGTACAATGTATCATCCACTACATGCAGCCATGAATAACCAGGAGAGGGTAAACTCACCGTTCATTTCCGTGCATTCCAATGCTCCAGAGATCCGGTTTGCAAACCAGAGAGAGGAGATTTAGTCAATCCGATAGGACGACGAATGTGGCACACACACACTCCCATTGATGGAGCCGCTGCCTCCTTCCACGAGTGCAGTCAGTGAGCCAGCCAGGACACAAACATAGACATTGATGCAACTTGCTCGCTGCAGGGTTGTCCTCAGTGTTGATTCTTCACTTCAGAGTGCAGGCATTCATCTTAAATGCCCTGAGCGTCATCTTTGGCCCAAAAGTGCCTTCTTCTTCCTTAGAGCACCTTGGGATTACTGGCAGGAGACAGTTCTCTCCTGAATCATGTCCAATACGTGCTTAGATTTATGTTGGTTTCAGCTTGCAACAATCTCCCACATCTTATCGGTCTCATGTTATTAAAGATATTTCCCAAACCACCATGTTGATCACGCAGGTTGTCTTTGGGAGTCCAGCCATTGGCACAAAGCCCTGTAAGCTGGCTCAGCTTAGCTGCAGGGTGAACCAATCAGGTGGCCTGAGGTCTATCCCAAGAAGAAGCTGCTTTATTATCAGAGTGGAGGATAAAGGAGGAAAAACTGGGGATGGAAAGGTGTTCTTTAAGTCTGGGGAGTATGGCAAGTTTTCCTAATGGTGGTAATGAATGTGGTCTTCACAAACTGCAAACCTGCAAACAGGTCTCTCTTGTAAATGAGTCCCTGAGACTCAATGAGACTAACCTGTATAAATAAATACAGCTGAATGAATGAACTGCAGAGCTATGTTTCAAAGAATTGCAGTGCTGTCATCCTCATTTGCAATATCAATCCATTTACCAGAGACTAAACATGCTGAGTTAGAAGGTCACAGAGTCAAAGCCCTCCGTTCATCTATTCATCTATTAGCAAAGTGGATAGAAAACCAGAAAAATGTCAATAAAGTGTGCCAAAGGAGGTTGTTTTGGATGCACACACACACCAACTGATTGCAGTTCTGTTTGTATGAAAGCAAATTTGCACATGTTAGAGATCACACAGTTATATGAAGTTCAACAAGTTTGCTTAAAGTACAGAAAACGATCCTCAAAAGAGCAACTGGGTGTGTATACTCGTCTGTAAAGTACAGTTAGGCAACCATTGAAATAAAACTACTAAATGGTATCAGGCACAAAATAATTCCTTCACTAACATTTAGCTCTTTCTTTCTTTTCAACCCACTCTGAAAAAAATAAAATGGAAATATTCAACAAAGTGTCAAGGATTGGCAGGGTTAAAAGAATTATCCAAAGGTTTTTAAATGATCAAAATAATTTAGTCATCCATCTGTACAAGGGTCTATATAGAAACAAAGAACAAAATCTTGTTTTGTTTATCGCTTTATCAACATTAGCTCATAAAATGAAGATCAGTAATTTGCATCTGTTTCTAACATCCTCTAGCATTGACGTTTCGAGATTCAAGGTGACTTTATTGTCATTCATCACATGTGGTACATGAGGTGGACGAAAATTGTGTACTCAAGGTCCCAGTTACACCCAAAAATAGCAAAAATATAAAGTATGAAACAAAACAGTGTATAAGGAACTAGGATATACCAAAAGATATATGCTAAACACAAACAATGTAAAGCAATACGGTTAAATAGTCACCCGAACAGGAGTCTGTAATGAGCAGATGGGTATGAATATAGCAGCATGAAGGCAAGAGATCAGCAGCATGGCTAATCAGCAGCTCATCATTGTTTGTGATGCATCCAACCATTACTGTATGATCTGCACACTTTACAAAATGACAGCCTGGATGGATAGGTGTGAACAGGAGGGGGCTCAACACACAGCCCTGAGGGGAGCCAGTGCTGAGGATTATGGTGGAGGAGGAGAAATAAATAAATCAGTTCAGTAAATGTTCAACAAATTTATAAATTTAAACCACTTTTTTTTTTTTACTGATTAAGTTGTTGCCTGCTATGTCATTAATAGGCAAAAATATCCGTTTGATGGCATTAACGATAGAAGCTTGTGGCTAAAATTTGATTTTTTGGTAACACAACCAATTAAAAGTGAAAATAATAATAATAAATAAATAAAGCAAAAAAAAGTTGCTGTCAAAAAATAGAAGTGACAATAAGTTATGACTTTTTTTTAGATTGCTCAGCTTTGGAGTCAGTGAAATTTAATGGAACATTAGAGAAAATGGAATAGTTATTTTAAGGACGATGCAGTGAATCAAAGTGGATTGTTCTGGAAGACTATTAATACAGATTTGTTATGGAGTTTCAGATAAAAAATGAATAAACTTTAGATTTAGAAAAATAAATCCAGACGAGGCAACATAAATTTAAAATGCTTTAACTAATTGCCCTAAAAGGAAATAATCAGTCTGTGACGCTAATGATGACAAAACAAAACAAAAAAGAAGAGCTGAGTTGGCCAGCAGTAGCTTCATATTAAGGCCTTTGTTCAGCATCAACATTGAGTTATTTCTGTATTTCTAATAGTGCTGACCTTTTAAAATGGACTCTCTGATACCATTATCTCAAGATTTATTGTCACTTTAAGTGTCTCAGTAATGCACCTACTTCCAGCCTAGAACTGCCAGAACAACAATATGTAGAGTGGAATAAAAATCACTTTATTTCATTTACGTACAACCTTTAACACCTTGGGGATTAATATGGTTTTAGCTGACCTAGCTCATGAATACATGCACACATAATAACAAAGGACAGTGTGAGTTATAGAAAGAGCCCATGCAAACAAACTGTTTGTGAAAACATTTCCTGTATCTTCTTTTTGGCAGGTTGTATCACAAAAATAAAGGACCTTTCCAAGACAGAACATACTGGAAGTGATGAGAACAGTGTTATACTGCTCTCTAGTGGCTATTTTATGCAAAACAAGACAAAGTTTTTAGTGTCAAGCAAGGTTTATTTTCCTGTTTTAGTGCATAAGTGAATTTAAATAATATGTGAATTTAAATAAACAAAATGATTAAACACATCTATGCAAACTTTTAGCAAAAATTCCCAGTTTTTATGTTCTGCATCAGCGTGACGTTTTGAAGAAAACAAATAGGACAATCAGGCCCAACTTGTTGACATGCAAATGGGATTTTCTTTGAGTTTTTAAGAAAAAGAAAACAAAGCTAGGAGCTAAAACAAATTAATTTATGTTGTTTGTTTGTTTACTCGTTCAAAGATGGATCTTTATACCCAGTAAACAGATTTTCTGGTTGTAGCAGCAGCGGCACAGCCCTCGTGTACAAACCAAACCTGTGGAGTTATAGGAGGCAGCAGCTGCTTCTTCAGTTAGTCTCTGTCTAACTTTACACGCAAAACGTAGTAAATGTGCACAAGTCTTTCAGATCCTTGTTGGGATGCGGGTCATTTCCTCTTTTCGTAGGGCTCATAATTAAATCACTCATTTCGAAAGGTATTCGTCCAGCAGCTGCACTGTAAAAACATCACACATGTAAAGCCGAGCTGAAACTGTTTAAAGAAAAAACACATGCTAAAAACAGACTGTTAAACAAACATTCATGCTCAATAATCCAGGTACAAAATCCAACAAAGTTCAGTTAGGTCATCTGGACGGTCTCTTTTTTCTTGTTGATACGTTTCGTCCTTCATCCAAAGGACTTAACATCAGTCCGAGGAGCCACAACAAACTCAGTCCCACAAGCAGCACTCACATAGTGAACTAACCAGTTTGCTGGTGATGAGATTTTGGTGCCCTCCCTCTCCCCTGTCGACTCCTCTGAGGCAGCCATGGCCAAAGTGGTTCAAAACATCAAAGTTCATGCTTAATAATCCAGGTAAAAAAAAAAAAAAATCCAACAAAGTTAAGTCAGGCCATCCAGGTCTTTTTTCCCTGGATAACTGAGCATGAACTTTGATGTCTTGAACCACTTTGGCTATGACCTCAAAGGAATCGACAGGGGAGAGGGAGGGCACCAGATCACCAGCAAACTGGTTGGCCCACTATGTGAAGGTGCTGCTTGTGGGACTGAGTTTGTTGTGGCTCCTCGGACTGATGAAGTCCTTTGGATGAAGGACGAAACGTCTCAACAACCAAAAAAAAAAACAACAACAAAAAATAATAATAATAATAATAAAAAGAAAAGAAACCGTCAGATGACCTGACTGAACTTTGTTGTGTGTTAAACAGAGAAACTTCTGCAGTTAGCTAACAGATATGCTAGCACCAGTAGCATCGTCCTCCGAGTATTTATTTAGCCTTAAGGTGTCTTTATAATATGAGTTTTTTCTTTTTCATCAAACCGTTGGCTGAAAAGTAACCAGAGATGCACTCGTGTAGATTATTTTACCGTGTATTATGGCATCATATCTTTATTATAATTTCATGTGTGTTTGTATTAGCTGCTCTTTGTTTTGTTCTTAGGACAACGGATGAAAATTAGCTGTTGTGCTAACCAGCGTATTTACATTGATGCTTACTTACTGTTGACATATTGATACATATGCACTGTCCTAATTTAAACAACTAAATGAAATAAATAAATGAAAATAATACGCGCTATTTCTCTCTGACGTCATCAGAATTGAGACACAACTAACTTCCTTTAACCCTTCACAATAAGAGTCCCAAAGAAACGACCGCCTCTTACCAAATAAAGTTCACATAATGAGTTCACATCGTCACAAATACAGTACAGTGAAACCCTTTACTGTATTTACAGCTTGACTAAAGAAGCGCAGTGGCAAACTGCAGAAAGAAGTGAAACCGGACTTGCAAGTTTTCCATTTCCTTATTTTCGTGTTTTGGCTGCTGCTTCTCGCAGGAGCAGCCTTAAAGAGAAGAAGCTGCGGTGAAGAAGGAAGCAGACTGAAGTTCTGCAACATCTGTGTCTGGTAAGATGTGGCTGCATTAGTCTTTTTCACAGCAGGGTGCATGCCTCCATGTTTATTCATTTATAATCCTGCTTTTGAGCCCATGATCACAGCTGCACGAGCAACTTTTAACATGTGGCCTTCATCAACTTTCCACTTTTTTTTATACAAACATCGCAAAATGAGAATGCATTGTCCACATCTGTGCTTAGAACAAAGCTTTAAATTTGTTCTGTTGTTTTAATGTTCTAATATGTTTTATACTTGCCTCCTTTAGCACAGTTCCTTTATTGTTTACTGCTGCAACCATTTTTATTGTCTGAATGTTTATGAAGCTTTCACATGATCCTCCTACGTTTTTCAGCATCTTTCTCGTTCCACAATTTTTGTGCTATTTCAACAAATCATAAACGTTCAGCTCTTTCAGGAGAAGGGTATGACTTTTGTATTTTTGCAACTTTAACTTTTTGAAATATTTAACATTTTCTGCCATTTTTTTTTCCTCATAGAAAATGAATTGAGCTCATTTTATGTCCTTCAAATCATGTGTTTACAACCTTTTACTGCTCCTTTCACATTTTGTTCCGGTTCAGCTTCTTTCAGCTTACGCCTGCAAATTTACAAAAATTTTCAGATTCTTTGTGCTTTTTCTTCTGACTTATTTCTGTTAATTTCAGCTTGTTGTGATCATTTCAGCTTATTTCAGCAAGTTTCAGCCTTTTCTGATTTTTCAGCTACTATTCAGCTGTTTTATGCTAATTTCAGGATTTTCAGCTAAATCCACATTTTTGGCACTCATTAAAAAATTTCTGCCTAATTCAGCAAAATGTGCTCTCTTTACTTCCCTCTTGTAAGCTTCTTTCTGCTTTTTAGCTACTATTCCGCTGTTTTTTTTGTGTGTGTGTGCAAATTTCTTCTTTTTTCAAATATTTTCTACTTTTTAGAGCTAATTTCTTTTTATTTTATTTTTTTTAATTTTTTTAATTATTATTTATTTTTTAGCTTAATTATGCACACTTGTGCTCTCTCCGTCATCTTCTGGTATTTTAAGCTCGTTCCTGTCTTTTCAGCTACTTTCAGCTTTTTCATTTTATTTTTTTTTTTCAAAATTTACCTTTTTTAAGCTAATTTACTAATTAATTTTTCTAATTTCTGCTTATTAAAACCAGATTCAGCAAATATGTGTTCTTTCTGCTTTCTTCTGCTAAATTTTCATCTCATTGAGCCTTGGGGACTCATTTACAAGAGAGACCTGATTTTAGTAGGGTGATGACAGCAGTGGACAACAACAACAACAGTAGACAACAAACGTAGGCTCTTTCTTCCATTTTAGCTACACTTCAGCATATTTTAGCTATTTTCAGCTGTTTTTCAGCAAGTTCTTCAGCAATAAGCATTCACACTGCATTTTCGTAGGAAATGCAATTTCTCTAATTACCAGTAAATAGAGTCTCTATTAGGTGGGACTCAACTAATCTTATAAATGCTACAGTATGCTGTTTGATTCTCAGAGATGTTTGGGATGATGGGACCTGGTTGTCTAACATGGATCATCTTCATGTGCACCTTCATTGTGGGGGAGTATCACTGCATGACCTCCCAGAAAAAGACCGCCTGCGGTGTGAAGAACAGCAGAGCTGACTGCAGTCGCCGTAACTTGAGCGCAGTGCCTCAAGATTTACCTGAAAACATCACCAGCCTGGACATGTCTCACAACAGACTGGCGCTGATTCTCCTCGACACAATGAAGCGATACAAAGGCCTGTCCCACCTCGACCTGAGCTACAACAGCATCGCCAAGCTGGGTGGAGACTTGTGCCAGAGCCTGCGTCTGCTGCAGACTCTGAACTTAGCCCACAATGAAGTGGGTTTACTAAAACAAGACGATCTGGTGACCTGCACCAATCTAACATGGCTGAATATGGCTAGTAACAGGCTGAAACTGCTTGGAGAACCCTTCACTTCGCTGCAGGTACATAATAAACTGTACTGGATCAACTGGTCTGTTTGAATAAAAAGCAAATATAACTGGTGCAGTACAACTCAGTTACAAAGGGTAGTCAAAATTAAAAGCTTGGTGTATAATCAAGGGGCAGTTTTAATCAAGACACTAACTCAGGTCAGAAACCAGACATCTTTTCTTGGTTGCAACTTCCTCAACATGAGTTTGATCTGTCCCATTTGACGTTCTTTGTTGCTCTTTCCATATCAAAGTCAAACATTTCTGAACATATCTAATTTGTTTCTACTTCAAAGTTGGCCAGCTGTCAAGAGAAGTCTGCACTAAATAAAGTCTGCTCAGCTTTTAAACAAATTGAGTGGCAATAAAAATATATGGCATTTAAAACATCACCTTGGGGGCCAGATAAGATGTGCACCGAGAAATTAGCCAAACGATTTTTCAGCCCCGATTTTCTTGATTTTGGGAGATTGGAGATCGGCCGATACTTACATGAGAAAACCGATTTTACCAATTTTTTTGTAGTTTTAACAAAAATTGTCTAAACCTCATTTATATTTCAGAGCGCTACTTCATGGCCAGTTAAAACAAGTTTGTATTGTTTCTAGGATGTTGCTCAGGGGTACGTTAATCAATAAAACAAGACTGGAATATTGAAGGATTGAAATGTTGACTTACAATGTCCATGTCTTTAACTCAAAGTCTTATTAAAGGTTTACTGTCTGCTAGCAGCAATGAGACAAACATCCTCTTCTGTTCGTCCTCTTTTACTTCATTAGTTTGTTGAAATGGAGAGACGCCAAACAATTTCATTGTACAGGAGTCTAATGATGATAGAAGTTCTTTCTTCTTCATTCTTGTCAGTGTTTAAAAAAAATCACAGGAGACATGCTTAACAAAAGCATGTTGTTTACCTAAATCCATTAGCCCTAACGTTATGATCACATTCAACATCAAAATGTCTGCAGCTGTCACTTGTGCTTTACACTTTATTCACTTTATTAATCAATATAAATTGGCAGCAGTTCTCCAACTACACAGGAAGTGCTTCACGAAGATGCAATTGCAAATAATCATAATTCTATGTAAATACAGTGTTTCCCCATACCATTATACAAGCAGGGCGCCCCATCAACAGAACCGAGCACCCTCCCTACCGAGCATCCCCCCCCCCCCCCCCACAACAACTGTACCGACGTAGCGCGGGGTGCAATACAAATGCACTAACAAAAATGCTACTGACATACCACTCCGCTCTTCCACCCTACCACCACCCCATCGACAACTGCCGGTATGGACATGCAGAGCGCAATACAAATGCGCTAGCTAAAATGCTAATAATGAATCCACCCACCATTGATTAAAAACCAGCAGCAACGTAGCACTAAGCTAGTGGGCGGGCAATACAGACGTAACTTTGTCCTCCCCCTTGCCCCCATCGTTTATTAAAAATTGGCAGCAATAGTGCAATAGGTGAGCAACACAAATGTGACTCCGTCCCGTCCTACCACCCCACCACCACACACACACACCCACCCCGTCGACAAAAAAAAAAAAATGAATATGACGAGCATCCTGCCAAGGAAACTAATCTAGGGGAAACACTGAAATAACCAATGGCAATGAGAAGGTTTTTAAAATAGTGTTCGCATGAACCACTGTGAACGTTTTGGGCTTGAACCCACTCGGAAAAGCCATTATTCTATCAATTCAGTCAGAATTCAACTATTTCTCTAAGCAGAGGTTGTTCAAAGAGTAACACGTATGATAATAATTGTTCATAACTCTTCCCCAGAACGACCTCAGACGTTTTGAACAATTACTTTAAGGATATTAGACTTTATTGTTAAGCTCATGTCTGAAACCTCTTCTGAAATAGACAAAAACAAAAATCATTAAAAACAAACCTCATCTTCCTTCTTTTTCAGAACCTAAAGTTTTTGGATGTCTCTATGAACAGTCTGCAAACGGCCAAGCTTGGTTCTCAGCCTCAGCTGCCCAGCTTGGTAACACTGAACCTCGGGCGCAATGATTTCACGTCTCTGAACACGGGAGACTTCTCCTTCCTCAGAAATTCACCTTTTCTACAAGTGGTCAACCTGTCAGCTGTGACCCTAAAAACAGTACGCTACTGTCTTAGAAATAGGAATTGAAATGTTCTTGTTGCACCCTAATTTCTATTGACTGTTTTGTTTCCCCCTTTTTTTTGTCTCACTGCAAATTTTCTCCGATTCCTTTGTTGCAGTTGGAGCCAGGGTGCTTTAAGCCCATTTCAGGCCTGCGTAAATTAATCCTCGATGGGAGCAATATTGGCAATGCCTTTATTTCTAAACTCTGCTCGGAACTGTCAGGTACATCCATTGATGCTCTGTCTCTGAAGAAGATTAAGCTGGTCACACTCAATAAAAACACCTTCAAAGGACTGCAGAATACAAACCTCACCGTGCTGGATCTGTCCTGGAATAGCATAAGCACAATTGAAGATGGTTCTTTTCAGTGGCTGGCTACACTTCAAACTCTAATCTTGACAGACAACAACATTAAGCACTTGACCAAAGGAACGTTTCAAGGCCTTAAAATGTTAATGACACTACAGCTGACCAAAGCGTTAGTGAACAGTCATAAAGCGCTTCCTGTCATTGATGAGTTCTCTTTCCAACCATTAGGCAGCCTCAGGAGCCTGATATTACAAAAATCAACTTTTTCCAAAATCACAGAGAACACGTTCACTGGCTTGACAAGTCTCACAGAACTTGATTTGAGTTGGAGTAGTTACATGCATACCTCACAGAAGCATATTACCAGCAAGACCTTTGTCTCGCTTGCCGATGCTCCGCTGAGAAAGCTAAATCTAACCGGCAATGCTCTGACACAGATCGAGCCTGGAAGCTTCTTAGTTTTGAAAACCCTCAGTATTCTTCTTCTCGATCACAATTTCATCAAGCAAACACTCGTGGGTGGAGAATTTGAAGGTCTAGATCAGATCCAAGAGCTTCACATGACCAATAACTTCCAGTCGGTTAACCTGACCTCCAGCTCGTTTGTAAATGTACCCACTCTTCGAGTCCTGACTCTGGGGAAGAGCCTTAAAGCCGAAGCCTTGAACCAGGATCCCTCTCCTTTCCATCCACTGACCAACCTCACCGTCCTAGATCTCAGCAACAACAACATCGCCAACGTCAGAGAGAACATTCTCGAAGGACTTGTAAACCTCAAGGTGCTGAAGTTCCAACACAACAACTTGGCTCGGTTGTGGAAGTCAGCTAATCTAGGAGGTCCTGTCTTGTTTCTGAAGAACACACAAAAGTTGACAACTTTAATGCTGGATTACAACGGACTGGATGAGATTCCACTGGAGGCTTTTAGGGGTTTGAGTAACCTCAGCGAGCTCAGCGTTAGTAACAATCTCCTTGACGATCTTCAGTACTCCACTTTTGACGATCTGAAGTCTCTTCGTTTTTTAGGTTTGGAGAAGAACCTGATCACCTCTGTCAGACCTGAAGTGTTTAGTACTCCTCTGAGCAATCTCAGTCTGCTTATCATGGCTAAAAACCCATTTGACTGCACATGTGAGAGCATCCTGTGGTTTGTGACATGGTTAAATAACACCAACGTGACCACTGTACCTGGTCTCAAAGACCAGTATGTCTGTAACACACCACTAGCTTACTTTAAGCGCCCCATCATGGATTTTGACCCCCTTTCTTGCAAAGATATGACTCCGTTTCAGGAACTTTACATATTTACCTGCACGGCTGTTTTAATGCTAATTTTTGGTGCACTTCTGACACGGTTCCAAGGCTGGAGGATTCAGTTTTATTGGAACATATTCATCAATCACACATTAGGATTTAGCGACGTCACAGCGGAAGAGGACAGAGACTTTGAGTACGATGCTTATCTCATACATGCCGAAGAAGACGCCAAATGGGTGGAGAGACGATTGGTCTCTTTGGAGAACGAAACTTGCCGGTTTTGCTTGGATGATCGAGATTCAATTCTTGGCCATTCCCTGCTTGAATCCATCGTAAATAACATGAGAAAGTCCAGAAAAATCTTGTTTGTTGTGACTGAAAGCCTTCTCAACGATCCCTTGTGTAGACGGTAAGTCAAACACACACAACTCAAGTCCTTTTCATCACAAAAGATTTAAAACCTATTTGAAATCTAATAAAGATCAGTAGTTTAACAGTACTGGTGACAACTCAGCATGAAGCTGCTTTCATAAAACAGTTTTAGAGGACAAATTAGAGTTTAATACGTTTAATAGCAATAATTGAACTTTTGAAATTTGGAAATCAGGGAAAACCTGAAAAATGACTTGCATTTTCCAGACAGGGAAGACTTTACCGTACTCATTAAAAGATGATCTTTGTGATATTTTAACGTGTGCGATGTATGTTTTAGTGCTAGTATTTTAATAGAGTCCCATGTTCTACTTCTATAGGGTACAATGTCAAGGGAATTTTGGTAAAGGTTTATGGAAGTTTGTCACTGCAAGTTGTTTTTCCTCAGAGAGAGGAGCCTGCAGGTGCACAGAGGAGAACCCAATAACTCCAAGGCCTTCTCCTTGTCTGTAAACTGGAAAGTTGAGGTCGACTTGACCTCCCCTCTGTCTGATAAACGTGTATTATAAAACACTTCCTGCCTCACTGTCTGGTGCAGATTCTCACAGATGAGGCTCTAAGCATGTAACTCTGTATATCTGCGAAAGCCTTCTTGTGACCATCTACCCTTGCAAGTAAAAGACCGGTTAAAAATCTTCTCGTATCCTCGGAGTGGCTTATTTGAGTAAGCAGATGATGAAAGGATAGTTATTTATCCACTATACACAGTACATGTATCCTTACTGTTTGACTATGGTGACTTTTTGATATTTGATAGTATACCATGCGTACTGTATGTTACATCATACTTACAGTCTTCTCTGAGTGAGTTCTGTTTCACGAGATTGAAACATCTCTTAGAATTTCAGGATTTATTCAGGGAAAAATCAGACAGTTTTGTTTTTTTATGAGATGCTGTGTGCCCTGTAGCTGCTTTCTCACTGATTTACAGTCAAGTCCTTGTACCTGATCACGATGGTCTTTTGTGCTGTGTTAAAAAAAACAAAAAACAAAAAAAAAAACAGAAGTAGATAAGTGGAGGACAAAAGAGGCCGCAAACAATCCATGTACAGCAGAGGAATAGAATCTGAAAGTGATATATTTAAGAAACAGGAAAAACATTAAGCAAAGACCAGAGAGGTGTCATATTGTTTTATTAATTTTTAAATTAATTTAATTCATTATTTTAAAAGGAAAAAAAGAAAACAGATACATAAAAAAACACTTTGAATGAAAATAATGCAGAAAAAAAATTATTATATCTGCCCCTTATTTAAAAAAATATGTATAAAATAACCAAAATCAAACAACAACCTACACTTGAACAATCTCCAAATTGAAACAAAAAACATCAGGTATCCTTCACCTGGCACTATACCTTCCCAACAACTTTAACTTAATCATCTTTTTAAACATAAATTGTATTAGAAATTGTTTTATGGTGATATCAAGTCAACTCCACAATCCTATTCCCTGAGTTACAACACAGCTCCTTCACACTACTGTAGTTCTAAATGGAGGTTTTACAAACATTTTAATTCCCTTCATGTTATAATGACTCTTTAAAAAAAATACATTTTAATTGAATATTTGAGGGTAATATTTTTATGAGCTTTATACATGACTTATAAAATTATTCAACCAAATCATAAAATTGTAATAATTTCAACTGGTGAAATAATTTATTTGTTGGGTGACCATAGCACTCCCTACTAATAATTCTTATAGCTCTTTTTTGTAAAATAGAAATAGGCTTTGTAATTGTTTTGCATGCTTTTCCCCAAACTTCAATACAATAGATTAAATATGGAAAAATCATTACATTATACAATATATACAAAGCTTTGTCATTCAAAAACATTTTTTACTTCATACAGTAATGCAGTTCATTTAGCTATTTTTATTCTTAAGTCATTTACATGAGATTTCCGTCCATGTCAGCTTCTCATCAATAACGACACCCAACAATTGTATTTCATTCATTCATTAATGAGTTTCAATACTGTCAATTTTAAATTAGACTTCAATCATTTTCTTTCTATTACTAAGTATCATATAGTTTATTTATTTATTTTTTACAAATTTAATGATGACTTATTAAGTTGGAACCAAGTTTGTATTTTTACGAATTCTGCCTGTATCATCTCTAACATCCGTTCAATATCTTCAAATGTATCTTCTGCAAATAAAACACACTTCAACCGCCCTGACACATCAATTTCTGTTGATCATCCACTGTATGGAGTATAATTTAACAAAAGCATTATGGTGAAACTAAACAATTAATTTGTGTCAAACTTACCGTATCTTTGGTGTGTTTAGTAGATTATAATAGAAAGTAGACACAAATTGTGTCTTTGTGACAGGCTGCTGGTAAATGAAAGCCTAAAGGTCAGATTTCTAATAGTCTTTTTAAAAGTTTTCTGTTGTGTGTCAGTTCAGCGGTGGTGTATCTTTGAAGACTTTTTTTTTTTTTTAAGGTCTGGATGATTCATTTGTCAGATTGTAGAGGCTTAACAAACAGAGTTGAAACTGATGATGATGATGTACTGGATAGGAATAAATAATGTTGCTAAAAATCCTAAATAAACTTACAAAAAAAAAAAAAAAGAAAAAAAAACAAAACAAAAAAAAAAACTTCAGACTGCCTAAAGAACTGCTGATACAGACCAATGTAGCATATTACAAAAAAGTGTGGCTCACTGGACACAAAATATTAGAAGATAGTGGGAGGTTTGAAACTTTTGCACAGTGCTGTAAGTTTACATTGAAACTTTCTGATTTTTGTAGTTTCTCTCACAAAACTTGTGCTCAGTGTTTGTGCATAAAATCCAACTCCAGAATTAATTTAATATGTATTTTTTAACTCCGTCTCGTCTGTTACATACAGCAGGGCCATGTTTTTTTATATTCAGATCAAAATGAGTTGAATTACCTTCCCTCTTGTTCTTCCTCTTCAGATTTACAGTCCACCATGCTCTGCACCAGGTCATTGAAGCCAGCAGAGACTCTGTTGTCCTCATCTTCCTGCAGGACGTGCACGACTACAAGTTATCTCGCAGACTTTTCCTCCGTAGAGGCATGTTACGGTCCAGCTGCATCCTGGAGTGGCCTCCTCAGAAGGAAAGGGTGTCCGCTTTTTACCAAAAACTGCTCATTGCACTTGGATTGACCAATCGGCTGCAGGAGTGACAGTTTCAAGTTGGATGTTTTTGATTTATGCAGTGTTTTTACAGTTAATGCTTTTGTGGGGGTATAGTTTTGGCCTCCAATGTGTGTAAATAGTCTGCTTTTATATGCATTTTTTAGTTAGTCATGTTGTATTTGTATTGTACTTCATTGCTTAACAATAGCACAAGAATATAGCAACAAAAATCTTTTAATTTTTACATTGATGCATATTGAGATTTGTAGATATTGATGCAGACACAACTTACTAAACAATAAACATGAATGAAGTTGTATTTTCAGTTTGGGGTTGTGCTTGGATGACGTGTAAAAACATTTATGGAGTTGTCTGTTAAACTAAATAAACTAATTTATTAATTATTTAAAGCTCTATAGATTTCTTTTTAAGCCACACGATGTTTCTACAAGAAAAAACAACTAAAGTAGTTTTAAAACAACAAACATTTTTTTAGATGGTCTTAAATTAATTTCAAGTTTTGTGATTGCAGAAAATCAATTTTAGTTTTTTGTAGTAGTTATATTTGTCAGAAAAGGTGTCAATACACAACTGTCAACATTTTTCTTTATCCTGTAGAAAACAGTATTGAATAACTAGAGATTGTTGTCCTGACATCTAGTGATCAAGATCATATATTACAAAATGCTCTGGTTATTTTTTAAAAGGAACACATAAGACTGCATGTTATTAACACTATCGCTTTAGTGAAATGTTCAAAAATCAACTGTTCAATATAAATTATGCTAAAGTGTCTTAGAGTTCAAAGAACACAAGATGACTGTCTGAGTTGCATCACAACTCGACCTTTCAGTCAGAAAGGGAGCAACAGTCCAGTCCACTGGTGTTGGCTTGAAGAATTGTTGTTTTAGACACGTGGTCATAATGTTATGGATGATGGTGTAAGTTTCACT
>JARVGS010000548.1:23816353-23830792 GCA_031762315.1 Hypsolebias antenori
TTTTATATTTTTTTGAAGTCTTCAGTGTAATATGGTGTGTGGTTTGAGTGGTGGGGTGGCGCCCTAGCACCCCCTATTAATGAGCCACCACTGCTAGTAGCTTAGAATGATCCATAGCACAAACTCTAAGCAATAATAGGTCACAGGATCTGTTTAAAATTTGGCATGGAAGCTAATAGATATGCAGTCCTTCGAGGTATGCTATCATGCGTTTTTAAAAGATTTGGTAGAAGATGGATGCATGTAAAGCACTTCAGGAATAAAATATAGTACACCAGCTTTAATATCCCTACATTTTCTCCTTATTTCAAGGTAAATAACACCACAGTCTGCTGTGGGCTGCAGTCATCATTCAAGCTCCACTGGACTGAACCAAATCCACTGCTTTTTATTTACTAATTTCCACGGTGAATAAAATAATAGGAGCTCCTTTGAAGATGGCTTATTTTCAATCCACCGTGCACATGCTTATCTTAAAGGAAACATATTCAGAGTTGACTGAACTGACTTCTATGAACCGGAAACAGAAACGCATATCTGGATTTATCAACAGTTGACAGTATAGGATTGAACTTTGGAAATGGTCTTGAGGAAAATGAAGAGATAAATAAAGAAAAAAATACAAGTTGTTTTGTCAAATGGTAATTTCATGCTCGTGGTTAAAAGTTACTAAAAAGTACTTGCTTTTAAACTCTGTCATCTCATAAAATTTGCTATCTCCAGCCTTTAATATGGCTTTATCCAGTCGACTCTGAGGGATTGTGAGCAGTGATTCTTCTGGTAAGACAGCTGAGCACATGTGGGAAAAAACAGCAAAACAGTGGTGTGTGATTTCTTATTTAGACAGCAGAGGCATTAGTGGGCTTAGCCTTTAAGCTCACGTGAAGTCAATGATCTGGTGACCTCATGCAAGAAAATATGCATCCTTATATGACACAAATACATAGTGGTATCACGACCACATGTCTGTATGCTTTGATCTTTAATTTGACACATAAGGCTCAAATGCATTTCTCAGATATTTCAGAACTACAGCCTGAACATCTCACATTTTTGTAGTCACAGCCGAGTGTTGGACATACAATAGTCATCTGACACTTTTAGTCAATGAAACATTACATTGATTGACTAGTGGTTTCAAGACTGATAAAAAGCATAAAGCATAGCTGTAACAAAATACTCATTAAAGATCTGGGGTTGAACAAGCAGTAAGCAAATGTCCCCCCATTGCAGGGATTTGAAAAGCGAATGTTTGCAGTATTTGAAATGAGTTTATTTGGACTGGAATTGAAAAGATATTGCAAGTAAAGCTTTATATTTGGTGCAAGAATTGCTCATCCCAGCCAGACCAAAGTGATGGATCCTGGTGAGAAGAGGGCGCAATTTTATCAAAGACCAGACCATTTTGATATGTCACTGCATATAGGCGTAAGAAAGATTAATTTTGAAAAATTTGGTTGCCACAGCAAAATCCAAGATTGCTGTCAGCTTACTTATATGTATATACATGTGTGCATACATATGTATCATCCATCATCTTTTACCTGCTTCTTCATTTTTGGGTCACAGGAGTCACTAGTGCCCATGTTCAGCCATTACTATGTGAGAGGACAACCTGGACAGGTTGCAAGTCCATCACAGTCAGGGACCAATTGAGACAAACAAGACAAACAAACATTCACTCTGTCACTCACACCTAGGGGCAATTCAGAGTTACCAATCAGCCTAACATTCATGTTTTTGGTCCGTGAAAGGAAACCAGAGTACCCAGAGAAAACCCATGCATGCAAGGAGAGAACAAGTTCCCCCCCAGAATGGTAAGCTCCCCTCCCAGAAAGAACCCCTGGCCATGAGTCGATCCAAAAAAACTTCTCGCTGAGCGGCAGCTGTTTTATCAACTGCACCACCATGCCAACCTTTGAGCAATCTCAGTTACACTCTGAAAGACACATAATAATGAGTCTCGGACAATGATGGTTCAGATGTCGCCTGGACAAGCACAGTCAGCATCAAATGGTGGGGAACCAGAACTCTCTGATGACGAATGGGTTGCTGGAACAAGACATGCATGGATAAGGGCAGAGAATTTGAAACTGTTGGAATGCTATTTTGCAAGCAAGCCTAGATAGGGTGGCAGAAAAAGTAGTGGGAACTATGGAAACTTCTATAACCATCATCCAGATTTACCTAAAAACAACTTCGGACCCAGTTTTCCATCATTTGAGAGAGAAATCTACTATCAAACCTGGAGGTACAGTGAGGTACAACAAAGATGACTAGATGACAGGTGTGGTGAGATATACCATCATCTCTACCATCAAAGAACCACGACATTGAAAAACCCTGAGGAACTGGGGACTGAGGACCAAACTAGGCACCCACAACCTGCCATGGCTAAGTGACAAATTACCTTTTGAAAGTCTCTTAGAAAATTTGAATGCAGCATTAGTAATTATCCTTACTGACACCATCACAGAGACCAATACAATGGTATACAATACAGCCACTGCGATCCTTGACTTTCTTGGCTCTAAGATTAAGCCAATCAATACGGAGCATTGCCCTTATTAGCTGAAACTCAATAATTAGGCTGGATGCTAAGATCAAGGTAATTTGGAGAGAAATCAGCTAGACGTCAACAGAAAGGTGCAATGAAACCAGATAGAAAATGTTTTTTAATAAAATAATTTATTTAGTCAGTTAACCAAAATTAAACAAATGAAGGGTATTGCATATGTACCAAATATGTTTGACAACAGTGATACCAAAATTAATGTTAAACAATTGCGTTAAGCTTCAAACCAAATCGATACAAAATTACAACAAAGATTATGAAAACTAGTAAGCCTTCCGGCTGTCTTCAGAAGGTTATATACACTAACAATCAACACCATCAGCACAAATTACTTGTTAGCCAAAGCCAAACATTTCAAGTCAAGTCCACAGAAACCCATACAAAATGGTGAGCTGCTCTAAATAAAAGCTGCCCTGAATCGCAGGAGCTGATTGTACAGGCCTCTTATGTGGTTGGAGGAGCAGGAGGTGAAGAAGCCAATCCCAGATGGGCCACAGCACAGCTGGGTCAGCAATCAACTCCAATCATATTGTCACTCAACATTTATGGCCTCAGGCCATTACACATGCGTTGGTTTTCTTCAAGTACATGTACTTTGATTTTCTCTCACTGACGAAAAACGTATTAGGTTAAATGGAAACAGGACTGTCCTGACATCAGACTGTCCTGACATCAGACTGTCCTGACATCAGACTGTCCTGACATCAGACTGTCCTGACATCAGCCTGTCCTGGGCCTCAGACTGTGCATGGCTGTTTGTCTTTATCTGTCCCAGCGACTTGCAACCCGTCCAAGGTGTACCCTGTCTCTCACACAGTGACTGCTAGAAACAGGCATCAGCTCCCCATGACCCCAAAAGGAAAAGCAGGAAATCAAAATTAATGAATGGAAAGATGAACAACAGCAAAAAGTAGTGAGAGTCATGCTAAATACATATTATAGGTATGCTATATTATATAATATTTTCAGTCTAAAAGTTAAAAGTACCTGAGTAGTGGAAGCTAAACGTAACAAGATGGTGGCTAAAAACTAAAAGGAGCGTAAGATGGTAAAACTAATGGTCAGATGTAAAATTAAAAAAAAAAAATGCTTAAAGTAGTTACAGAGATGATAATGTATTTTACATGGAAAAGATTAAAAATTTTAATACTTAAATAAAGTGTTAATGCATGATAAACCGAATGGCATGGCACCCATTTCCTGAAACAACCGGATGCTTTGAAATATGAATTAATTAAAAATATGAGTATGCAGAAGTAGCTATATTGCATAAATCTAATATAAAAACAGGAAAACAATATTTTGAATCCTGAATCAGCTTTCACAAAATGACCAAACTATATAGTTCACAAAACAAGTTCAGGCAAATGACTTTGGCAAACTACTACAAAAGCTAAACTGGCTTTTTGTGCCCTACATTATAGTTTTACACTTTTATTTATTTTTACTTAGATTAAAAATAATTTATCAACACACTGCACACAGACATATTAGCTGTAAACTCCCAGAGTAAAACTGAAGTTCACTTTTAAAACATTCCATGACCAAGGTTTTATGTCTAATTACTATTTTTTTTCATCAGTTTCATTTTCCACTGAATTTAACATTGTCTTCTCTTACACCTTTCACTGAATCCCGTCATGCTCTGCTTGAGTGGTTACTTATTACTCTTGGGAAATGAACCAGGGGGTTCTGGATGTACAATTACTGCATGGAGCAAAGCTCATTAGTAATTTGTGGTCAGATTAGCTGAGACTGTCACTTGTTCAAAGTGAAGCTCATAGCAAACTATGATAGTAAACACAGAAAAAAAAAAATATTACATGGAAGTTAACAGGTACATGGATCAGCATTTAAAAGCCATAATTTATTCTGTGACAGATGGTCCATCGTGGCAGGTGGGGTGGAGCCCCACCAAAAAAGATCATTTGCCCCACAAAGTGTTTCCTCCTAATAAACAGTGTAAATTACTAATGTACTGAACTTGGTATGTATTGTTTAGTCTTTTGAAATTTTCAACTATTTTGACAATTTTAAGTGGTATTTTAAATGATTTTTACTAATTCATCCTTGGTTATTTTTACTTATTCACTGTTAGGGGCCAGTACTATTCAATGACTTGCGTTTGTCAAGTGGATCTGAACGTGTGGTCAGTGATATGAACAGACAGGTCCAATAGTTTCATTTTCGGCATCAGATTTTCTGCCATGTGGACACATTCGACTGGTTTTAGCGCATTGATATGACCACTATGGATCTGTGGTGAGCTCAAACCCAGGAAGAGCTGCAGCGAAACCTGCTGAGACAAACGTGAGATGTTCTGTTTTTAAAGCCAGTTGGAGAAGGGGGTACCAGAAGAGAAAACTGAGAAGAACAGAGGAACGTGAAAGAGCAGGAATTTTTACCAACATGGTAGAATTTTGTTTAAATATTTCCATTGCTAGTGTGGCTGTGGTGGGTCATTGAATAAAGCAGTGGTCTTGCTTGTAGCAAACATCTGTTGCCCAAACAGTGGACTGTTTGTGGGTTCATTCCCCACATAAAGTTTATTTTTTTGGTGATATATTGTATCATCAGTTTTCACTTTTATATTATCATGCTCAAGGGCCCAGAGTGGAGCAATTGAGGGCAGAGGCAGGTGTGGGTGCTTCACCTGTATCACCCACATTTCTATTTTGTTAGTACTGGGAGTTTAACCGGTGATCTTCCAACCACAGGCCCACCTTCTCTAACCTCTGTGCCACCACTTAAAAATTGTGTTCATGTAGAGTATTAATTTAGAATTATTATTTCAAATCTAATTGGAAATCCAATTCAAAAAGCTGTGCACCTGTCGATTGATTGTAGGTGTTCATTTTTCTGATTTATTTAATCAGATTGTTTTTCATGAGACACAATTTCGACCTGCAGGAGAAAAAAAATCAAAGCTTTGTAGGACCCCCCTCCCCCCCAAACACAAAAAACAACAATTACTTGAAAAAAGGTTTGTAGGCTCAAGAAACATACGTGTTTTGTTTTGTTTTTCTACAGAAAATGAGAAAATGAGTCTTCGAGGCCCAATCTGATTTATCTGTTTAAATAAAGGTTGAATGAATGAATTAAAAAAAAAAAAGTAAAGCAATTTGTAAAAATTTGTGTGGTCAGTGATGCAGGAAATTGTCCATCACACTTATATTCTTGCTCAGGAGTCACCACTGACTTTATTTAACACACTTTAGTACAATAATTACTTGCTGTATATTTTTTTTTGTACAGAAGTTGCAGATAAGAGTCATATGCAAGCACATTGAAATTAGGTTCAAAATGCAGGCAAAACAACCTAAATAACTAAGGCAAACATCAATGCATGATTAAATAAACAAAAGATCAGACCAAGAAGTGAGGAAACCAAGGAGTATACTGTATGTATACGGAGGCATGATTGGCAAATGGAAACCTTTGGTCTGGTAAAAAAAAAAAAAGAAAGGCAGGTGTTGAAGGAGGACCTGAGAACAGAGACAAATGAGGCCATTTGCTCATCTACTTTGACAAACCTAGACAGTCAGTTATTAATATGCATGCAAAAATTGGGCACCACATTCTCAATTAGGTGCATAGCTATATCTGGTATTCATGGTTGGCTCTAGTGTTTTGTATCTTTACACACTTCTTTTTTCACTTTTGTACACTGTGGGAGATTCCAGTTTGTCCCATACCTAATTGCCTCTTGCAGCACCTAAGAAGAAGGGAAGAGCCAAGTACAAGCTCATCATCCCACTGATGAGTTCCCTTCTGCTTATAAGGCTGAGTTCTACCAGAATCCTATGCTGGAACATCGACTGTCTATGGTGCACAATAGATGGCCAGATAACATTTTCAACATTGTGTCAATGATTAGTAACCTTGCTTAACTTGTGGTCCTCTCAGCCCTCTAATCCGGCTAGTGCACCTTGGGTAGCCTTATTCTTTGTGTCTCTTTGTCTCTGCCTGGTACCTCCCTGGGCAATGTCTTCCCGGAGTCCTTGCTTATGGAAACCTTCTCTAACCAGTAAACCAAACATTAGCAACTCAATCTTCCATTCCACTCTCCACCAATCCTCTAATATACTCACCTGGTAACTGCTCACCACGTCCAGTGATCCTGGAATCCTCTGCCCTCCATTCCTGTGAACAACAAGAACACAGTAGGCTGCAAAACAAATGTTCTATTAAAGGAAATCATTGACTTGGAAATGTACTCACTATCTTATGTCCTCTGCAAATCTTCCCACTCACCCCAGATGCACTCCTGCTTGTAAATATTGTAAATGTATCACTTGTGTTTATCCCATTGTCATTTGTGAATCTTATTGGGCTTCTGTGTTTAAACTCTTATTAATAACACAACCTTTTCATATTCAAACATATTTATATGGTAATTTTATTGGTATTTTACATTGTGAGAGCAAACTATCCTGGACTTGCAATGTTGATGGTTGTCAGAATGACTGCAGAGCACAACTGAAACATGGGTAAATATGAACACTGTTTAAGTGTACTTTGTATTTTAAAGAACTGAAATTGGGCATGAACCAATCCATAGCATAATTTACGATTTAGTGCATGCACAATAGTAACTGAAAAAGGTAAAGCAAAAGAAAACCAGTGTAATAATAAAGATAACTTCACAGAAACCTTTAATGACCCCTCATGAGGGGATACAAGATTAATTATGGAACATTCATCAAGTATATAAAATTACAGTTGACTTAACTTTAATACAGCCTATTCCAGATTAAGGTTCCTGTTAAATGGATTTATTACTGGGACAGAATCAAATTAGTACCAACTTTTAGCACAATCATGGATTACATATATGTGAGGAAACAATAACAATTTACTAAATTATAAATACCTGAATCTAGACAGCAGAGAGTTAAAGCAGCCAGAATCTAAATAGTTTTTTCACTCTGGAAGGAGACAACTGAAATGGTTTCAAGGAAAAACAATGGACATTTATCACTGGGAAAAGACCATGGTGCAGACTCAGGATTCACTGGAGAGAAAACATTTACCTGTAATGGCCGAAAACTTCTGCTCAACCCAGATGTGCAGTAAGAAATGGACAGTCAACTTCAAATTAACCTCATAGTTTAATGTAAAAAGAGAGGAACATTAAAGAAATGGGTTTTATTCTGTGACTGGTAGTGAGACACCTGGGCTGGGACCAGCTGTTTTCAAGTTGCCACTGAATGCAGTTCACACTGAGCCCAGGTGGTTTCATGTGTCATTCACAAGATTCGACCTTTATGGTTTCTTCTTCCAGCACCATCTTTATAAGTTTACTACTCTATGTAGGATCCAAGTGATTCTTCTTAGTATCTGTGGATGGAGTACTGTAATATTTAGCAGTCTAATAGGACTGGGCTGCTCAAAATAATACATTAAAAAAATACTTCCATAATAGAAAATAAAACTTGTATTTTAGGATTGCTTACTGTTTTATAAGCCTTTACACCACCATCTTCAAATTTTACTGTTAAGCCAGACAAATTGGTATACTGGAAGTACAATGGGCTACAACGGAAGTGCTACAACTAATTGCTGTTGCTATTTGCCCATGAAATTGATCATAGACTCTATGTGAATAACTATAAACTGCAGATTTTATGGCAAAGCAAAGGTTTATAAAATGTACACAATCTGTGCTGAAATGTCTGGAACTGGAATTACTTTGGGATAGGAACAGTTGAAATAGGTCTTGGCCCCACTCAGGCCAGCCATTAGTTTGCTAATCTGGTCAGAATTAAACTCTGTCACCAAACTGGGAACCTTCAAAAAGCTTTTCACTGCAGGTAAGACATTATTTTTATAACCTTTCCATATAACCCTCTTCAAAAGAACCTGGAATATAATGTAGCAATAAGCCAGAGGGGCCACCCTGGGCTGCCACTCCACAGATGTTTCCCAGTTCTTAATGGGGATATTGAAGATATATGTCAACCATGACAGACCTCCATGTCTAGAGCCATCATCGTCTTTAGGCAAATCAAATATACTATTGGCATCCTGCCACTAAGGAGTCTTTCAACTTCCTAGGCAATTTTTGTTATGCTAATGTACTCACCTACTCCCAAATCTTCAGACTCTCTCTTTAATAATAGACCGTATTGAGGAGATCCTCCAAGTGCTCCTTCCATTGTCAAACAACAGAATATAGACATCAAATTGTAGTAGATAATAAATATAATGACCAAACACAGATCATCTGGTGTTGAAAGCAATGGAATAGTAGTGGGTCTTTAAACGGGATTTGAAAACCAAGAGGGAGGGGGCCTGTCTGACAAGCAGAGGTAACTCATTCCAAAATCTTGGGCCTGCTACAGAGAAGGCCCTGTCACCTCTGCGTTTGAGACGAGTTCCTAGAACTGTGAGAAGTAACTGGTCCACTGACCTCACAGAACATGGTGGGACATACTGCTGTAGCAAATCAGAGAGATGGGGGGGGTGAGACTGTTCAGCGATTTGTAGACATATAGGAGAATTTTGAAGTGGATTCAAAGATGAACCGGTAGCCAGTGCTGGGAGGCCAAGACTGGTGTAATGTGCTCTCTTTTGCTTGTACTGGTTCAAAATCGGGCTGCTGCATTCTGAACCAGTTGTAGTCGTGCAATGGTGGTCTGACTGTTACCAAACAGGAGTGAATTGCAGTAATCAAACCTTGATGTAATAAATGCATGCATTACAGTCTCCAGGTTATTTTGGGATAATATGGGCTTCAGCTTAGACAGTCACCTCAGCTGGAAAAAACAGGATTTAACGATCATGTTTACATGACTGTTGAGTTTCATGGAATGATCCTTGATCACTCCCAGATTTGTGACTCTTTGTTTTTCAGACAGGGCTAGAGAAGAAAGGTCGATGCAGTGGTTCTTGATCGTGTCATTGGGAGGGAGCAGCATGGCTTCAGACTTCTTTTCATTGAAACTTGTGAAATTTAAAACCATCTAGTCCTTGATGTCAGCCAGGCAGTCGAGCAGAGGTTGAATAGAGCATGTACCATTGTGTCTTAGGGGGAAGATACAATGGTACCGCACTACCAGGGCCTTGGTCCCTGGTAGTGCAGCTGCCATCTGCTCCTAGGTGTATGTAATGTAGCCTCCCTCCCCTGGTAGATCTCAGAAAATTGGGGTGCATATTGGGGTCAGTGTGGGGAGCTGGCCCCCTGGGAGGGCATTGCCACCTCAGTTCCTCCTCCCACTCCATCACACCACCACTCAGACAGGGCCTTGGGGTTCAGGTGCACTACTGAGCTGCGGGGAGAATCTTCCATCTCCATGGTTCATGGAGACCTTGGCCCCAATTTTATTATCTAACCTAGACACCTATAACATTCTCACGACACATGCATATATATAGGGTCTGGAGTGGGCACATGTTGGCATATAGGTGGTGGGATGTGTAATCATTCTCACCTCCGGGACCAGTGCCCACTCTCATATGTAGCATGTAGACATTTGGGCTTTTGGGCAAGGGTTGGGGGGTGAACGGGCACAGCCTGCTTTCTGGGGAGGGGGTGGGTCTGTGCCTGTCACCACCTCATCCCTCCCATTTTAAACACACTATATAACAACATGTATCAACACCTTATTTGAGTGGGAGGAGGAAGGAGTGGGGTCTTCCCGTTAATTATTTATACTTTTTTTTCTTACACCCCTGTTCTCCGTTTGACATTTGGGGTCGGGGGCAGGGAGTAGGTTTCCTGGTTGGGTTCTGGGCTGTCGGTGGGCTTTGGGCCTTGGGGGACGGTTGGGGGTGGGGCCTGTGCTTCGGTTCTCCCTGGATTGTTCAGGTTTTTTGATCAAGTTTCCTGGTTGTGATGGCCGGCCCTGTGGCCGGGGTGGCTGCCGGCTTTTGGCAGGGGGTCGATTGTGGTAGTGTGTGAATGGTCATTGGTGGCGTAGGGTGGTGGTCGGGGCCATGACTTTGCTTTGACGGAGCGCTGGCTGGTCGGCCTGTGTGGCATTCATGGTGGGGGGTGCTTTATGTGATTGTGTGTGTGTGGGGGGTGCGTAGGTAGTGTGCCGGGGCTTCTCCGGGCCTGTGGTGCAGGGCTCTTGGTGTGGTGGGCCAGCATTCCTCGGCTGCAGCTCCCTACTGCTCTGGCCCCTGGCCTGGGGTCGGCTTGCGGTCACTTTCGGGTGGGTGGGGCGCATGGTCAGCCCGACAGGGGATCTGTCGGGCTGTATGTGTGTGCCTATTTATGTCTCGGTTAGGTTTTTGGTGGTCCCCTCTCTTGGATCAATTTGGGCCCCTTATTTAATGTGGGGTCTTCTTCTCCCGTCGCACCCCCCTCCAGTGGCGGGCCCTCCTGCCGCCGGTGCATTGGTGGCTCTCGGCATCTGGGCTGGGTGATTGGGTGTGTGCTGGCCCACCCTGGTGGCTGCCTACCAGGGCCTGGGTGCCCTGGCTCTGTCGGACCTCTGTTGGGGGGTGATATGACCTCGGGACTTGGAGCTCAGTGTCCATGGCTGGATCTACTCTGGGGTGGGCGGGTTGCCAGCGGGGCCTGTGGGCTCGTCGCTGCAGCCTCTTGGGATTTCTGCATTGTGGTTGCTGGGGATCGCCCGGGGCTTCCTTCTGCTTCTCTCTGGGTGGGGTGCAGTTGTTTCTATCGGGAGACTGCCGGGGCTCCGGGCTTGGGGGCCGCTGTGTGTCTGTGGCTCTGGTCCTCCCTGTGTTTCCATCATGTCCTGTGGGGGCGGGTCTGTGGGTCCCCACATCCACTATTGAATATTCTTATGGATGAATCTTATAGTGACAAGCATGCTCACAGAGGTGTTTAGATACAGGTGTTTATCAGATACACACTCAGTTGGGTTGTGGTGGTCACTAAATACATCTTGTATCACCATGTACCATATAAAATACTTTTTAATGTTGTTATACGTATCATTATACTGTATATGTTGTTTTGTTGTTGTGGTTTCTCGGTTTTGTCTTTTTTTTTCTTTCCACAGGTCTAGAGGCAGACTTCAAATATGCTGATTTGTGTTCTCTTTATACCTCTCTCTCTCATCTACTCCTATCACCTTCTTTCTCTTTTACCTCTTCTCTCACTTTTCTAGCTTTGTTTTCTTCTTTGTCTTTTCATCCCCATGTCCATTGCATCTTAAACAAACCCAAAGTAAATTCTAATGAAGTTTTATTTATACATCAAGTGGAGCATTGAGGCCAGCTATAATGCTCTGCTTGTGAAAGTAAATCTGTTGGGTATCACCTCGACACTTGGACAATAATTCTGAGTGCCACCATGCCGAACAGGACAAGGGGAAAAAAAAAGAAACTATTTCACAAGCCTTTAGTTCTTCTGGTCTTCAACCGGCTGAAGGACTCAGGGCTTATTCCACCAGGGGGATTTTAACCTTCACAGCTCTGCACAGAGGGGTGTCTGTTCAAGACATCTGCTCTGCGGCCTCATTGGCATCACCGACCCCCTTCATCCGTTTTTATTCTCAAAATGTCTCCAGCTCTTCTCTGACATATTCGGTTCTCAGAGTTATGTCAGAGTGCTTTTTCACAGTCACACAAATGTTTGAAAAAAAAAAAACAGTCCTGCTCTGTTTTATTAGTGATCGTTGTTTTCTATGATTACTCGTTCACACAGGAAAATTCCTTCTTCCTCATTGGAAATGTTTCCTTTTCTTATTTCTCCATTGTCTGATATGAATAAACATTCCTTCTGCTAAGATCAGGCACAGAGGCTGCCCCGGTGCCAGATGGGCAGACTGAGTGGGGCAGACTGAGCACGGCTGACCTAAATCAGACTGCCTTCTCTGGACTGAACAAGAATAACACACCGTTGAAGCCTCGGAGCTCGAATGTCCAATGTAAAGCTAACTTTACAGTGGTTTAATGTGGTGCTATGGCTCTGTAGACATTGCACGGTGCTGTCTTGCTTTGTGGTGTTTCTAGTGTAAATACTTCCACACAGCGGACATGTTTTGATGAAAAGTTGGTTAGCTGTTAGCCACAGTGCTGCTCAGTCCGCACATATTTATTCATGTTGTAGCTGCTGCAAATTATTAAATGGATTTCCTGAAAGTGAGGCAGGTTTTATTACTCTGGGTTCATGAGACACGTCTCCATTCAGGAAATCCATTCCATAGTTTGAAGCCAAAGTGCAGAGCAGCTGACAGGAAATCACATCTGGAGACATTTCAACAGACACAGACATGCATCATGGATCGGAAAACTCTGCAGGTTGGATCGGAAAATTCTGATACATAAATTATGCTGGTATCGGAGCCCGATACCTAGTGGCGGTTCCTCCTATGGGCGACATGTGCGGCCGCAAAGGGCGGCCTCCAGCAGGGGGCGGCATAACATAGCATTACATCCCCCCACCCGCTGGCGCCCACCATGATCGCTGAAGACATTGGGTTGGAAAGAAACAGCTTTGGGCGGCTTGTTATATAATTCTATAATACATACTTTGTGTATAATTATATAAAATAATGTAAAATTTTTAATTATAATTATTATAAAATAATACAGATATATATTATTTTCAACCCACCCATAGCTGTATACATGGAGGTTTTTGGGCTGGCAAGTCAGATCTGGCTACCCTGGGTTAGCGGCGGTGTTAATCTATTCCGCTTAAATGCAAATTATTGAGGATGGAAAGGAAAAGGTCCAAGCCATAGGCTAGGACCACCACTGCCGATACAGATACTGGATTGGATCGACCCCATCCCTACTTGCAACTAACGTCAGATATAAATCTTCAGCTGTTGTAAGTTGTGTTTCTTTTCAGTAAACAACATCAGAGAACAAGAATTTCTCCAATAGAAACCCAGACAGCCCTCTCCCCATAGACACCCTCCAGCTCCTGGAGGAACCAAAGGTGTTTCCAGGTCACAGAGGAAATATAAACCAACTTTGGGTTCTAGGTCTGCTTCAGGGTCTCCTTTAAGTGGGCTGTTCCTTGAAAACCTCCAAAGGGAGGCACCCAGGATGCATCTTCCTTTTTTTTTTTTGGTCATGATCAAACTAGTTCTAGTTGTAGAATTGCACCGCTCAGGGTGGCTGCATGTTGGAGTAACTCTTTTACATTCATTCTGAGTTATTGCTTTTGAAAACTTTAATTCCTCTTTATTTCAGATGATTATTTCCTCTGGTATTGGATGCTATACAGAAGGAAGGATTTTACTGAAACCTTTTTACTTTTGGGCATATTTTATGATGTGTAACAATGGCAACAAGGTGCAACTACAAACCCCAAATACCAAATGAGTTGAAAAGGAGGTGCTGTAGATGAATTCCCGTCAACCTGGTGGTGGTTCTCAAGTACCTGACTGCTGAGATCCTGGAGCTGGTGAGAAACTCAGCTAATGACAATGGGAGGACCAGGATCATCACCAAGCACCTTCAGCTGTCTGTCTGTGGTAACGCGGAGCTCAGCAGACTGCTGGGAGGAGTGACCATCGCTCAGGGAGGGATTCTGCCTGGCATTCGGACAGTCCTGCTGCCCAGGCGAACCGAGAGGCTCACCGGATCTGACAGCAAGCTGATCTGGGTGGACAGATCAATATCTGTGGCCAGATTCTTCTGATTCACTGCAGGAGATCCTTCCTGCCCACAGCTATCAGCATCTATAACAACTCTTGAATTAAACCAGGATGAAACAAACAAAACTTAATTTCCCTTTGGGATTAATATTGTTAATCCCAAATTAATATTGTTTTAATTAATATTGTTCTCCTAATTAAATGTAGGAGAACAAGGCAGTGGTTTGTTACCTTATTCGACCTTACACTTTTCAATAATCATACCAGATTCATTCGAATCTCAGGGTAATAATTATTGATTCAAAAACGGGTTCATTTCTTTTTCAGATTAAA
>JARVGS010000548.1:23857545-23867809 GCA_031762315.1 Hypsolebias antenori
CCAATCAGCCTAACATGCATGTTTTTGGTCTGTGGGAGGAAACTGGAGTACCCGGGGAAAAAAAACATGCAAGCATGGAGAGAACATGCAAACTCCACCCAGAAAGGCTCCTGGATGGGATTGGAACCAGTGCCCTGCTTGCTGAGAGGCGGCAGCTCTACCAACTGCCCCATCACGCTGTCCCTTTTTAGTTTCACACCTTAAAATACTGTATAAAAAAGTGAAGTCAAAACAAAATATTTCACATTATTTTTTTCTTTACATAGTGCTTCATGTGAGATTTGAGATTTGTCAAAAAGCTTGCAGATATCAAACAGCAGGGCAGTATTGTATGAACAAATGTCCCTGGCAGCACAGAGAACCATGGCAATGACTTCAAAGACTCTTGAGTCAAGCATAACAGGGGAAAAAACAAAACCAAAAACAAAGCCAAGTTCCTATCTGTTCTGGGTTTTGCTTTGGCCCTACATTTATGCACACACACACACACACACACACATCTACACACACACAGACACACACACCCACTCACCCGTAGACTGTCACACAACCATTAAATACAAGGGCATCTTGTCAGAAGTAGATCCATACAAGTCCTATGCCAGGGCCCTGGAGCCATGAGATATGTTGTGCCTGGAATTTGTTCGAATACATTAGCAATTCATTTGGTTGAACTAAATCTGAAGCACAAGTCTGAAAAGAGAGCAAGTTATTAATTTATGTGATGTTCGCCCCTCCTTGCTTTATTTCAAGCAAAGGGTGAATACACACACACACACACACAATGTTGGGTTTAAAGAACCAGACATTGGTTATTTCAGTTAGTCGTTTGTACTGTAGTGATTTGTTTAGTTCTACTTTAACGTTGTGTATATTTTATAAATATACAGGTAGTCCCCGACTTACGGCGGTCTTGACTTATGGCGATTCGACTTTACGAACGCGCCCCTTTGAAAAGCATTGCTTTGAAGTTACGGCGTTTGTACGACTTTACACCAAAAATACGGTACGGAAACGAAACTTACAGAAGAGGGAGGGGGTCGACGCGCGCTCAGTGGAAATTTACAGGAGGGAGGGAGGTGGACCAGCGATGCACAAGCTAACATGCTAACAGTAGGATTGTCGGGTGGATTGTGTCGCCAGACAGCAGAAAACAGCGGGGCTGGACCGGCGGTGCATGAGCTAACATGCTAACAGACAGAGGAAGAAACCAGCTACCAGTAAGAAATTAACTCTTTTTTTCCTCCATTATGGCTCCTAAATGTATGTGGTTTTTGATAATTATGTAGGGTAATGTGTTAGGATAGGCTAAGTGCTTGTAAAAATACAGTACTGTATGTATGAGGGGCCGTTTGGACGTATTTTCCGACACGGCAATTTTTGACTTACGAACGGGCGTAGGAACGGATCTCGTTCGTAAGTCAGGGACTACCTGTATATAAATCATTTAACAAAAATGTGTCAAAATCAGTGATTAGTATTTACAAATGTTACAAAGTACAAACTATCCTTATTGTCAGTGCAGTCACCCATACTCACACATGCACAAAATGGAATGCTTATCTTACATTTTCTCCTCAAGCTTTGTGACCTTGTTAAGACCACAAAAAACAGCTCACATGCTCTTGTTGCAGTCTCTGTCACCCTGATTGACATTGGTTTGCTGACTCATAACATCAGTGACTTTGGGAGGGATAAATAGTCATTACAGCTGTCATAGTGAAAAGTGCATCATGAACCAAAAACACTGAGGTGAGGATTCAGGGGCAACACTAAATATGAACGTCACACACCACTGACTGGGATGGACAGAATGAACTGCTCTGAAGTATGACATGGCGGACTGTAGTTTAAATTAAACTTGTGCTTATAAAACAAGACTTAATTTAGCCGGGATAATAATTTTGCCTCATGTTTGCATTTAATAATTTAGCAGTTTCAAAAAAGAAAAAATTGGGGTTCCTTAAAAAAAATTCAATCTATGTTCATTATTTCACATTTCATTTATAAACAAAATGCCAAAAATTGCATTTTTAGTTTTGCTTTAACAACGTAATTGTTTTCTTGTTGCGATGCAGTTTTAAAACTGCAGTACAAGTACATTTCAGGTCTTCGACTGAACATTAGCTGTGGAGGGCATTCCCTAATTTTGCTCCGGTCCATCATGTGTTGCTATGGATTCATTCATGACAGTTTAGAAGAACAGACTCTCACCTGTTCTCTCAGAAGGGAATTTCACAATTTGACAGGAAAATTACAGCAGAGGTTCATGTGAGAACAGCTGATGTGGGAATCAGTAGGTGCCTTGCACTAAACCAAGGCTGGCATGTGTGTCTCCTGAATTTATGACAGTGACCATATCATTTTTGTCAAAATAAATTCAAAACAAAGTTCAATCTCAAGAGTAAACAAACAAACAAGTAATTAAAAGATTTAGTTGCATGTAAATATGGTGGGGGTTTTTTTCCAGTTCACAAAGGTCAGCGAAAATGAATGTAATGATTTAAATTATAATGAAATCAGCAGATTCAGGCAATCTGACAGGCAGACAAGCTGATGAACATGTAAACAGAAACCAATAGACATGAAATGTGAAAATAAATAAAAGACTCAAGCTAATGAGGTCTATTTTAACCCAAGCTTTACCTGACACATACAAAAATCTAATGAAGAGTAGAAAAAGCCCAGGGAAGTTATACTGTTATACTGATGAGGAATAAATACGTCAGGTGGACTGTCAGTGACTTAGACCACCAAATATGGTTATAAATAATATAATCCCCTCACAGGATGCAACAGTCTTGCATTTATTAATTCCCTATTTTGTATTTTCTGTTCTTACACCCAGCCACTAGTGTCCCTTTGTTGATATTTTCCCATCTTTATTCAGGACGTGTTTACTTTGTAATGTCATGGTCAGTGAACTGTGTTTTGAAGGTGACAGCCTCTCACTGTCGACACATTGTAATAATTGGCAGCTGTCGGAATAAACTCTCATCTGATCTGAGTTAAACTGAACTGAGTTTGTGAGCATGTGCATGTGTGTGCCTTCAGTTCAAAGATTTCCTTTCCAATAAAACTGTTTTGCATTTCCATGACATATGTAGCTTGTTTTCTGTAGACAAACTGAGGAGGCAGATGTTAAAATAAAACATATAAAGCAGATTTCACAGAAATACCAAGAGTGATTTCAAGAGATCTCTGAAATTATTGAACAAAGAAAATCAGCACTGATTTAATTTAAATGCTCAGAATTGTCAAGAGCCATAAGATATTAGTTACATCTATATTTAGGGCTGTTTGGGTTTTAGCAGCTTGTATTCCTGGAGTTTGTGTTCAGAGATGCACAATAAGTAAATGGTTCGAATGGAAAAGAGTGTGATGTAGCAGGCTCACGTTTAACCTCAGTTTATTTGTACTTGAACTCTATGTGTATTTTTTCCCAAGGCTCTTGTTTGGAGTTGACGGGATTCAGGGTTAGAAGCCATGAAAGAGCGCTCTCATTAAACCTAACCTAAACCTGATTAAATGTAAAGTCCTGGATTGCATGGTTGACAGAAACATGAGTGTTGGAGGGGAGCGTGGCCAAGATTATTCTGTAGGAGCAATCTGCAACTTTCTGCTGCTGCAGTTGTTTGCTCTTGCATATTCCCATAGGATTTAATGCAAATAACTATATAAAAAGAAACCGATGACAGCATAAATTTATCTAAAGTCTCTGAAATGACCTTTGTTGTGAACTGCTGCCATATGAATATATTGATACTAGGGGCTGCTGTGGTGAGGGGCCACTATGATATAGGCAGATAACTTTGGACCAGAAAGTTCACCTTCCTGCCATGCCCAAATGTCATGGTGTCCTTGGCTAAATCCCTTTATACTCTGGCCCAGTCTAACCATCTACTTCTTATCTTTTTCACCGAGAGATCCGTACCCATCCCCCATTCCACTGTAAATTTATTTTTATTTGTTTACCGTTTATCGAGTCTGAGATTGCGTTCTTGGTTTCAAGATACAGAAGACCTGTGTGGCTATTATTTAGCTAGTAAGACAGATGCAAGTCCACTATCTGAGTCCAAGAGAATATCATTAACTTTCTTCAGTGCTGTTTCTGTACTATGATAAATTCTAATCCCTGAGTTAACTCCTCATATGGATTATTTATTTTCTGATGCTCACACAATAGATTTGCAACTATTATGTTTAAGACCATTTTCTTTTAGTGTTATTCTGAAATGTGTTTTCTTTATTTCATAGCTTTTCTCTGGTTGTGCAGCCTCCAGTGGCATGTGTTTATATAGATCTTTTATCCAATCATATTGTGACCATCATCTGTTGCTAGGGGGTCAAAGAAATATGCCTAGAGGTGTTCAGAATCAACAGTGCATGCACCTGTAGGTTAAAATAAATGGCAATGAAACTATTGCTTTAATCAACCAGATGTTGAGCTGGTGACACCAGAACCTTCTAGCAGGCATAAGACAATGTTAGCATTTTCGTGTAATTTGATTGCACAATCAGAGTATACTGGTCAGAGCTACGAAAGTGCATCTGCAGCAACCTACACAAGCTAAATGTTAATTCTCAGCCCTAAAGCAAATTAAAACTTATGCCAATAACATTACAGCGCAAATCAGAGTTTCAGCTTTAGCTTTCATTAAAAAAATACTTTTTATTGAAACTGAAATGCCATGGTGACAGAGGGGAAAAAACTCTTCTTGAGGCAAGAAAGGAGGATGGAGTTTATGTACAGAAAATCAAGATCTTCGGTGGGTACAGTACCTTTCATTAATGTTTTGTATATTTTTGTCATTTTCCATCCATCCATCCATCCATCCATCCATCCATCCATCCATCCATCCATCCATCCATCCATTATCTTCCGATTGTTATGAAGTAGGGTCACAAGAGCAGCAGCTTGAGCAGGGAGGCCCAGACATCTTTTTCTGCAGCCACCTCTTCCAGCTCAACAGTGAGGACTCCAAGGCGTTCCTATGCCAACCAAGAGACAGACTCTCCAGCATGTCCTGGGTCTTCCCCAGGGTCTCATCTCAGCTGGACATGTCTGAAGAACCTCCCAAGGAAGGCATCCAGGGAACATTCATACCAGATGCCTGAACTGCCTCACCTGGCTCCTCTAAATGTGGAGGAGCAGCGGTTCTGGTCCGAGTCTCTTCCAGTAACTGAACTTCTCACCCTATCTACAGCTGCCCTGCGGAGGAAACTAATGTCAACCGCCTGTGTCCGCAATCTCATTAGTTTGATCACTACCCAGAGTTTGTGGTCATAGGTAAGGGTAGGAACGTAGACTGACCAATAAACAGACAGCTTTGCTCTACAGTTCAGCTCCCTCTTCACCACAATGGGCCAGCACTGAGACTGCAATACTGCAGATGCTGCACCAATCCATCTGTCAATCTTACACACCATTCTTCCCTCACTCGTGAACAAAACCATGAGATCCTTGAACTCTTCCACTTCAGGCAGAACCTCACCTTTGGCCCAAAGAGAGCAATCCACCCTTTTCCAACTGAGGACCATGGTCTCAGATTTGAAGGTGATGATTTTCATCTGAGCTGCTTCACACTCAGCTTCAAACTGCTCCAGGGAGAGCTGAAGATCATGGCACAATGACACCAAAAGGACTACATCATATGCAAAGAGCAGGGATGGAATCCTGAGGGCACTGAACTGGACTCCCTCTGCCCCCTGACTGCACCTAGAAATTCAGACCAAAAAGTTATGAACAGAATCGATGACAATGGACAGCCCTGACGGAGTCCACTTCTCACCCTGAAGGAGTCCAACTTACTGACAGCAATGGGAATCAACGCCTCACAACACTTGAAAAGGGACCAAACAGCCCATAGCAACGGGCCCCCAATCACACTGGCAGAGCACCCCCCAGAGTGTAGCCCGAGGAAAACTGTTGAATGCCTTCTACGAGTACAGAAAACCCATAGACTGGATGGGCAATCTCCCATGACCCCTTGAGGACCCTAGTGCAGATAAAGAGCTGGTTCATGGCTTCATGGCCTGGACAGAACCCAAATTGTCCCTCCTGGATCTGAGGTTCGGCCCAAAATCGGACTCGCTACTCCAGTACCCCTGAATAGACCTTACCAGGGAGGCTAAGGAGAGTAATTCCCATACAATTGGATCACACCCACCGGTCCCCCTTCTCAAAGAGGAGACCCCCCATTCTGCTAACCCAGTGGCACTGCCCCTGATGTCCACATATTGATGCAAAGGCTTGTCAACCAAGACAGCCCCACAACATCCAGAGCCTTAAGGAAGTCAGAGCAGATATCATCCATTCCCAGAGCCCTGCTGACACAAGCTTTATCTTGGTGACCCCAGTCATGGATGAGGACAGATCAACCTCAAAGTCCCCCAACTCAGCTTCATCCATGGAAGAAAAAAAAGAGCCACAAACCAGACGGCATGATTACAAACTCAATTAACAATTTAAGACCTAGGGCATCCTGGTGCCAAATGCACCTATGGACACTCATGTTCAAAGATGGCATTTGTGCAGAATAAACCATGACCAGCACAGAAGTCCAACAACAGAACACCGCTCAGTTTCAGATCAGAGATGCTGTTCCTCCCAGTCATTCCCCTCCAGATCACAATGTCATTACCCAAGTTGCCATTGAAGGTCCCCAGCAGAATAAAGGAGTCCCCAGCTGGCACACCTCCCAGCACTCCTGCTATAGACTCCAAGAAGACCAGATACTCTGAACAGCCTTTTGGCTCAAAAGCACAAACCACTGTCAGAGCCTGTCCCCCCACCCGAGGACATAGGGAAGCTACCCTCTCATCTTCTGGGGAAAAGTCCAACACACACACAATAAATTGGGGGGATAAGAGTAGACCCACACCAGCTCGGCACCCCTCAACATGGGCAACTCTAGAGTGGAATAAAGTCCAGCCCCTCTCAAGGAAATTGGTTCTAGAGCCCATGCCATGCATCTAGGTGAACCCAACTATGTCTAGTCGGTACTTCTCAACTTCAGGCTCTTTCCCAGTCAGAGATGTTACATTCCATGTCCCAACAGCCAGCTTTGGCGAGAGTGGGCCAGAGTGCCAAGACCCCTGCCTTCGACCACTGCCCTTGGAGTCATACACCAAACTCATATGGCTCCTTCTACAGGTGGTGGGCCCATAGGAAGGCAAACGCATGTTGCTTGTTCAGGCTGAAACTGACCTGGCCCCATAGGTAGAGACCCATTAACCAGGCACTCGCTGACAAGCCCCTCCCCCTGTCCTGGCTCCAGGGTGGGGCCTTGATAATCCATGCCTGGGCAAGGAACACCGAGCTCCTTGTTTTTTGTGTGTTTTTTTTTTTTTTTTGGTCCATACGAGTTTTTGGAATTGCTCTTTGTCTGGCCTGTCACATAGGACAAATGTGCATTGGGTGACCCTACCAGGTGCAACTACAATTGCCCCTGACATCAAAGCTCCTACCATTTTTTTCTTATTTTATTATGTTAATCTTGATGCTTTGCCAAATATGTATATGGTGCCACTGTGGCTGCAGTGAAAAGAAATGTTGAATTTGGTTGATTGGGCTTCTTGCTTTCGTAATGCCATTCATTCTCACTACGTGAGCTGTCTATGATGCAGCACCATATTATACTATGTTGGGGGGGGGGTGTTTTTTGATGGTTACTGTAGCTGTGGCTTCATAATCAAATTATTAAGAGATAAATAAATCCAAGCAGAACACTAATGAAGGTGTAGGTGTGAAATGCACAGCCTGCCACTAGATAAAGCAGATTCAAGATGGGGTATTAATCACGGGAAACATCTGGCTGAACAATTTGGTTAGGACTGAATCTAGCAGACATATTGATGGCTTGGATGAAGCTATAATTTTTGACAATTCGGAGAGCTCAAGAGGATGGAAACAATTCAAAAACAAATCAGGTTCTAGTGACACTTCTAAAGCTGATTCATTTGACAGAGAATCAGATGCAATAGTAGAAAGGATGGTGTGATTTTTTTTTCCCCTAACTGAAGTAAGTTTATATATAAAGAATTTTGTAAAGTCACGAGTTATATGGATGCGTGTATCAACTGATATATGACTTTTTGTTACTCAATAATAATAATAAAACTGGTAGGACAAACTGGAATTTGGGAAACCTGGGGATAATTTTTTATGCATATCCAGAAGTGGATTTCCTGTTGTACCTGAAATTTGTCTAATGTAGTTGTTGCACCCCCCCCCCCCCACACACACACACACACATTTTATTCATTCTGTCTTTGTTTAATACTATCAGCTATTAACTTCATTAGTTCAACTTAGACACCAAAGACTGGGCTGTCACTTCAGTTTATTATGGCGTTTGACGATGACGCTGCATGATTGTTTAATTAGCATTATCTTGCTGTTTGGTAGTTAGGTGTTTGTGCTTTTATGTCTGTCATAATGTTAATTATGTGCCATTTCTTACAAAAGCACTTTTCTTAACAGCATACTAATGTATTTGCACTTTGCATATAAATGTGAGTAATACCATCACGTGGTTTGCTTGCTGCAAAGTGAGTGACATGCAGAAAAGAGCAGACTATATTCAACCTTGAAAAGGTATTCTCATTTAGGCAAAGATTTTCTCAAATCCTCTGTTCAAATTAGGTATCTCCCTAAAAGCTGATGAGCAGACAACTCAATTTGCTGAAATGTAGGAATGTAACTGTCGGAGTGAATTAAGTTAATGGAAGTTCAATGCAGGTCTAAATGAAACAAAAGGCAATTTGAAGTCTGCTTGTCTCGCTGCACTAACAAGTTGTATCTGTTATGTGAGTTGGGTCTGTTCGTCATATGGTTTGTCTGTCTGCTGTAATAATACAGCATATTTTAGCGGGTGAAAGTCATTTGAAATAAAAATTCCCCAGCCGGTTTCTACTGGCTTGTGCAGTATATTAACTTGGAGAAAATTGGACCCCTGTTTTATCAAATCCTTTAGTGAATTGGAATAACTTTCAGCACAGCAGTTTCACCCACAGTAACCAGTTCCATTCAGGTCATTCTGGATTTTAATTAAAGTAAAATTACCAGCTACTACTATGTGATAGAAAAAGATAATGACATGAGGAAATCTGCATGCATGTGATTATTTTTTTCTATTTCATTTGTCATTTACTATTATAACTCTGGTTGCCTAATAGGTATGCAGCTTAATAAAAACATAGGTGATAGATTTAGTCTGATAGCCTTTTGATTGCCTGTTGCCATGAGAGGCTACATTTTTAGGATTTGTTTTCCAGTTAAGTTATTAACCAATTTTGCTACATGTACTGAGGTTTGTGTGCATAGCCTATTTCATGGCTTACATAATAAAAGTTTCCTGTTCCCTCTCTAAAGTCCCTGTGGATTGTGGCCAAGCATAACAGAAATAACAACAACAAAGTCTGGTAGCTCTTTATTAGGAAAAAGGGAAATACATCCAGCTTTTGAAAGTAATTGAAAGTCTGCTGGGTCAGTTAGCAGCACAGTTCTGTTGTTTTGATGACACAGGTCCTTATTAGATCCAGTTGCTGATTAAAAACAAACTCATCTTGTCATCTTCATATTCCTCCTCCTTCTTTTTTTTTTTTTTTTTTTTTTAAATCGGTCAGTCCTTCCATTTGCTGCTGGTTTAACATCAAAGAGATCAATTTGCATAGAGAAAGAGGGAAACGCTGAGAGCCAAACTTGTTTAGCTGGCCAGTGTCCTGGTGGTGTTTAATGTCTGCTGACAGATAAAAGAAAAAGAGCTCCATTAACGCACTGTAAAGCCCCTTATTTTTAAAATGACGTGATTAAAGCTGAATCACTAGGAAGAATAAAACCTCGCTGATATCTATAAGAATGGACATAAAATCATGGGATTACTGGGTGAAGGAATCTGAGAGCAGATGCTTGAAGCCTTATTCAAACTGAACACCATCCATTTTCACACATTTCTTGCATTTTACTGATGTGAGAAAAAAAAAAAATCTTAGAAAGCTGTCAGTGCCCCTCAGGGATTTATATAGATTGAACAAAGTTTATTTTTTATTTGTGGCACTTAAACCAAAAATGTCTCAAAATGGTAAACTTAAAAATGTTTATTTAATAAATGTTTGCAGTGATTTTAAACACTTTTAAAACTCTTAGCTACTTCATGCAACAAGCAAACAAACAAATAACAATAAAATAAGTACAAACCGGATTCCAAAAAAGTTGGGACACTAAACAAATTGTGAATAAAAACTGAATGCAATGATGTGG
>JARVGS010000548.1:23881853-23900419 GCA_031762315.1 Hypsolebias antenori
AAACCGAGATGTCTCAAAAAGCTATCTATCACAGGTAAGACATTTATTAAATTTACAAACAAATCCAATTCAAGTCAATATAAATTTCAGGTAAAAAGCCTTCTGCCCTTTTAACTTTTATTTTTCTGTTGTGTTATACATATTTGTGTATGTGTTTGTATATGTATGTATATCTATATATGTGTATGTATGAGGACATACATATGTATGTATGCATGCAGGTAATGTATGCATACACACAGTCATTTTTTTAGAGCTGTGTGTTCATGACCAGAGTTTGATATCTTGACAAAACTACAATTTTTATTTATAAGACTCTTTTTAAAATTACTCTGTTGTTAGATTTTAAAGAAGTTATTTGAGTAATTCTCAAAACAGTGTTCTCGTAGTTATTTCTGTTGTACAACTACCAGTTTATATTGTTTACAAATAAAAGGTTGTAACTATTTACTTTTTTATTTGATTGACTTTATTCTATATTTACTTATATTACTATTACCGGTACTTGTCATATTACTTATAGTATTTACTTTTTTCTTTTATCACTTTGATAAAGAGATTAATCTTAATGAGTCTTTTGGGAGAGGGGCGTAGCGAGGGATTGTGGGGTCTAGGTGGCTAGGAAGTAAGAAGGGGGTGGTTTTGTTTGAGAAAATAGTTTGGGAACCACTGTGCTAAATGATCTCATGGAGATGTCTGCCTTTTGTAGATCCAAGAGGAGAACTGGCAGATTTCTCTGTAGGGTACAGGAAGGGTTTCCAAACACCAAGCGTTTTCCTTACAGTACATGCGTCTGAGCGATGAGACATGTCAAGAACATTCAGGCTGAGTTGGGAGTGGTGGTGGAGAAATGATGACCTGCTGATGAAGGTGTACGAGGTCCAGGAACTGGGAGAGAACGCCGAGGTGGCTCGAAGGAAAACATTTATTAATTTTAAGTTACTCAAGGAGCTAGTAGAGGTTGCATGAGTCAATCACAAAGTGACTTTATTGATCCAATGAAGAGTCATGGTACAGCTCAGCCTTAAAACATGTGGTGATTAATCATCAGAACAGGTGACAGCTTGTGGTACTGCCTCAAGTACGCCCACTCTGTATACACTCAGATGGAAGGTGATTAGAGACAGAATGAACAGAAATCCTGAAGAAAACAGAACAAGACTTGGAGTTGAGGTCGTTAGCAAATGTCTATAAAATCCCATGTAAATAACCACTTCATATGAAACTGACTATGTAATTTCTAAGACTGGAATTGGTTTGAGATGGCAGCAATCCTCCATGAGCTTGGCTCTTCTCAGACTAGCCAATAACTCATCAGTCTGGTCGACACTAATATTTGTTTCAGTAAAAATTCTCAGCCTGTCTCAAAATGATGCTGCCAAAATAAAGAAAGAGAACTGTAGAATACGTTTTTTTTCTGTCAGTCTAGATTTCCTTATTGAAAATGACAAATTAAAAAAGTTTCCATTGCCAACTTCATTTTTTCCTAAAAATGTCCTACTTTTCTCTAAAAACTGGTTTACCTGTGGTACCACAACTTCCATAAAGCTATGATGCTCATAATACGAATAACTAGTGTCTGTGTGAGAGTCAAGCACTCTTAATTTTTAATTTTGAAAGTTTTTTCAATAGTGCAATTGCCATGCAAGTACAATTTTTTTTCTTTTAGCAATTTTTTTTCATTGTCTGCTGTTTTTTTTAGTCAGATTTTTTATTATGAAATATTCTGGGATCTGAATTTGAGACCATCCATATTTTAATAGTCTCTTTACCCGAGTGCCTTCATTCCTTGTGTTACGTCACTGTTTTCTGGTTGCAGTTTTAAAATTCCCTGTTGTTTTCTTTGCTGGTGATTTTGTTTTTATCGAATCTCTAATTGTCTTGTTTCTCTCATCCTAAAGTTTTATAAAAGCTGCTTTAAGTTTTTCCAGGTGTCTGTGTTTGGGAGCTTTGGTGCACAACACACTCCTCCTGGCCCGCAGTAGTGGAATACCTCCCATGATGCTCTGTTTCCTTCCTCACTTCTAATCAATGCATCCACATCCCACTGCTCTGAGTCGGTTACTTTGTGTCTTCTCTTGTTTGTTTTCTCTCCTGTTGCTCATTTTCCTGTGTTTTTCTGCAGGTATACGTGTTGCACTTGAGCTGTGCTTCTTTCTGTCTGGGATATTGTCTCAACGGACCCTCTCTCTGACGTCAGGCTTAAAATGACAGCTAGCAAACAAATGACGTCATGCGTTATAACTTTGTGCCAAAAATGGATTAATTGAAGTAAAGGTTGAAGTAGAGATGAAAAAGTGGCAATTGAAAATTGACTTTTACACTTTCGTCAAATGGACATTTTTTATTTGATGCCAGTTTAAGCTTTTAAATATATGTGACAGGGTATAGGTGTTTCACTGTCCTTACTAGTACTGTACTGTATACTTTGTATCTTTATGCTGGATGTGGTTTGTGGTAATGAATACATTTTTCTTTTGTAGTAATCCAATGGCTATGAATAGACTGATAAAGTGACCGTTTTCATGGTTTTGCCTGCTTAAGTCACATAAATCACAGTGATGCATACCTTTCTTCCTGTGTTTTCTGCATCCATGAATGGCAACCATTTTTGTCAGTTTATGATACCTCAATATTTCTGTCAGCTTGAAAGCATATTACCTTATTTAGCATGGAAAGTATTATACCTTCAGAGTTTAAACACTGAACACTGATTTTCGCCGGCATACTAAATCTGGGGATATGCCACACAACTGTCAGTCATTGCAGATTGAAAAAAAAGATCAACAACAACAACAACTTAATGCACATTAACCGACTGGTCTCAGCAGATGTTTGTATAGTGACTGAAAGAGAAGGGATCGCACACAGCTAACTGTCAGAATTCCTGTTTTTCTGCTGTTTTCTCAACTAATCAATACATTGGAGGGAGGTGAGCATGGACGGGCAGTTTGTCGACGCTGCTGGTTGTCAGAACCAGGCTGTCTCCTATGACAGCTGATTACTACACACCACACTTTAGGTTGACAAACCACCATTCATTGTTGGATTATTAAACGTCACACGGTGATTTGTATGTACAACCCTTTGAGAAAACTCCTAGTGCTTATCCGGTGTAATAAATGTTACAAATGAACCAATGTCTCCAAGCAAAATCCTCAGTATGTTCCTGGAACTTCGGGCTAAAAACACCAGAACACAATTAGTGCCTAACATTAGTCTAGCATGATTGTTATAGTTTTAACTCTCAGAGTAGTTTGGGCCAACAGAGAGTGACTCAGTTCATTCAGATAAAAAGTAAATGTTATGTATTTACAATATGGCCAGGGATTCAGGATGGATCTGGGAAAGAACAGGTGATCCCAGGTAATCTCTTACTGTGGAGGAAGAGTTGTTGGTTTGGTAAACTTTACTTCTCTGTTTTGTTCAATAGTCCTGAAGAGGAGGCTAAAGGATTCTGGGTAGTTGATAGTAGTCCCACCCACCTATGAGCTCTAAACACTCTCTCAGCTTGTCTGCACACAGAAAAAAATAAAACTGAACCTTCCCTCTGTTGAGACCGCTTGGTCATTGTCAGATTTTTTTTTTCTCTCCTAAAAACCCCCTGAAAAAAAATGTACATACATTTAACATTATTTAAAATTTCAACAATATGTTGAGGTTTAATAGATTGTTGCAATGTCCCACTTTGATTCAGCAGGCATTGAATCCATGGTTTTGTTTTAAGCCATGATAATTTCAGCTAACAGACAAAGGCCACTGTTTTCATTAATTACTCTACATTTTTCTTGCAATACATTAACTGACTTTTTAGATGCACTATGATATTCTTTATCTGCACTCATAGTTTCCAGATGGAAATTTCCATTTTAATCCTTTGGTCTACAAGATATTTTTTCCATCTTCACCTTCTGATTCAATTTTGGCCAATCTCAGAAAAATTCATGGATTTTCTGAGTCTTGCTGTTGCCCATTGCACAGTTCAGTTTAGTTGCACTTGTGAACAAAGCAACAATCTGTGTTCTCTGAATGGTTTTCAGAACCCCTGCTATGATTTCCACAAAAGATGGGAATAAGTGTTTAAACATTGCACATGTGGTCTTGCAGCCCTTCCCCTATGCCTCACCTCCTGCTGTAACACTCTTTAAAGACAACTACACAGTTTGACATTTTTACTGTCTTATACATTCTTCTAAGATGAAACAAAATATTGAGGAAGACAACACAAACTGAATTAAAAAACTATTGTAAAATCTTGTTGGTTAAAAATGGATGAATTCAAATCAAGTTATTATCCATCCACCCATTTATTCATCCATCTATCCACCATCTTTATCTAGATCTTATCTTTTTTTTTGGTCATGGGGGTCACTGGTGCCCACATCCAGCAGTCACTGCGTGAGAGGCAGGGCACACCCTGGACAGGGTACACCATAGTTTTTTTTTTTTTTTTTCTTACTAGCTATCGAGCAAGAAGGATGACTTTTCTTCCCTCTCCTGCCTTCCTCCTGCTTTTGTTCTTTGTCTTGGAGCTTCTATATACACATCTTCCGAATCCTAAATTACTGTTGTGTATTTGGTCAGCTGGACTTTCAATGCAATTGATAAGAAAATTTCAAACAAGTGACAGGGTGCTGGAGAACCCTCATGCCCTGGACAGACACACATGGCTGGGGATGTCATGGATCATTGTGGGGAGAAGAAGCTTATGTGCCTATCTGTCTTGTCTCTGGAGGATGTCTAAGATTTATGACAACAGGGCTTCTGCTTTTTGGCACCGGCAGATACCTGTTATCGGCTATTAAGGAAGATGTCGGCAGCAGTTTCGGCCATGGCAAAGCTGCCTACCTTATTTGAAGGATTAATTTGTGCTTCAAGTCCTCAGACTCAGCTGATACGAGCTCAACCGTAAGCTGGAAGCAATTTATGAGAATCGTAGCCCACTTGGCTTCAGTAACTCACCAGCATGTTGGAATAGATCTTGGAGAAGGCTAATAAGCACGGACCAGCAGAAAGCCCACAAATATGGCCATTTTGGATCATGGAAAGTACCTGCAGAGCTCGAGGCTGATGAGATAAACAGTCTGCCTGCACAAAAACAACTGTGGCTTTTCTGAATCTGGCCTCCCTGTTCGGCTCTGAATAGGCCAACTTATCAAATTGCTCCTGGGGATGTGTAAGCTATGAACCCCCCCCCTCCAAGAACTCCCGTGAATGCTTATCAGAGCTGTACTGACTGACACTCTAACATCTTATCAGGACTATGGTACTATCTGGAAGTGTTTCATGGACAAATCTACCCGTCCTGTCGTCAAATGCATATGTCACATGTCTATAAATGTGCTTGCTGGTAGATTTGTTTAATGTCTTAAACTGTGTCCTGCAAGGACCAAGTGGGAAGAGATCTTTTTTTAAGACCCACGATCCTCATGGTCTTTCCCCCTTTCTTATCTAAAGATTAAAGGGCCATGCTCCTAGGAGCTGCAGCCAAATGCTCTCCGTCCATCTTTCGGACGACTGTATGGAATAAAATCTCACTGTACTTCATCGTGCAATGATAATATAACTTATTCTGTTTCTGATTCAGGTTTCTAGTCCATCACAGGGCCACATAAAAGACTCACAAAAGACGCACGAAAAGACTCAAAGACAACTATTACCCACAAGCTGTCAGATTACTGAACTCTTGATAATAATACTGAACAAACGATAACAACATTGCACCAAGCCACATCTGTGACACCTAATATGTTTATTGCTTCTGCTCTATGTGGCTGTATCATGTATGTATGTCATGCAATATATGTCATATATCATGTGTGTCACATACAGTACATACCATTAAATTACAGTAATCTCATGTTACTCACTACCTGTGCAACAAACTGTCACACAACCTGTGTAGTATATATGTTAGCTGTGTGCAAGATACAGCATGTGCATTTAAGCTAATATGAAATGAACCTGTGAAATACTTTCTGTATTTGTACTAATTCATCATGCACCATTATATTTTACTGTGTTGTTGTTTACTATACTGTATTTTTTTAGGACCTTGGAAATACATATAATATTATACACACAGCCATTCACACTGTCACTCACACCTAGGGACAATTTTAGAATGACCAATTAGCCAATTGCATGTCTTTGGTCTGTGGGAGGAAACTGGAGTATCCTGAGAAAACCCACGCATGCATGAAGAGAACATGCAATCTCCATTCAGAAACTTCCCAGGCTGGGATTTGATCTGGTGACCTTCTTGCTGAGAAGCAACAGCTCTACTAACTGAGGCGCCACGTGTCATTAATTATCACATAATTAAAACTTGTATTGAACAAATTAGTGCTCTAAATACAAATTAACAACAAAGTAATTACCTAGCAGATGAGATACTGAGGCAAAATAAAACCAGTGTGCAAACAAACTCTGATCACTCGTCTTTTGACTTATTGAATGGATCTCCTGATAAGACACGTTTGTTTCTAATAATTCAAAGACTGTTAGAACATATATGTTAAATACAGTAATTACCTTAGGTCTGCCTTTATAAACTTTTTTTGTGGATATGTTTTCTTTACAAATTAACCAGTGTATAATTTACCAAGGGGCCTCTGTTTTAATGTGCATGCATGATTGCAAGGAGATTACCGGTAATTAACCAGATAGAGGAGTTCAGCCTGGCAACTCGAAAAAAAAAAAAAATCAAAGGAATCTTTGGCTTTAATCCAGCGGTAGCCTAAGGATTATTTTATCAGAATGCTGAACAAGGCAAATGATTGTTATGCCTACATTTCTTCCTATCAGAGGATATTTGGGTCATAGTGTGTCTCCTGTATGCCTACATGCAGGTGGACTCTTGTTGGCACAAACAACTTCCTAGTACAAAGTACTGTAGATGCAAGCTTTCATTGGAGATGGTTCATTTGAAGATGGTCCTCAGTAATTTTTATGTTTTCTTATTTTAAAACAGCTGATGATAGCCACTTCAGATGTGATTGTCTTTATAATCACTAGACAGTGTGAACTAAAATTATTAAAAGACTATTGGTTGTCACAAACACATTTATCGTACATGTTTAATGAGCTATTTGAGGTACAACTATCTGTAGTTTACCACTTGATACTCCAGTGGAGACACAAATGTAACCATTGTTTTCCCCCACTAGACTATTTAGATCCTCCTTGAAAAGTTTGACATCAAACTTAACTTTGACACATTTTATTTCATGACATGTTTTAATGAAAAATGTTGGGAGTGATGAGTGGACAAGATGGCACTTTTTAAAATTTCTTTATATGACAATGATGTTAATAATATTCATTTTCATTCTTTGATTCTTATATAAGCACAGTGGCGCCGTTTGGTTGTGCTGTCGCATTTCTTCGAGCAGGTTCTGGTTCAAATCTCGTCTTGGGGCCTTTCTGGGTGGAGTTTGCATGTTCTCTCTGTGCATGTGTGGGTTTTCTCTACTCCGGTTTCCTGCCACAGACCAAAAACATGCATGTTAGGCTGATAACTCTAAATTGTCCCTAGGTGTGAGTGAGAGAGTGAATGGTTGTTTGTCTCTATATGTCCCTGTGATGGACTGGAGACCTGTCCAGTGTGTCCCCCACCTCTTGCACAGTGATGGCTGGACATGGGCACCAGTGACTCCCCATGACCCGAAAAGGAAGAAGCAGTAAATAATGAATGAATGGATGGACAACGTAATAGAATTTAAACATAAATAACATAAAAAAACTATAAATGAGAGTAGCTTTAATGAAAACTCAGCCACTGGTTTATTGCATATTTTGCTAACAGAACAAAAAGTTGATTCCATAAAGTTAACGGCAAAGTTTCAAACAAAGCTCTTGAACAATGCATTAGCTCTCAGAACATATGTTGTTTTATTTTAGTTGGCTATGGCAGCCATCTTGAAACATTCAAACATGCGGTGGCTGAACAATTTTTGTTAGACCATCAATTATTGGCACAATCATTTTTTTTTTTTTTTTGCTCCATCAGTGATTTATGAACCGCCAGAGGCAGCATAAAAACTCAGACTGGTCTTTGGCACCATTTTGCAGAAGTTTGTTGTGAAAGTAGCCAAAGTTTCAGTTTGTCCACCTTGCCCTTTAAATACTCCAGCGACCAATAGGAATCAGGCTCGCGGCGTTTAAAAAGACAAACAACTGAGCATGTTCCATTATTGGCATAGGGGTGTCATTTAATTCTTTTGTCATTTTACTGCGTAAATTACACCTGAACATTCATTTAACACAATTATATTTAAAAATATTATTTTGATACATTTTATGTATACATTTTTGATAGTTACGTCAGCCGTATAGAAAATTTTACAACACTTTTATCTATTTCCACCCCCCGTGTATGTGTGACTTGAGATCTTCCCGTGTCAAAGTTGACCGGCTCCGTTGTCATGTCTTTGTTGCATCTGTAGCATCGCAAATCTTGTGAATCGAAGTGTAGAGTAGATGGAAAAACTGCAGATATCGTTTGAGAAGAAACTAATTTAAACTTTATGCTTAAAATTTGTGATGCTCTCCATAAACCGAGCTAAATTATTTTTGTTTTGAGCGGGGGAAATCGCAGTGAAGGTAAACCATTCAGCCCCGCTAAGTTAGCTGTTGGCTAACACTGGCTGTATATGTGGCGCTGAACAGCTTTTAACAGAGTACTGTTCATCCTATCGCCATTAATGCGTGTTGTCTGTGTTTAATATGACACAAACTTTTATTATTGTTTGGCAACAGTGTTTTCAAAACAGTTGCTGATAGCCACAAATTGTTTCCATTAGCTTGTAGCGGTTTGTTAGCTGGAAAGTGGAAAAATAAATAGAGCTGGTGCAAGCAAACGTCTCTAAGGTTAGTGGTGTAGCTTTGTTTTTAAATGTGTCATTGCCTTTTAAAATCTCTTATGTTCTTATTTATGTTTTTCATATTTTAGTTTGATTTAAAAAGCGTTTGCACATGCATTCACTTTCATACACTAGTTTATATGTTTAACCTTGTGTTCAACAATCGGCTATGTTTCCTGAACATGAATGTTGGTTTTATTAAAGGTAAACCAGCTTAAAGATGGACGAAAAGATGAATGGATCACTGCCTGTTGTCTCCCCGGAGTATCTTCATCAGTGGTGAGTCTTCTTCCTAACCACAGCTCAGCCAGAAGACCATCGGAGACATCTCTGAATGGAAATGAAAGCATGTCCACATATTTATTCTTTTGTCTTTATTTTCATACCATCATTCTCATGCTCACAGACGTGAATCGAGACTGATGATGATGTGCACTTTGTTCTGATGTCTGCTCTGTATTATGAAAAAACAATGTGTCTAATTTATGTCTAAATAATATTTAGTGTATTTTTCCAAAGGCAAAATGCCAAATATGTTTTCTTAAATGCCTGAGTGTGTGCATGTTTGCTGTCTGTTGTGTTAGCAAAATATCCCAAACCACTCAATGGATTTTAATTAAACTATAGTAATCACTGGATTTTTCATTGAACCTTTATTTAGGCAGGTTAATCCCATTGAGCCTCGGGAACTCATTTACAAGAGACACCTCATTTCTTTAACAAAGAGTGGTGACAACAGTAGATAATGACAACAATAGACGGTCATAAAAGAGGCATAGAGATTTTTTTTTTTTTTTTTACAAATTAAAATAAAATGGCAACCAAAAGGGAAAAAGTGGCGAAAAAACAGCTAGATTATAAGGCGATGTAGAAAACTAAAAACAGGAACATGTCTGCATTTGTTTTTGCCATGAACTTAACATATGTTTGAAGCCACTTAGAGAGGTCAAGGTCGAGAGCTTCAGATCTTCTTTGCAAACTGTTCCAGGAAACAGGAGCAGAGGTGGAGAAGGCCCTTTTGCCTAGTTCAGTCCTCACTGAGGGAACACTGCATGTAATGATGTCCTGAGAGTGCACGCTGCAGCTGCACTCACACAGTGAAATGTAGGAGGAGGTGTACAAATGAAGTCAGCAGACCAAGAAGTGATTTAAAGATGAAAATGTACTAGTGAGAGAGTTTACGTGAAGTTAATGACCAGTTAACCAATGAATACAGGGTGCAGTGGTGGGGACGGTAGTTACAGCCAGTTATGAATCTTAGTGCACCATGATAGACAGCTTCCAACATCTGCAGGGTGCTTGTAGGAGCGTTCATGTAGATAATGTCACTGTAGTCAATGAAGGGAAGGAAAGTCACAGTTACAACGTGTTTCCTAGCATTCAGAGTTAGACAGGATCTGTTTCTGAAAAAGAAACCCAGTGTCGACCAAGATACCCAAATATTTGTAGGAATCGACTAACTCTATAGGGAAACCATTTGAGGATAAAATCAGAGGAAGAACTGCTGAGACCGACTTCCTGTTTGGAAAAAAAGCATCCCTTTGGTTTTATCAGCATTTAGGACAAGTTTGAGACCGAACAAATCTGATTGGATGATGTCAAAGGCGTATTGCAAAAGCTGGAAAGCCTTAGCAACTGTTTTAGCTTGATAATAAACAACTGTGTCATCAGCATAGAAATGCAGGGATGCATCAGGGATGTTCTGACCTACATTACCTTTGTGATTGTAAAGAGGTTGGGTCCTAAGACTGAACCTTGTGGTACACCAATGTTGACTGTTGAATAACTTGAGGAAGTACCATTATGTTTAACACATTGTCTCCGATCTGAAAGATGGTTAAAGAACCAACCAATGGTGTGATCTGAGAAACCAATTCTGAGAGCTTATGACACAAGATATGTTCCACAGTGTCAAAAGCTTTAGACAGGTCTAAGAAAATGATGAAAAAGATGCACACTTCCAACGGATTAACTTTTGGATTCACCCAAATTCACATTGACCACCACATTTAATTGACATTAGCCAACACGTAAATGGCTAAAACTCAGACAGGTTTACAGACATTGAGCTAAAATTGGTGGGTTAGTAGCTGAGAGTCATCCTCAACAAATACTTCAAGCTCTATTTTATCTCCTGAGATCAGGAATGAGATCACACATACTGGTATTCTCTGTTTCAAACCAACTAACTTGTTTTTTCCTCATCATAAGATGATCTTGGTCCTTTTTGATCATTAATTATTTGTTTACTGAAAAAAAAACATCTTTTTACAATATTAGCCATTACTTCCTTTTTATGTATTAATTATGTTTAGATGGTTCAAAAGAGGTGTTTTTGAATTCAAATATTGCACATTGAGATTTTATTAATTGCGCATGAGATTGAAATTGTAACGAGACTTAGTCAATTGTTTTCCCTTTTTATGAATTATCCATTCATCACCTTGGGAGTAAATTTTTGAAATTACTAGTTAAAACACAAAGGTGTATACGTAACAGAATGCGCTGGCTAAATTCTGCTTAAATCCTACAGCACATCCCTCAGTCATTTTGCTTGTTGTGTTGGTAATTAACACTACATTTCATTATTATTGCTCTTCTTCTACAGGGTTCGCTCTGCCCAGCAGTTTCAAGCTCTCCAGGCCCAATACGCGAGCAGTGACCCAAACCACCAGTTTCACTACCCAGAGAATCACATTGGAGAGGCAGCATATGAGCACATGGCAAACCCAGAACCCAAAATGGATTTGATGGAACCTGCCAACCTGACTAAACGTACCGCAATGCTTTTTTGAATAAAATATCAAGTGTTTGTTCTGAGTTCGTACTTTGTGTGAACCGAACATATCACCTGCAGATCTGCAGTTACCACTAGATTGTCATAGTTCATAAAAACGTAAAAACTTTTTTTTTCCTACTAAGTATGAGCTTACAGAAACCTTTATATGTCTTACTGATGACCATATCAATGTCTGGCTAGTTGAAAATCTTTTAGAGCATTTTCTAGTTTATAAGGACTTTTCATACCCAGTGGAGTATTGTTAAGGAATTATAAGTTGTAAAAACTTGTCAAAGTAGCAGTAAACCCACATTTAGGGAACAATAACATTGTGCAAATTTTATTTATTTATTTTATGGCTTTTTTTCCCCCCAGCCCCAGCTAAAAAACGGGGCAGACCAGCACAACCCAAGGAACCAGGTGCACCCAAACCACCAAAAGTGGCCAAGGCACCAAAAACGCCCAAAGACCCAAATGCGCCAAAAGCCAAACCGGGTCCGAAACCCAAAAAGGCTGCAGGTGCTCAGGCTGATGGAAAACAGGAGAAGATTGATGAGAGCTTCAAGAAGGTGAAAAGGAAAGTGGACCGCTTCAAAGGAATGACGGAGGAGGAAGTCATGAAAAAGACTTTACCAGACCTGCTGGATTACAACCTGGATTATGTCATTGTAAGATTGACCATTGTTGGATGATTCGTGTCAGAAAGGACCAAATTAAGAATGAATTAGGTTTGGTCATATTTACAAAGTATTTGTATGTATTTTCAGATTGGCATCAATCCAGGACTGATGGCAGCTTTTATTGGCCGCTGGTTTCCAGGTCCAGGAAATCATTTCTGTAAGTTCTGATCCAAGAATGAAAAAAAAAAAAAAGTTCAATACAAAAATAACTGGACTTTATTTGAAACAGAAGACGTTTCGCTCTTCATCCGAGGAGCTTTCTCAATTCAAAGAACAGTGAGTGTGGGGTTCAGGTTATAAAGGCTGAGTTAAGATACCTATGTCAATTGACAAATCACACCTTAACAGTAGGGGTTTCTTAGGGTCTTGTTAATCTACTCTTTGTTTTTTTTTAATTGATCATGTCCTGGATGACTGAGAATCTTCACCAGCATGATCCAAGAATAGTTTAGAAATATTTAATATGAAAAAAGCTTATGCTCAAATGTAGAGGTCAAGAAATATAGCAGTGTAAACCAAGTGCAGTACAGTATACATTTAGCATCTATGCTAAGAAGGCTATCTTGTTAAAAGGATAGTGGAGTTTTTTTTAAATGGGGTCTTGTGTAATGTTATGAACAATTACTATCTTACAGCTGTTCTTTGAATGACTTCAGTTTGGAGCAAATGTTTAATTTTTAACTGGACTGACTAACAACTAATCTGAGCAGGACAAGAAGAAAGTGGATTGCTACTGTTTTATACAACTCTATGAACTCAAAAATTTCAAGCATTATATGGATTTTTTAAAATCATATTAGCATTATATAGTTATTTAGATAGACATATGAGATGTTCTGCTTGAAACAGGCTGCTCAACACATTATCGATCTTTCAAAGCAGAAGTACTGCGGCAAGATGCTTTGCTTCACATGAAGACTTGGCAGTTGTTTTTACACCGGATGTCTTTCCTGGTGCAACCCCAGACCACCGAGCTACTTAGACAAGAAACTGACAAATGGATGAAAAGCTGAGCACAGTTTAGACAGGGAGAGTTGATTACTAGGGCAGCAGTGGACGAGTGGTTAGAGTGTTTGTCCGCCATTGCAAGAATTGGGGGTTCAAATCCACAAGCAGTCACATGTTGACATGTCCCTGGGCAAGACACTGAACTCCTCACTGCCTCCGATGTGTCCCATCGGTGTATGAATGTGATAAAGCTCTGATTAATCTCTAGAGCGTCAGATTATCTTTGTAGAGATGTAGTAGAGTGCTGTATGAACGTGTGTGGAGGTAACAGAGGGCACTGGTTGTGTTGTAAAGCACTTTGAGCATCTTGATTAGATAGAAAGGCACTAAACACAGTAAGTACAGTCCATTTACCATTTCCATTGCTGATTGAGCACATCCAGTAGGACCACTGATGAATGACAGGCGAGAGGGAGGTGAACAGGGGAGCCGAGTAGAACGAACGTTGTGTGAACGTTGAATTGATTCAACATATTCAGTTATTATTGTCTTTATGGTTGTGTTTTGTTTTTTTTTTTCAATTAAATTTTACAACAGCTGTTGTTTTTTTAGTCTGAGGGGTGTTTGTGTTGGTACAGTGTGATCTGCAATACCTTTGTTGAGTTGTAGGCCTTTTTATCAAAATTTTTTCCCAATTCAATATAGACTGAGTAGGATTTGTAATTCCATTTATTTGAGCATAGAACAAAATAACTCGAAAACCCTTTGATTACAGGGAAATGCCTGTTTCTATCTGGATTCACAGAGGAGCAGCTCAACCACATGCACGACACATCACTGCCTGTCAAATACAAAATGGGCTTCACCAACATGGTATCGAGAGCAACACCAGGGAGCAAAGACCTCTCAAGGTACGGTTGGCAGTGCGCCCCATCTGTGGACTGCAACAATGATACAGATACATAAATTCAGACTTTAAATAGTTCAGTCTACATTTATAGCTTTGTTTAAATGCTCAGTTTGTTTTCTTCTCCAGTAAGGAGTTGCGTGAAGGAGGCAAAATTCTTGTGGAGAAGTTAAAGAAATACAAACCACTTATTGCTGTGTTCAATGGAAAATGTAAGTTTTTTTTATTATGAGAGTAACAGTTGGACTAAAAATATTAGATTTATTGATGTAAGGTAGTTTTTCCTCTCTTCAGGTATTTATGAGATGTTCTGCAGAGAGCTGTTTGGCAAAAAACCACAAAAGCTTGACTTTGGTTTGCAGCCGCACAAGATCCCTGACTGTGACGTGGTGAGAACTTAAATATGTCACTTTTTAAAAAAAATCTGCATGTTGACATGGAGTCATAATGCCACTTGTTAAATTATATCAAACTTTAGAAAAATGACACAAGTGGCCTGACAATAGTAATAAAATACTGTAGTGTGATTATATGATCAACTCAGGACTGAAAATGTTTTAACACCAAATCAAATGTGCAAAACATTTTCTTACAAACACGGATTTATTATCATTATTATTATTATTATTATTATTATTATTATTATTATTATTATTATTATCAAGTTTATTCATTGTTTAAAAACAAAACAATTCTATATACAATAAGAAATACAATCACAAATAAATTGAAAGACATTAGAAAGAAGAAAATAATCTTATATCTGCCCCTTTTTACCAAAAAATTAATTCAAATAATAATAATCTTCAAATAACAAACAAAATAAATAACTCCTTCTCGAGCAACAATTCATACAAATACACATTAAGCTATTTCTTTTTATTTATTTTTTTTATTTTTTAACAAATCAACTTTGATCATTCTTTTAAACATACACATTGGTCTGGCATTTTTAACTTCACTCTCCAGATTATTCCATAATCTAATTCCTTGGATTGAGGTAGACCTTCCCTTCAAACTGGTTCTAAATTTAGGCTTCACAAATATCTAAATCCCCTTAAGGTTATAACCACTCTCTCTTTTAGCTAAATGTATTTGGATATTTAAAGGTGTGTTATTCTGAGCCCTATACATAACTGATAAAATATTATAATCTACCAAATCATGGAACTTCAATAACTTCAGTTGATAAAATAATGTGCTTGATGGATGACAGTAATGTTTTCTAGTGATAATTCTTACAGCTCTTTTCTGTAAAATAAAAATAGGCTTTGTAATTGTTTACATGCTTTTCCCCAAACGTCACCACAATAAATTAAATGTGGAACAATGATTGGGTTATACAACAAATACAGAGCTTTATCATTTAATTAGTCCTTGACTTTGTACAGTACTGCAGTAAATTTAGATATTATTATTTTTACAGAATTTATGTGTTGCTTCCACGTCAGTTTGTCATCAAAGATAACACCCCAAAACTTCACCTCACTCACTCTACAGATCTCAACACCCTCAATTTTAAATGGAAAATCAACAGTTTTCGTTTTATTACTAAATATCATATAATTAGTTTTATCTAGGTTTAATGACAACTTGTTTAACTTAAACCAAGTTTGTATTTTGACAAACTCCATCTTCATCAACTCCAACATCTGTTCCATATCTTTGCCCAAATAAACAAAAGTGGTATCATCAGCAAAAAGAACACATTTAAGGAGTCCTTACACCTTTACTAAATCATTCACATACAAGATAAATAACTTTGGTCCAAGTAGAGAGCCTTGTGAGACTCCGCATGTGATATTGCAGAGGTTAGATCTTACATAATCTATTGTACAAACTGTTTTCTGTCTTTCAAATAACTACATACCCACTGCAACGCTGGTCCTCTAATACCATATTTACTTAATTTTCAAGGAGAATGGTGTGATCAGTTGTATCGAATGCTTTTTTTATATCAACAAATATACTTACACAATATTGCTGTTGATCGACAGCAGTAGTAATTTGTTCCATCAACTCCATGAAAGCCATAGGTGTAGAGTGTTTTGCTCTAAACCCATACTGACTGTTACTTAGAATATTTTGTTCATCAATAAATTGGTTTAATCTGATATGACTTAGCTATTCACCAAATTTCGGCTAAAATCTTTAAATTGACTAAATATTTGTGTTCACTAAGTTCAGTAAGCTATGCGATCATTTTGCATCAGGTTGGTTACATAATCTCTTCCCTTTCATAGCATCAGGCAAGAAACTTTTTTCACTAAAGTCACACTATCTCTACTCTGACACTGTCTCAGCCATTAGCTGTTGGATAATTCTGACTTGATTTGTGTTTAGATGGCCACATCTGACCTGATATAAACTTTGAGAGAGGTACATTTTTTTTAATTAGACAGGACAGTGACACTGCAATTTGCTTTATTGCAGCCTTGAATCCCAAATAAACTGCACGCACGTGTGGGTTAGATGGATGGGAAGATGGCAGCTGTTGCTGAGATGGCAGGACAAGGGTACAGTCACCTCAGTGGTGTGCCAACAAACATGGTGCAGCCCACAGTGGATGACACGTGTATGCTGACATCACAGAGTGGGTGCATTCCTGCTGGTGTCTTGATCAAAGAAAGCTGACACGATTAACTGAATAAACAATGTTGATAAATTGTTACAAGAACTGTCAGCAACTTCCTTCAGTCAAATGTAGGGTTTGATTTCAATTTTTGCTCCAACTTTAGTGTATAATTTGCATCCCCCAACTCCTCCTTCTGAGTATCTATTTCACAAATCAAAGAAAGCTAACTTTATACTGATGCAAGCATGTACATTAAGTTCTGCAGGTGCAAGCAATTTGCACTCATTTTCATAAGATTGCAGCTGTTTTTGCTGAGCAATCTGAACATAACCATCGAACACAAATACATTAGAAGAAACAGAGAAAGAGAAAACTTTTAGTTGCTGTTTGGTTGACAGCACAGTTTGTGGCACACATCTCCTTTTGAAAGGGCTGTGTATATTAAACAAATGTGCAATTTCTGGATTGTACTTGAAAGAAGAGGAATGGGAGTCAGCCACAGTATGATAGAAAACGTGTGTGAATGAGAAGGAGGCCGGTGGAACAGTTAGGCTACAAGGAGCAGAGGTCACAAATGTGCAGGACTTCAAGTACTTGGGATCAAACAGTAAATGGGGAGTGTGGTAAAGAGGTGAAGAAGAGAGTCCAGGCAGGATGGAGACAAGCTTAAGGAGTGATTTGTGATAAAAGGGTGGCCACAAAGGTCAAAGAAAAAGGTTACAAGACAGTCATGAGACAGTGACACTGACAATAAAACAGGATAAAGGACTGGAGGTAGCTGAAATGAAGATGTTGAGGTTCTCCTTAGGAATGGCAAGGATGGATACGATTAGGAACGAGATCATCAGAGGTGCAGCACAGGTTGAACAACTGGGAGATAAAGTTAAAGAGGCCAGACTGAGATGGTTTGGACATGTCCAGAGGAGGGACAGTGGGTCTATTGGTAGAAGAATGTTAAAAATGCAGCTGCCAGGAAAAAGACAAAGAGGGAGGCCAAAGCGAAAATACAAGGATGCAGTTAGAGAACACATGGAGGTAGCTGGAGTGAGGACAGAGGATGCAGAGGACAGAGTGAGGTGTAGGAGGATGACTCGCTGTGGCGACCCTTGAAGAGGGAAAAGCCGAAAGAAGAAGAAGAATCTAGTTAAATTCTTGCTAAAGTCCTCCCGTGCATGCTCCTGCGGCCATCATTTGGCAGCCAATTGATTTTTTTGGCACAATACTAGCCCACATTTCTGGTTTGTCTGCGATGACACATAATAGATGTGATGTGTTTATGGATTTTTTCCACTTTATTAGACATATTTGGACTGATGCGACGTATAGGGCGGTGCGACATGTACGGCAGAAAATATGGTAACTCAAACATTCTGCATGAAAATGAAAATGTTCATTTTTTTATTTTTATTTTACTGATGCTTCATTTAAAGGCTCTATTAACACATGGTTAGGCTGTGAGATCTAAATTTGTATAACTTAGTACTGTATAAGATAATTCACTAACATCAGTTTATGAAATCATCTCATTTAAAAGTCAGTTCTGCGTTTGCAGCAGGACAAACGTGTTTATGCTGCTGTATTCATACCCATCTACTCACTACTGTTTAATGTACCATATTATTTTACATTATTAGTGTTTAACGTATATCTTAGATCTTTTAGCTGTGAGGATGACTCCATCTTGTGGTCATCCCTTGTCTGGGCACCTTGTTTTACCCCTTCCTTGTCTTGATTGCTTTCTCCTTGTGTTCCCAGCTGTTTGTAATCATGTCCTGTCTTGTCTGTGTGTATATAAACCTGTCTGTGAGTTCTG
>JARVGS010000548.1:23943280-23953645 GCA_031762315.1 Hypsolebias antenori
GAGGGTGAAACGTTTCTACTAAAAAGAAACTGTCCAGATGACCTGATTGAGAGTTATCAGATTTGACACCTGGATTAATGAGTATGAACTTTCTTTGTCTTGATAAATATTGTTCAAAAAGAAAAAAAGTTTAAACAAAGTATCTGTTTGGTTTTAATGTGTGACAGCTTGCCGGGAACTTTCAGACATTTTTCGAACAGACTTGCAATTGAAAAAGAAGAACATGCAATTCCAGACTGTAACAACATTCAATTGCTCACGATCAAATTGTTTTTGGTAAAATAAATAAATTAAATTAAAGTACTAAAGGTGAGGCTGCAACGGGATAATGAATGAGATAATGAATGAACTTCAGCAGGTGCTGTGAAGACTTGTTAGGCAGGTGAACCAAGTGTGTCGCATGTTGGAACAATCAGTGAAGGGTCAAGGGATGCTTACAAAACACAACAGCTGTCAAGGTAGAGTCAGAAAATCCAAACAGCTAACTGAGGCATTTATTTGCAAACGATCTAACTCGAACGTGCACAGAAAGACTACCCAGCCTTCAACAAGGACTATAGCATGTTTAGTGGTAAAAAAAAAAAAAAAAAAAATCCACTTGCAAAGCCATGATTTTCCATGGAAAAAAGAAGCAGATGGGAAGCTATGCACAGTAGAAGCATCAGACCTGTGACAAATTCTTTGTGCACATGATAACACGGGATGAGTGAAAGCTCAAGAAGACAAGACTGCAATTTGTAAACAACAGGCAGAAGGACAAACAGAAAGACAAAGCTGTTGTTTTTCCCATGCTTGATGCAAGATCAGTGACTAATCTGATGAACAAATTTGACAGTAAAGCAATGAAAACAAATAAAAACATGTATAGCCATCACTGAAATCATGCAAAATACCCATACCGGCACCAAGGCTTGGATAAAGAGTTGCTAATGCTAATGTTACTTTAGTATGAATTTCACAATCTCAAGACTTTTGATCTGCTAAGAAACAAAAGGTGGACTTTGTTTATGACATTTTTGGCTAACAGATAGAAGTAGTTGACTTCGCAAAGTTCAAAAAAAAGTTTTTTTGTTTGATCAGTCGATGCTTGAGTTATGTATTCATGATGACTCGAGTTTTCCATTAATTCATTCAACCATTTTTTTTTATACAGTTTAGTCTCACTGAGCCATGAGGAGTCATTTTTAAACAGACAAGAAACTACAGTAAAAATGCAATTAAAATAAAAGTATTGTTCTAGAAACAGCAAACCAAGGTGCCATATAAAACCAGGTAGAACACTAAAAACAAGAACATATTTGTTTAGATGACTGACTTTATCAAATGTTTAAAATCCCCTAAAAATATCAAGGGGGACAACTTCCATTTCCTGTTGCAAGGTGTTGCATGTTATAAGAGCAGAGTTTAAATAAACCTGTATGAATAAAAGTTGAATGAAAAAGGCCTTTTGCTAAGTTCAGTCCACACTGAGGGAACGCTGCAGGTAATGATAGACTGAGAGCACACGCTGTAACTGCACTGACGACATGGCATGTGGGAGGAGATATGAGAAGGTGGGAGGGATTTATAGACGAAAATGAACCAGTGTGAGAGCCTATGTGTAGATAATGATGATCAACTGACCATTGAGTACAGAGTAATGGGTACGGTAGTTACAACCAGTTCTGAATCTTTGTGTCTTAGACAGCATCCAACATCTGCAAGGAGCTGGCAGGAGCATTCATGTAAATAATGTCACCATTGTCAATGGCTGGTAGGAAAGTAACGGTTACAAGACATTAGAGAAAAAAATATGGCATTTTAGCTTAAATTTCCAAGTGTTTGTAAGAATCTACAAAACTCAATAGGAACACCATGCATGGATGAGATAGGAGGAGGAACTGCTGGCACTAACTTTTTGTTTGAAAACAGCATCCCTTTGGTTTTGTCAGCATTTAGCACCAGTTTGAGACAGAATAATTTCTAACTACTACCACCGCAACAAAACTTTAGGTCAAAATTTGTGATAAATAAATAACTAAATAAATAATAGCTGAGTTGCAGCCATTTAATTTGGGGTGTTTGCTACAGTTGGGGTGGCCATCTTGAATTTGTCAAACTGAACAATGAGCTGTGGATGTGCATCTAATTATTTTTTTCCCTACAGTTACGTTAAAATCTAGTGTTAAGTGGTTAATGGTTAGTGGTTTATGATATTTTGCTAACACAAAGACAGATAATTGTTTTACATGACTGCCCTCTTTCATGGCAGTGGGTAAGGGAACCTAAATTGGTTTTAATTGGGAATAAAATAATTAACAGAACTGTGGCTGAGCTCAGTAAATGGGTTGCATCATAAGATGTTTTGAAGATGAAACTATAAAAAACATGAGTAGTTCACATTCAATTCACCATTAAGTTCTTATTGTTTTTAAAGATGCATTTAGAATATTTTCTTCTGCTGAAGTGTCTTTCAAAACCACTGATGACATAAGCCACTGATCATGTGAATAATTTGTTCTACAGAGGCTCTGCACTTGAACGTCACACTCGCAGACTCATCAGATGGTAAGATTGCATTCAGAAATATATACTGAAGTTGAACAAAGTAAATTGTCAGCAATAAGTTAAAATCACATCCTTAGGAGACAGGGTCTCCAGAGAAGGCTTTTAGCCCGACGCTGGCAGGGTGACAGCAATACAATGTCATGACCTGAAAGTTAAAAGGTACTTTCAGGAATACTGTGGGGACAGCCAATTTCTAGGGCTAATTCATCATCAATATATCAATGACAGTGTAACCAAGAAAACTGCTGCCCCATGGATGTCACATTAGCAGGAAGATCTTAGAAAATGAACACAGCCTAAAATAATTTCTACAGCAGATGTTAATCATTCCAACCAAAAACATAAAAGTATATGTCCGTGTAGGAAAAGAGCTGTGATTTACAGGTGGATGGGTGATTTCTGCAGCCAGGTACCAATGCATTTAAAGTAGGCGACAACAACAATAACAACAAAAGGCTTTGTGGAATTTACCAACAACATCAGCTGTGTTTATCACCCACTGCTGCACAAAGGACAATGGTATTTTTGTTCATGTTTGTGTGCTTCTGCAGCTGTGTTTCCATTTGTTTGTGGTTTTGACATTTTTTTTTTTTTTTTTACCAAAATAGCTATAGTTCTGTTTTTTTTAACATACAGAAAGATGGTTTTAGTGTAAAACTCGGGCACAAAACATGAGGGCCAGCAGTCATTCCTTCAAGGAACACTAGGCCTTTAACTCTTTTAAAGCATTCTTCTGAGGCCAGATTGAGTCAGCTTGAAGGTCAGCACGAACAGATGTACTCTCTATGGTAAACTCCTCAATGTAGGAAGTGCAGGCAGATGTCCAGAAGCAGGTCCATCTTCTAGTGGCACAAAGCCAAGCTTTGCATACAGAAGAGCTGAAACAGCAAGCTAGCTGAACGTTGTTAATATGTGTACATGCCTCCTTAGAGTACGCGACACTGCAGCAGCATAATCTGTATTTGCCTTTGGACAAACAAAAAATAGTAAAATAAAAAATCCAGGAATCATATACAAGGTTGAGAAACCTGATTCAAATAGGTACACTGTTTGCTTCAGGATTAAGGACATCTTTTCATCCTGACAAACCAAGAACCTCACCTGGACCATTGTCATCAGAAATAAAGAACATGTTCTGTTTCTATCCTCTGGTTAGAAATGAATTCAAGAGGTGATAGGAAAAAGGCTGTGGTTATACACCAGTAGATCTGGTGACAAAAGGAAAAATCTTCTTAAATGGCTTGAAACAAGCAGCGAATTCACTCAGATATTGGAGCGAAAAAATAAGAAAGTATTTCAGACCAAGATGAAATAAATGTAGCAAAGGAGCAAGGTCAAACTCAGCAGGCTGCTTTCTTTTAATAGCTATCCGTCACTAAACTTGAAAGAAAATTGTGTTTGCCTTCAGTTTAACAGAAGTATCAGCCTGGCATGTCATTACTCTCAATAATATATTTTTTATGTATCATCTACTACAATACAACAAACCATGTACTATGAGTTTCTATAGTGACCCTCTGGTTATTTTACTTATCAAACACCTCTGTGAAAGACTGGTGCAAATGACATTGTGTGTGTGTGGAGGTGGTGATGTTTAACTGTTAGATATATAACCAAGTCTATCTAACAAGGTTAAGTCAGGTCCTCTGGATGGATTCTTCTTGTTGAAATGTTTTGTCTTCCATCCAAAAGACTTCTTCAGTCTCAGGAGCTGCCATGAACTTGGATAGCAAGCGGCCATCAGGGCACTAATGGTCAGTTGTTAGGCTGATGGTCCTCCTTCATCATGTGAACAGCTAGCCGGGGCTGTCACTGGCAAACTGGTTGATCCACTTTGAGAAAGGTGCTATTTATAAGACTAAGTTTGTTGCAGCTCCTCAGACTGAAGAAGTCTTTTGGCTAAAAGCTGAAACGTTTCAACAAAGACGAATCTGTCCAGAGGACCTGAGTCAACCTTGTTAGATTTTTTTTTTTAAATCTGGATTATGGAACATATATTAGGATATAACCAAATATACTTTTTTCTGGAAATTCTCAGAAAATATTCACTGGAGGAACATCGACAACTGATTCATGTTAGGAGCAAACTTGATTTAAGATGACAGCTAACCAACTTTAATCGACTTACACTATAAACAACTTTTAACAGTCAACTTAGATATTAAGCGAAAATTTGATGTAGTAGTACAGTCACCCCCCTCCCCCCAAATATTAATAATAAGAAAATAAAAAATAAACCTGAGTACCAACAGATTACACAATATTTTGTCCAAAAGCTTGACATTAACTGTTGGAATCAGCCCTGTCTGTCTATTAGTGAAACATCTCATGAACCACTGGACCAATTTTCATGAAACCTTCAAAAATAAATCATACTTCTTCACTTCATAAATCCCTACCCAGGAATGTCACTGTAAGGAACGAAATAAAATAAACAACTCTAACAGCACTTTAATAGATTATATATAACTTATCTGTGCTGCTGATCTCATGCTGCTGATTATCTCATGCTACTGTATTCATTCATACCCATCTGCTCACCACAGACTCATGTTCGGGTTGCTGTTTAATATATCATTGTTTTACATTATTAGTGTTTAGCATATATCTTAGTGTATAGCTTACATCCTTATGTGCTGTTTCTTTTTATACTTTATATTTTTGCTATTTTTGGGTGTAACTGTGACCTTGAGTACATCATTTTGTTCCACCTAATGTGGAATGCACATGTGACGCGAATGACAATAACGAAACTTGACTTGAACTTGGTAACCGTTGAGTGTCAAACAATTTGAGATGGCTACCATAGTATCCTGACCTGACAAACTACAACATGGCTTTAACGATGTCAATTTGACAGATATTTATTTAAAATATTATGTGATAGTAGCTGAGAGTTATCCCCAGCACACACTCTGAGTACGACCAGATCACAGCTTTCCTTTGTTTAAAACTTAAACAGATTACAGTAATGCATTTCTGTAAGAAATGCTAGTTTCATTATAAATGAACAAGGAAGCGAAACTTGTGCCCTTCAGATTGTTGAGAAAAATCTAAATGTATGTCGCTTTTTTTTTCTGCATTTTTTTTTTTGTAACACAAAGTGTGTTTGGTTAAAACTGTACTGATTTAAAAAATAAAAATAAAAAAAGAGAAGACCAAAAATGAAAGAGCAAAATGCTTAAGTTCAGATGAAACAAATTAACCTTGACGCCTTAGTATTTTTATGCCTGTCAAACAACTCACCATTTAAACAAGCACAGATACTTTAGACAAAACGCTTTTCTAAACTGCTTTCTTCCAACGTGGCAGATTATTGTTCAGCGCTTTGACAGGAGACAGAAACAACTAACTGTGCTGCAGTTTGAAGGACAAAACTCTTCAGCTGACTAAACAACAGACATTCCCATTACTGTAAGCTTTTGCCACGGCTTCATAAAAACAGTCGTGTTTAAAGCACAGGAGAGCTTTGGGGTCCTCCTTCATCAAGGTCTTTGAAAATTTCAAAAAAATGTAGAAAGCATCCTCAGATCTGGGAAGGATTTTTACATCTAGCAGTGGAATACACATATCAAAGTGTTGTTTGGAAGAGATCGTAGGATGGATATGGATTAGCAAATTAAAACCTTGACTCCAGTAATGAGGGTTAAGGATATATAGAGAGATTATGTTTCTGCTCTAGCCTGAGAAAGCCTTGAGATCCCCAGGAAGAGCTGGAGATTTTCCAGGTCTAGGTTTCCCTCGCTAACATTTGGCTTCCATAACTATAAATTAGTAAAATGAAATGAATATATATGATTTTGTGGGCTTAAACTAAACTAAAATGTAATGTTGGTAAAAAAAAAAAAAAAAAAAAAAAAAAAAAAAAAAATAAAAAATGTTTTATTAAAACAATAAAATGTTAATTATGTTATAGTTTTTCATTAAAATTAAAATTCATTTGCTACAACATACTTACATACCCTTGTAAGATACTGTAAGTTTGTGAAATATTCATTGTTTGTTGAGATGAAAATATATATTTTAAATGTATGTCAAGGTTCATTTGCAAGCTATATATAAAATATTTACACGTTGTGTTAAGTATGTTTCTTTCTCTTTCCACAGAGGCAACATTACTGCAAAAAGAACATATACTGGTACATGTTACAGAAATCACATGTAACCTATCTGAATAAAGCATATGATGAGGTTTTACTTTTGTGTAAGCTTCCAGAGATAAATGAATGACAAATACAGATGTTAGCCTCAGTATTTTTTCATAACAGTTTTTTTTTTTCATTTAGTTAAAATTTTGACATATAATATCACAAAGCAAGGAAATATGCCAAAAGCCTTTGGCACCTGAGCGATCTTAAACCAAGCTACAGTATGATTTATAGCCCTTGGGTTGTCTCCCATGTTTGCTTGATGGACAGCCCTGACACATCACAGTGACAATCAAAAGAAAGTGACAAGAACATTCACTATTGCACATTGTCACTTTATCTTTTGATGTCTTTTTAATTTTTTTATTTTTTTTTTTACTTAAACTGAACAACTGTAACGATGACAGGTGTTTAATTCAGGCAAATCATCCAGAAGAACACCATGCTGTTGCCCCGAGCAACGTCAAGATCACTAAAAAGGAAGAATTAAACTTTCAACCTCGTCAGTGGACTGAATATGTCAGAGTAAGTTCATGTTACCTAGAACAAAAGCTTGTTCTGGGCTGCTGTTGTTACACTGGTAAGAAAACAGTACAATTGCTTAAGAAATGCATGAGCCCTCTGTATTAACTAAAGGAGTAAACGGTGGTAAGAGTGGTAGTGCAGTGATTCTAACCAAGCAATCAGCTACAGTCTAATCACTGTTTTATGTGCTACACCCAAAGTTACTACAGTTTAAAAGCTTGGAACGCAAGACGTTTCAGCTTTAAAAAAAAATCTTCTCATGATCAGCAAATTAAAAAAAAAAAAGGAGGTGTAGTCTAAAAAAACGTATAACTGTTATCGTAAAATTTTAAATGTTGGTGTAAAAGCATCCATCCATTATCTTTACCCACTTCTTCCTTTTTTATGTCAAGGGGTGCCCATGTCCAGCAGTAACTGTGCGAGTTGCGGGGGACACCCTTGGACAGGTCACAAGTCCATCACAGGGACACAGAGACAAACGAGACAGCCATTCACTCTCTCCATCACACATAGGGACAAGTTCTAGTAGGTTTATTGTCGTTCTCACCACATGTGGTACATGAGGTGGAGCGAAATTATGTACACAGGGTCCCAGGTACACCCAACAATAGCAAACATACAAAGTGTAACGACACAGTATATAAGGATCTATACATTAAGATATACACTAAACAAACGCTGAACAATATGCTAAAAGATCTGATATACACTAAACACTGATGATGCAAAACAATGCTGGATGAGACGGGTGGAGGCAGGGCAGCTGACTTGGGACCTGAAAGTCCCAGGTTCAATCCCCAGCCATTCCCACATGTTGTGGTGTCTCTGAGCAAGACACCCAATCCCCAGTTGCTCCCTGGATGCTTAACTAGCTGCCCACTGCTCCACCTGGGTGTATCCCAGGTGCGATGGGTTAAATGCAGAGAACTGATGTCGCCACTGTATGGAAATACACAATGATGACAACACATGGCTCTTTAATACGGCGTAACAACAGCAGCCCCATTTAAAGTTACCAATCAGCCTAACATATATGTTTTTGGTCTGTTGGAGGAAACTGGAGTACCTGGAGAAAAGTCACGCATGCACGGAGAGAACGTGCAAACTCCACTCAGAAAGGCCCCAGCTGGGATTTGAACCAGTGACTTTCTTGATGAGCGGCAACAGCTCTATGCCGCAGCATCATAGCATTGTTTAATTTTTATTTTTTTTTTCAAACAAATGTATTTCTCCATTCAGAACTTTACTCAGTTTATTCAGCTGCAACCTGTTATTTTATAGAAAACCAAACTATTTGGATGACTGCAGTGTGGTTGGAGCAGTAGTCAGACCCTTGGTACAAATAAATGTAAGACACTGCTTGTTTTAAAGCTTCTCTATAGCTCTTAGCTGAGTCATACCCAAAAAAAGTAAACTTATTGAAATATAAAAAAAAGTTTGTTAAATTATTCAATGGTTGTTCCACAGAGTCCATAATAGGACAAATAATAAAAAAACAAAATTCAAACTTCCTTGTGTCATAAAGCTACAATGCCTATAAAAATTATTGCAACCTATGGGGATGATAACAACTAATAACCATTTCATGGCTGATAACAGTCGAAGCGGGTGATAGATTCACGACTAACACAGTCGGCTCTTGGGTTGGACCAAAGATGCAGGCAGACACAGCGAAGATCAAGTAAAAGAACAACTGGTTTATTAAATAAACGGAAAATAAAGGCAGACGTGGCGCATCAAACAGGAGGGAACAGCTCAGGTAAACACAGAAGGATGAGAGGAGCAAGACGAGGAATGAGACACCTGACTGGGAGTGAAGACAATGAACCGACGGTGAAATGTTGATCAGAACTAGTTTAAATAGAGACTGAGGACGAGTGGAAAGTGGCAGCACCTGAGTGATTAATCATGTGGAAAGGTGACTGGGAAGCAATAAGAGAGGCTGACTGGGGGTGCAGATGAGAACTGACAGAGAACACATGGGGGCGGAATTCAAAACACAAGGAACAGAATAATCTAAACCATAAGAAGAAATAAACTAAAATAACTGAAAAGCTACAGACTATGACAACAAAATCTTTCATGCAAGTTCACTCACTGTGGCAAAGGAAGGAGCAGCCAATAGAACAACCACGTCAACATTTGGCAATGTTGGATCCCCACCTTATGTCTGAGGATCACTCGATTCATTCATTCAACCTTCATTTATTAGAGGGTGTAAAACAATTCAAAGCTGTTAAAATGTATTTTGTCTCATAAATTCATGTTTACTGGTAAAGTCTGCACTCTTGAACATTGTGGTTCTGTCACATTTTACATTTTGTTTAATTGAAGTCAAGCAATTAAATCAGTTTTAAATATGATTTTTGTACAAACAAGTTTTGAAACCGGGTGACACGGCGGTTCAGTTGGTAGAGCTGTTGCCTCGCAGCGACAAGGTTGTTAGTTGAAATCTCAGCCTGGGACCTTTCTAGGCAGAGTTGGCATGTTCTCTTCATGCATGCAGGTGTTCTCCCAGCTACTCCAGTTTCCTCTCACAGACCAAAAACATGCATGTTAGGCTGATTGGTAACTCTAAATTGTCTCTAGGTGTGAGAGAGTGAATGCTTCACAGTGATGATTTTAGCCTCTTTTGGGGGGTGCTTGAGCACCCCAACATTTTAGCTCAGCACCCCTGAAAAATAAAGCAACCATCATCAGGATTGTGTAAAAAAAATAAATGATGACACTCAAACTAGCCAGTAAAATGTATGATTTTTTTTTTTTTTTTTGCACGAGTCAGGTCCTCATTGCCTCCTATCAATCAGTCCAGCAGGCTTGTCAGCAACTGGCCAATCAGCGATCATAATGTGTCCTAAAGTGAAATGCCCTTTACCTGCAGGAGCTCCACCCAGTGGCGCAAAAAGCCGGTATGCAGTGTATGCAATGCATAGGGGCGCTGCACTACAGGGGGCATCAAAACCCTCTCTAGAATTTTTTTCTAGTAGACATTTTCTATATTTAACAGCATGAAATGATCAATAACAGGGGAACAGCACTGATTAGGCGCCCCTCCGCTCCTTCACCTTCCCTCCTGTCGCTCTCCCCACACAGGTGGCTGTGAACACGCCCCTAAGAGAACGCACTCAGGCGTTTTTTTTTTTTT
>JARVGS010000548.1:23977772-23987897 GCA_031762315.1 Hypsolebias antenori
TATATATAAATACTGTATTCAGAATCAACATTCCACTTGATTGGGAGATGAAACCTCAAAAAGCTGCATTTCCCTGGGTAGCTCAGCGTGCAAGTTTACGGTAATTTGTGTTTCTAAAACCAGCCCTCACGTTTCTGTTTGGGATAAAGGAGCAAAACATCAAGGAGGCATTGTGAATCCTTCACTGTGGACATCAGCTTATACTCTTGCCAAGCTGTCTCATCCAGAAACGGTTCATATTAGCATCTCTGCCCATGAGGCATTGCAGGAAAACACTGAACTGTCTGTGACGTGGGAGCCAGGAGCTGGCTGACAAAGCCCAGAGGGCCTGAGCAGCCTCACTGCTTCTGGTTAAAAGTTTTAGAGAGCAAGTGGGAGAGGCGGTGTGCGTTAGCAGTTTTCATCACAGTGAAGAAAGAACTGAAGCAGGATGTTGTTCTAAACAGTTATACAGAACAGCTGTAGTACTTAAAGAAGAGCCTAGTTGAATCAGTAGCTCAACGTGAGAAAAGGCTCACCTAAGTACGCTGCCAGCCATTTAAACCCCCACATTTACTCCCAAGCGAGATTCAGTGAAACATGATACAACATTACAAGAAGCAACATTACATGATGTGTTTAACAAGGTCAGTCACAATGATTGATTGTAGATGTGTTAACGTCCTTCATTAAAGGCCTATAATTTTGTGATAGAATGCATATTGCCCCCACAATTCATGCCAGTTTTTGACTAAGACCATCTTGTGTTGATAAATGATAGTTTGTGTCAAAGCTTGAACAAAATGTTAAGATTTATTTAGTGATATCCAGAGATCTTGTGCAATGCGTAGAACTCAAAGTTTGTGAGATTAATAACTGCCAACATCTAGCATTTCAAGCTTTTGCTCAGTATCCATAAAAGCTGATTGAGATGTAGCTATTTTTGTGTTTGCTAAAGTTGATTATCTATGGCAGACATTTCTAACTGGGTTGACTCTAAAATGTATAAAATTCTAGAAGTAAATCCAACAATTACTTTCTAATAGGTCCACTAATATCTGTCAAGTGATTCATGATATATGTTGCCAACATTTTTTTCATAAACATATGAGTTGTTCCTTGGACCTTCTCAATCCCACCAGCACATCTTCCATGGAGGAAGTTGAGTCAGGGGACTTTGAGGTTGGTCCATCCATAACCATGGCTGAGGTCACCAAGGTGGTTAAAAAGCTCCAAGGCGGCAGGGCTCCGGGAGTGGATTACATTCACCCTGATTTCATTAAGACTCTTGATGTTGTGAGGCTGTCTTGGTTGACATGCTTTTGCAACATTGCATGGACATTGGGGGCAGTGCCACTGGATTGGCAGACTGGGGTGGTGGTTCCCCTCTTCAAGAAGGAGGACCGGATGTTGTGTTCCAATTATAGGGCCATTGTTCTCCTTAGCTTCCCTGGTAAGGTCTATTCAGGGGTACTGGAGAAGCGAGTCCGATCGTTGGTCAAACCTCAGATCCAGGAGGAACAACATGGGTTTCATCCTGGCTGTGGAACACTGGACCAGCTCTTTACCCTCACTAGGGTCATCGAGGGGTCATGGGAGTTTGCCAGTCTACATGGATGGATGATTTGTTCAATACAAATTAGGATAAATTCACACTGCAGGCAAACACAGCCAAAATCCTTTTTTATGACAATCTCTATGGGACAATTCCAATTGTTTACTATATGAACCATGTCTTTTCCATATGTGATACCTAATCAAATACATATTTGATGTATTTCAAAGCAACTGCTTTCTGAGAAGTCATTTCATATTTTATCCGACTGTTGTGTCAGTGACCCAAATAATGATAATATCTATAGTATTGTCATTCACTTCAAAGCTTGGAACGATGCATGTTGCCAGTTAAAAAAAGTCCAGTTGCTTCATCTTTTTTTTTTATTGGCCATATTACATAACATATTCATACAACCAACTCAACATAATGAGTTGGTTGTATGAATTGTTTATTGGTGATTAAGGGGCAGATAAAATAAGATTTTTTTTCTTCTTCTGCTGCCTTTAATTTTATATAAGTGTTTTTTTTCTTTTCTTCTTATTGTATGTATTATTGTTGTGTATTTTAATTATAAAATGGATAAATAAATAAACAAACAAACAAACAAATATCCTGGTTGACTGAGTATCAGCAACATATGATAATAACGTTGGTGTTAGACCGTATCGTTGTAAACATGATGGACTTGATTCTTGAGTTGGTTTCTCTTTCAGTCCAACTCCCCAGTTCCAAAAATGCAACGTTGTGCAAAAGTAGCTAGCCAGAGGGGAGATAAAATGTGAACACTGAATAAGAATCATGTTGGATAATAATGTAACCAGTACTAATAGCACATCTTCAGAAACAATTCCCACATGCTAACATGTAGCATCCATATTTATGTCTGTGAACACTGATGCCATGTCTTTTATGCATGTGGATTGCTTCAGGGCTGTAGAGAATTTCCACTGGAGTCTCATATCCATCACATTTAAATTATGCTGAGCAACTGAGAAAAAAAAAAAAAATCAGATTTGAGCAAAATATTGGAATTGGACATTGACATGCAAAGTGAACATTTATTTTTTTTAAAACAATGTTAGAATGATGCCAAAAAGAAAATGCCTGATATCTAAACATTTCCCCCCACAATTACATAAAATCTCTGTACTTAGTCTGAAAATAATGAAAATTTAAACTAACAAAGTTAAGGCAGGTCCTCTGGGTGGTTTCTTTTTCTGAAACGTTTCGTCTTTCATCCAAAATACTTAAGTCAGAGGAGCCGGAACAAACTGCATTAGGAGATTCAGACTACAGGAACCTGAGCACCAATTGTCTACTATGAGAAGGTGCTATTAATAAGAATGAGTTTGTTTCAGCTCCTCAGACTGATGACGTTTTTTGGATTAAAGATGAAACATTTCAACAAAAAGAAACTGTCCAGAGGACCTGACAACTTTTTGAGATAGTATCTGAATTACTGTGCAAGAATCAGGATATGATCAAATTTTTAAGTTTGGAAAAGTGTAGAATTTTAAAACCTATACCATAAAGAAACCAGCCATGTGGTGTTCTTAAGTAGTTAAAGTGGTTTTAGGAACCACTATGGACAGGTCCATCTCAGCGCCAACCAAGCTCAGATTAGAATCACTAATGAATTGGAGTCTCCAGAGAACTCATACATGGGGAGAACATGTAAACGTCATACTGAAAGACAGTGAAACATCTACAACCCCTCCGAAGTTTAGCTTGATGGCATTCTGTGAAATATTTAGCTACTTTATTTGTTTCTGGATAGATCATATAGAAACATTGATGAGCGAGACTCTAACTTCCCTGCAGGTATAGTACATCACCCTTATGTGACAGCTGTTCAGTACTTATTGCTTCATCTTACTGCTCAGATGTTTTTCTAACCCACAAGGGTACAATAGGATGAGTTCATTACAAGGGACAAAAAGCCTATTAGCCTGTCAGCTCTATAAATAATGAAGCATGGTGGTTTTATAAACATGATAAACAGACAAGAGCTTATCTATTTCATTTTAAATCATTTAACATGTCTAATAAATTGTTGCAGGCTCACTGAGGAGAGCATGTTTAGTTTTGAAATGTGTAATTGTTCTGCAATGAGTATCAAAGAACCCATAGGAAAATAAAGTTGTATGTGGTGTAGAATAACCTCACCTAAAACCATTTTAGAAAAGTTAGGGAAGAAAAAAAAGTTTTGTTAACATATCCCAAAAAATTATATTCATCATTTGTTATTTGTTTTATCTAATTTTAGTCAATAAAAACAATAAAAACAATAAAAAAAAACTTTTGGTCAACTGACCATGATCAGAAAGGAAATATTTAACCGTTGTCCTGTAATTTTTTCTACTACACAGAAGAAATATAACTTTTGTTTAGTATAAAGGAGCATATGGAATATGTAATTAATTATGCTTCATATATACAAACAAGGAACTTGTTAACCTCTTTTTTTTTTTTTTTTACTATTCACTGTTCTCATGCTTAGCTTGCACTGCACGCGGTGCTACATATATGTGTACTCAGGGGACAGTAGTTTCATAAACCAATTAGTTAATTGCCAAGTAACATGGCATTTGATCTATAGTTTGTAACTTTGTGCTTAATTATTAAAGAACTTCTGCACATCAGCTACATCAATTAGCCTGGAGCTTAGATGCAAATTCAGAATGAGATGTTGTAGCTGTCAAGGCTTTCTGTAGCCTCTTCGACCAAGAGGCCCTCCACTTTTATCCACCCATTTCTATTTTTGGATATTATCTTGTGTTGTTCAGCACAGCCTTTCCTTCCAGAGGCTTGTTACTTCGAGCTGGTGGGATCTGGGCACATGTGTCCCTGTTTGTTACCAGTGTATTTTCAGGAAGGTTAATGCGTGCTGACATCACATAAATGTCCTCTCATCCAACTGAAAATATGCCAACCATGCAGCAAGCAAGCCAAGTGCACATGCATGCACTAATACACTCACTCATACACACACCACTCTGTCCTTATCTCATATACAAGCTGATCTTTTTGGTCCCAATACACTATAATCTCATTTTGCTTGATCTTAAATAGGACATACTCAGGCTTACCTGCTTGATTATTATTTATACTTAGATGATTGCCGTTTGAGTGACTGGAGCTTTTGTCAGGTATTAGGTACAAGAGACCAATAAGAAACTTTTTTCATGTAGAAATATAAATTTAAAGGGAAACAAGCAATGCGCCAATGTGTCCCATGGATAAGAGATTTGAATGGGGAATGTTTGAAGCTTTCAAAATGACTGTTTTTCTGAACTGGAACTGAAGATGGAATGCAAATAAACCGTATTGTTTTTGGTGCAAGATGTTCAGGTGGGTAGGAGTAACACTGTGTATAAAAATAGAGGTAAAAAAAAAAAAAAAGGTTTGAGCTTTTCATATTTTTTGTAAGAATACAGGTAGTTTTACTTTTTTTTTTTTTTTTTGCTTGTCCGAGACAACACAGAGTGACAGATCCTGAGGAGCAGAGGGAGCAATTTTATCCATCACCAGGCATAATGGCGGAGCCAGAAGGTGACCAATGGTGACCTTTGCCAATGACTACCATAGATTAAACTACGGCCAACCCAGTGGCCACCCTAATCGTTTAATATTTACATTATTATAATATTTACATAATTAAATAAACATGTCAATAAGATATAAAGTTCACTGCAAACTAATTATTGGTCCTTGTGTTGGTGATCAAAATTTTGAGTCAAAGTTAGTTAGCATACCACCACAAAACCTTCAAACTTAGTTGGTTATGAAGAAAATGTATCTTTGCATCACAGATAATGCAGCAATGACAGTAAAAGAAAACACTAGATAATTTCCCTGATGTAACTTCAAAATGAAAAGCAGCAAAAATAATATTTAAAATGTTTGAATAACACCTTACATACAGTAATCTGTTTCAGTGGGCATTGTAGCTCTCAGTCTTTATACTGATAGCACCACAAACCAGCGATGCAGTCTACTTTTTTAAAGTTGGGATGCTGTGATTAAAAACCAAAGTAGACCTTTAAGCATATTGAACATTTCAAAATGTATCTGATGCTTTTATTTGTATACATGTACAACAAACTTTGTTCAACAGTTGGTTTCGTAGTAAAAACATGTTATAGAATGTATAAAACAGTATCAAAGCAAAACATAGTAGTAAGTACAAAAGTATTAATTATACAAAAAAAACACATTGAACCAATTCAATGTGTCTATAAAATGCTCCAAATGTGTTGACAATGATGCAAGCCCATGTTGTGTATCATTGCCAGTTATAAAGGAGATGGGTTCATGTCGGTGGGCACTTTACTGAAATTCCTAAGCTTTTCTAGTGGGCATACGCCGTATCACATAGACTACACCACTGCCACAAACTACATGCATTTTACAAATTACAGGTTCACTGAAAAACTAAACACTATAGTATGGGATTTGAACATTAAAATGTTCCTACAGATGATCTATAGAACATTTGAAACATTGACATGCATGAAAATGGTGTTGTTTCAAGCAATGTCAATTTCAAAAGGTAAATTTGTGTTCTTTTAGGCAAATCTAAAATTTGTCCTGCCTCCATCTACAAAATTGTATGCAACTGTAAGATGTTTGAAATATGTTTTGTGACTATTGGCAGCAACTGGGAAAAATGATCCCCTGTGACCCAAAAAGGAAGAAATGGATAAAGATAAGGAATGGATGGATTTGACTCTAGACAGCCCCAGAACTTGCTGGAGGTATAATATATCTTGTCTGGCTTGAGACCACCTGGGGGTCCTCCAGGAGGAGATGGTGTCGCTGGGGAGAGGGATGTCCAGGTTTCCCTCTGGGCTCTTTGCCTCCAAGACCCAACCACTGATAAGATGCGGAAAATTGATGGATGGACAGGTGGATGTGTGGATGGATGGGTGAACCCCTGAAAGTTCATAGGGATGCTCAGCAGTGGTGTAGTCAAATGACTGACAGATTGCTGAAATAAATGAAATGTAGATTATTCTGAGTGCTACTCATCCACAATAAAATGCCTAAGGCATTTAGAAAGGAAAGCAGAGAGTTTGACGGTGGCTACACCTGTCAAACATTAGAACAGGCATTCATAAGAAGTGCTCAGGTAAAATAAATACTGTACAGTAAATAAATAATGTAGAAACAGAAGGGAAGCTAGTTTTTTTTTAATACAAAGACATCAATTCATATTTTGTTTTGCAGATTTAAACAATAAATACAAGTTACAAAGACATACATGCAATATCAGACACATACCCATATTGCAATTTACAAAAAACAAAACAGTTTTGCCACACTAACGTTACAAAAACTGAACTAAGGAATGATTCAGATGCCTGTGATGACTGCAGTTTTTCTGAGAAAATCTGGTTTCAAATTTTTTGAAACGCTTAAAATTCCAACAACAAGCAACTTGCATGAAGAAATTGAGAACCCATGTGAATCTAAAAAAAATTAAGTCAGGTCCTCTGGACAAATTCTTCTTGTTGAAATGTTTTGTCTTTTATCCAAAATACTTCATCAGTCTGAGGAGCTGCAATACACTCCGTCTTGTAAATAGCACCTTCTCATAGTGATCAACCAGTTTGTTGTTGACATCCAGAACTAGCTGTTCACATGAAAAAGGAGGACCATCAGCCTAAAGACTGATCGTTATTGCCCTGATGGCCACTTGCTATTCACAGAAGGCTGAGTGACACTAGCAATAACAGCACTGTATGAGGGCCTCTGCCCCGTTTAACGGTGAACGTTTCAACAAGAAGAATCCGTCCAGAGGATCTGACAACTTTGTTAGATTGCCAGGGAGATGCCACACCAAGAAGTCAGATCAGTCAAAGAACCCTCCTGTCTTTCTGACTCCACCAAGTCAACAATAAAGTACCAAATAGGTTGATTCTACCAGAAGATGTATATGTTTTTACAGCTTCAAGGCCTCCAGGACCTTTTTCACCACGTTGTAAATTATTTAGTTTGGATGTTAAAAAAAAAAAAAAAAAAAAAAAAAAAAAAAACCTTGAACAACCCCATTCCTCTCAGGACCAAGTACCTCCAACAAGACATGAGGCTCCCTGACTCTCTCTGTCTCTCTCCCACAAACTCAAATGGTTAATTTATGACGTTGTTTCAATTAAAACAATGTCTTCTGATCTTCCAAAAGTAAATTTACTCTGAAAATGCTTTCATAACCGTGTTTTCTTTCAGCTATGAACGACTTCTAGATGTTTCATTCTAACGCCATCCATCCATTATCTTTACCTGCTTCTTCCTTTTTTAGTCACAGGGTTCACTGGAGCCCATATCCAGCAGTCACTGTGTGAGAGGTGGCGTACAACCTGGACAGGTCTCCAGTCCATCAGAGGGAAACATAGAGACAAACAATCATTCACTCTTTCACTCACACCTAGAGACAATTTAGAGTAACCAATCAGTCTAACATGCATGTTTTTGGTCTGAGGGAGGAAACCGGAGTGCACTGAGAAAATCCACGCATGCACAGAGAGAACATGCAAACTCCACCCAGAAGGGCCCCCAGACAGTGATTTGAACAAGGGGTAACCTGCTTGCTGAGAGGCAGCATCTCTACCAGTTGCACCACTGTGCTGTCCCATTTTAAATCCAGCAAAAAGTAATGTTTATTTGTCTTTCAATTATTTGTTAATCAAATCTGACATTTATCATGTTTGTATGTTTCTTATAACTAAAAATTGTTTTCTTTTTCAGGGCAGTATGAGGATCAGTTGGTAGAGCTGTTGCCTCTCAGCAAGAAGTTCACCGGATCAAATCCCAGCCTGGGACCTGTCTGAGTGAAGTTTGCATGTTCTCTTTGTGCATGCATGGGTTTTCTCCAGGTACTCCGGTTTCCTCCCACAGACCCAAAACATGCATGTTAGACTAATTGGTAACTCTAAATTGTCCCTAAGTGTGAGTCTCATTTGTCTCTGTGCCCCTGTGATGGACTGGTGACTTGTCCAGGGTGTGCTCCGCCTCTCGCACAGTAACTGCTGGATATGAGCAACAGTGACCTCCCTAACCCAGAAAAGAAGAAGTGAGTAACATATTTTTCCCTATAAGTCGTGTTTTTTTTTTTTTGCATAATTGACATGCCCTGCAACTTATAGGCCGAAGCAACATATTTATAGATTTTTTTCCCATATTTATAAACCAATTTTAGGCTGAGATATGTCCATTTTCATTGATGTCCTTTTATTAAGCAAATGCTAGACTGAGACATACCTTTACTATAAAGTCGAGCAAACATATAATTGTTAGGTGTTCATCTTGTTAAATTTTGAATAAATGAACAGCGGCTTGTCCATCTGCGCATGCACGCTTACACAAATCAGGTTTTGAAACACAGATTATTTGACCATCAAACTGCATTTATTAAGCAAAAGTTAGACTGAAACACAACTTTACTATAATTTAGAGCAAACAAATAATTGTTTTTAAGTGTTAATCTTGTTAAATTCTTGTTAAAGTCCTCCTGTGCATGCTCCCGTGACCACCATTTCGCAGTGCATCGATTTTTGGCACAACACTGACCCACATTTCCAGGCTGTCAGTGGTGACGCGTAGCAAACGTGACGCATAATAGATGCGACAATTATGGTGAAGCGACATATTTATGGATTTTTCCACTTTTTAGACATATTTGGACTGATGCGACTTATGGGGCGGTGCGACGAGTACGGCGGAAATTATGGTAAACATAATGAATGGCTGGATGGATGTTTTCTTCATTATTTTCTTTTAGTTGAAGCTATATTTCTTCTCTATCAGTGGTACAACTTTAGACACGCGTAAATGTGACGTAACCTATAAATAGAAATATTTTATTAGCTAAAATAGTGGTATTAAGCATGTGACATGAGTTTCTTTAGTAACCATTGACTGATTTAATCTAAGTTAAAGTAATCATAGTGTTTATCTTGGTGTTTATTTGTTTAAAATTTGAGGCATAAAAGAAGTTCTGAAGTAGAATCCTCCTTGTTCAAGTTATGTAAACTGAGACTCTACCAAAACTCACGGGCTAACTACCACTTAGATTCCCACCTTTATTCAAAAACAGTCACTTTGATTGGATAAACAATTCCAAATACATCCACACTGAAATTTTAAAACCTGCTGCTCATGCTTGGTTTTTAGATGAGAAGGAAAAAGGAGAGAATAAGATCAGGAAAAGAAGAAAAGAGGAGAAAATGTAAGAAAGTAAGAAGCCTGCCATTCAGAAACTTCTGGTTTGATTCAGTACAGTAATAAAGTAAAGCTAGTCAGAACATTAAGTAAAACGCCAATGTTTTGAGGACATTCTCCTCCTCAAAGAATTGGACTGCTCCAGAACCTCTGAGGACATGCAGAGCCAGATGCTGTATCAACCACAGAAGCCTTAACCTGAGCACCCACCTGGTGAAGAACTGAGACCCAGCTTACTGCCTGAACTACTACAGAAAAAGGAAGACGTACATCTCTAACAGCTGATACAGGCAGTGGTGGGATGTACTTAAGTACAAGTACTTTGTTACTGTACTTAAGTACATTTTTCATGTATCTGTACTTTACTT
>JARVGS010000548.1:23988529-24002311 GCA_031762315.1 Hypsolebias antenori
TGTGTTTATAGATGAATGTGTGGTGTAATGTGTTAGCTAACTGTTTGTAAATAAAGTTCTGTGTCGATAAATGGGTGCGGCGCAGCGTTAGCATACATTTACGTGTATTTTCGCGGACTTTAAAAGGCCTGTAGGTGTGATTATGAGCATGATCAGTTTTCTTTCTCATTTGTGTCCATGTGGTCCTGTGATGGACTCGCAGCCTTACTGGTGTGTACCCTGTCTTTTGCCCAATGACTACTGGATATAGGCACAAGCTCCTCATGATCCTGAACAGCAACAAGTTGGTTTACAAAAGGGATGAATGCATAGTCTCTTACCATAAAACTTGAACTGATATTGAACAGTCCTGTTCAATATCATCTGAATCCTGTTCAGCAATCTTTAACAACCTGCATCAACCTAATCAATAAAAATCAAAGGATGAATGAATGGAGTTGGCCAGCATCTTCTGTTGAAGACTATGCCTTATCAAGTTTAGGCCATGATGTAACGTGTAATTAAAAAAAACTGAGAGTTGATGAGAATGTTGATGCACTCTTGAAGTTCCTGAAAACAAAAGACAGCATTCTTGAGAGACTTGAGCGACTTGAAACTGTGGACTAAACAGAGAAGCCAGATTATTAGAGAAAATGTGCTTCTACAAATAACATACAAAACACACACACACACACACACACAAAAAAAACAAAAAAACACCTAGAAGATGGTTGCTTTGTATGTGGGGATGTGAAAAAAAATCTGCAAAATGTTCAAAGGTTGAAACTTCATGAAAATAAGGCTGCTTTAAGAAAGCTAGGAACTTGCAGTGGCTATATTGACTGCCATGATGTTAATGATGCTCACTGGAGAGATACTTATGTATGTAAGAACAGATATTGCAAAAGGGACAGCACTCCTGATCACCACTATTTTCTCTGTCCGGTAAGGAATAAAAGATGGAGCAATAAAGATGAAAGTGGAAGAAACGGCAGAAGTAAAACCAATGTGACAGATGAACAGGAACGTTTTTTGTGTGAACTTTACTTGAGACCAATAAAAGCAGAAAACGCACATGCAACACTTTCAAAATGAGCTGAACCAATGAGAGTCAGTCTGAACTTTTAGAAGAAAACAAACTCTTTGAACTGCTGTGCCTGTAATCAGGATGCTAATGGAGGTCACAACCAACTCAGGTGAGAAGATTTGGACTCTGTTTGACATTGCATCTGACACAAACTACATCACCCATACAGCAGAAGACAGGCTGAGGTTAAGAAGTGAGAGAGTGACCTTAGTTGGACATGCCAGGTGTAGAGGAATGTTATGAATGTGAGCAGAAACGTTACCGCCTCAAATTTTGAATCAAAACACCCAAAGGCAAAGTGACCACCCATGATGTGGTTTGATATGGGCTGAATGAGATTGCCATAGTGCACATGTTGTTAAGCCTGAGAAGTTAAATAAATTATTCCCAGAGGCTGAGCTCCAGCTCAGATCTGAAGAGACCAAAGGAAAGGAACTTCTCATTAGCCACAGAAAGGGAAGATTGGCTCCCCAAAGAGAGAGAGAGCTTTGTAGGAGACCTTGTCTTCTGGGATAGTCCATTAGGAAAAACAACGGGCGGAGCACACCCTGATCTGGTTGAAGGTGTGAAAATGGAAGCATATGAATCAAACCCTCACTTTGCTCATTCCATGAGAACAGCTGCTATCAAATATGAGGAGATCATTGACGATCCAAAGGGTGAAAAAGCCCTGTTAGTGCATAGTTTGCATCTGCTACTAACCATGATTTTATTGATTGGTGGAAATGTGAGAGTATTGAAGTTGCTTGTGAATCAAAATGTGGAGGATGATGGTGTGGAACTTGCAACTTAGGGGAAAAGAACTGAACCAAGATTGTAAGAAAGAGCTTGAAGTTATATATATATATATAAAAGAGGATGTACCTACATAAAGGAGGATGCACACACAAAACCTCCACATTGGGATGCAAAATATCCTTGTATATAGGACCCTGTTTTACTCCCTAACAACAAAAGTGCAGTGGAAGCCACATTCTATAAAACGGACAGGCAACTAGAAAATGAGCTAAAGTGGAAATTTGCATACTGCTCAAATCCATGACATGACAGAGTGAGGTGCAGCCATGGAACTCACTGAAGAAATTGTGAAAGAGTGGAAAGGGCCTGTGCGGTAAAGTTGCACTAAACCCAAATTCTGTGACAACACCACTGTGGCAGGTTTGGAAAAGCAGCCAAAAATTTCAGGGGTTTAATATAAATTTAAAGGAGCAGATGTTCTCAACGAAATCAGAGCTGTTCTACCGAGATTTAGGAAAGGAGTGTATGTATAAATACAAGTTTAAAACAATTGATTTCTTACTAATCAGTTTTGTTAGAAAATGTTGACAAAGTCATTTACTAACTGTACAAAGATCACTTCTTTTTTCCTTAGAATTTCAGTCTGTTTATTTTTTTCTTAGAAACATCTTTATGAGAAATATGTCAACAGAAAAGAATGCCTAGAGAAGCCTAAAAAGATTTCCCTCAAGTATTATGTAAGGATTTGAAACTTAGACATTATTTTTCTTTATTAATAGCTCCTAACGCTGCAATATTTAATTGGAGTTTGCTCTTATGGTGTTATAAACAACACACCGTTCTTAGCAAATTGCGTTAAAACTTATATGTATTTTTATTGTAATGTATGCATCTAAACTCTATTTGTCCCTAGGTGTGAGTGAGACTGTGAAAAGTTATTATCGCAGTTGTCTCTACGTGGCCCTGTGGGAAGTCCAAAAAACTGGAAGACAGTTTTCAGTTAGTTTGTTGCTCACCAGTAAGTGAGGCCTGCCTTCTTCACATGTTTATCATGTCTACACAAAGGGCACAATTCCAACCCAACAGCAAAACATAATCCATTTTTTGTGGAAGCAGTGGAAGAGTTAAAGAGGACACATCTAATGGGATCCACATCAACACAAAGCTTGTTCAACACAGTGGGAGTCTTCCAGAGCTCATCAAACTCTATGAACAGAAACTTAGAAATGATACCACAACATGTGTGTTTAGTGTGAAACCAGTTAAAAGCACACAGAAATACAATGGAGACCTGTGACAGTACACTTGTTCTTGTTGACATTTCAGAATCCTGGACATATAAGTATCAATGTGAAATTCAGGCCTGTGGTTTGGGACAAAATCTGCTAGACAACATTGTATACCGGGATGTATTACACTATGGGGCAAATGCAAGGTTTGCACACAGTCAGAGTCGAAGAGATGGGATGCTGTAGCAATTTGGACACACATGGAGGATATCAAGCTGAAATCTCCACAGGTTACTACTGTGCACTCTGGGTCCGATGGTCCAAGCAGACAATTTGTGAACAAGAATAATTGTTTCCTTCTGTCCAATGTCACACCTACGCTGGGTTTTGAAAAAGCAACATGGAACTTCTTTCCCACTTCCCATAGCAAGCGTGCTTCAGATGGCATTAGTGGAACAGTAAAAGAACAGCTCATACCATGAGGAAATGATGTGGCAGATAGAAACACTTTCTTTATACATGTCCCAAATAGTTTGAAGAGCGTTTTTTCTGCAATACATTTCTGAAGAAGATGTGCAAAGATTTGACACACCTCATGCAACCCCTCAAAGAAGCAAATATGCCAAGTCATCTCACATGACAGGATCCACCACCGACAACTTTCATGCTTTTGCCATGAGATGATGGTTTGCCGGTGCTTCAGCCTATCTATTTATAAGGTTGACCAGAGCAACATAGCACCTTGTTTTGATTATTTATATAACACTACAGTATTTTTAGTTTATTTTAATTGCTTTATATGGTTGTTTATTGTCTGTACTCTATATGTTGTCTGTCCGTAACAGGTCTGTCTTGAAAATGAGTCCTTGTGACTCAATGAGATTAAATAGAGATTGAATGAAGCAGAGTGATGCACAAAGGGCAAGGAGGAAAAAGCTTTTAGCCATGTTGAGGTCGGACATGGAAAAAGAGATGGAAGGGGAGATGGAAGATGTGATGGAGGGGAAGTTGGGCGAACTTCAGAAAGGTCCTTAGGGTACTGTGAGAGTAACTGCTGTTACAAGATTTAATAATGGAGATTGACTAGCAGCAGTGAATGATGACCACTGATGGCTATAGCCAAGACCATTGCTGTAGACACTGAGCACCAAGACGTCAAAGTGGAATTTCTGTATCCCCACAGTCCAACAACACAAGTTAAACCTAAGCATGAAAGGGAAGATGTCTGCTTCTGCTGAGTTAAAGACATTAAGCTCTTGAGAAATGCATCACCAGTCCAGTCAAAAATAATCTACAGTATAGCCACTGATGTAATGGATTTCACTGAGCATGAAGCATATTCAGTGCCTATTGCTTAAGGCATAAATGCAGGTTGGACAAAATCGAAATCTTAAGTAAATACTTGCTCTGGTGCGTCGGCTCCTTTTTTTCCATTTCATGTGTAGCAATTATTTTGCAATGGAACACACACACACACTCAGTCTCTTCCCCACCCACGCTAGCACATGTCACATAAAATTTATAAAAAGAAACTCATGATCAAGAAAATGAATAACTGGCACTGTACTGAATTATTTGTGTGACTCTTTTCATTAATATTTCCAGTGAGCTTAGGTAAATGTATCAGAGAACCCACATTCAAAAAGAGGTGGAGGAAGACTGAAAGAGAATGCATATGATGCAGAAGGAGAGAGAGACAACAGGATGATGAAGAGGAGGACAGAAGGGAAATATTTAGATTTTAGAATAGTTTGAAACAGCGTAATTTAGGTTTAACACTGAAGAGTTTACTGTGTTCAAATTGATCTGAGCACAGAATTCCAGGAGCACTTCACTTTAGTTTAAAAGATTTAATTGAACACAAAGTTAAAGTATGCAGATATTACATGAAATCAGAATGCAGTATGAGGAACAAAGTCAGAGCGAACCTTGTCTGGTCAATCAGCCTGATGTTTGTTCAACCAAACGCTGTTCGTCAGCGTGACTTATAGGTTTCCCATGCCCTACCCCTTCAGGAGCGGACCGACTTGTGATTGGGTGTCAAAACCTCTTGATGTTCAGAGTGACACCATGTTCCAGCCACTCAGGAGAAGATCCTATCTCCACGGTTACTCCAAAGGCCGTAGACGGCCAGGTGTTAGGAGCTGTGTCTTAGGAGCAGTGTCTTACCTGTGTCTTTGCTTCACTCAGAATATTTGATTAGTTTGTAATTATATCAATTGTGAACTTGTAAGATTATCCTTAGCAAATGTGAGATTATAAATAAAACAAAGTAATTAATAAACACTTTGAATACAGGGTTGTAAATATAGTTCAAACCCTTGAATTAAGATACACACACACACACCTTGTATAAAATGCATCATTTCACATCATCAGTGACATTACAAAGCTTGTCAAAAGATATAAAAAGGTATAAAAAGATATAAAATCCAACACATCCTCTTTTGGTCTCTCCATATTTATGGGAGACCACACCACATTTGATTTCACAGATATTTAGATTCTGCCCACTCTAGGCGGCCCTGGTCATCTGCGGAGGTGTCATCTGGGTTCTTCATCAGGGGCATCGCATTAGCGGTTCCAGTCTCAGCCTGAATCATTTTACTGACAAGCATTCTAGCACAAGGGATAATGCACACTACCAAAACACAGAAAATAATAAGAATCGCAGTCGGGGGTGGGGGGATCATTAGCACAATCTGACCCCAAGAGCCACTTGTGAACCAAGACAGAAACTTCCAAGATCCTGGAGAAGGATCCTCACCCTTCGCCTTCTGCAGCTCATTAAGTTGGTTCAAGGCGTTGGTCACTCTGGCCTGGGGATCATGTCCGGCCTCGTCTGGGACATGGGTGCAACAGGTATCTTTGCCGATAATAGATCAAACCCCACCCCGAGATGCGGTCAACAGATCGTAAATAAATCTATGTTGCAGAACCATAATACGCAGGGTGGTCAACTCAGCAGAGATGCCCTCTAACGCTCTAACAGTAGCATTTAGGAAGATTCCAAAGCGATAGTCTAAAGTTTCTACCCGTAAGAGAAGTGAACCCACTCCAACCCAAGGGAAAAGAGAGAGCATGACCTTCTCCCCTGTTGTCCAGAGCTTAAACTCCTGGGGTACATCTGTGCCCCACAGAGAGTCATGAGGTTTGATGTCAATAGCTTTTCTGGGTCTTACATAATGAGAACCATTACTTAAGGAAGCCATGAATGAGTCATCTGTCACGGCAACCGGTGCACACAGTCCTGTCCAGGTTGCCTGGTAAGGTCAGCAGTACAGCATGGCCACACAGCCAGGTGAGATCATCGACAGGATACATTCCATTACTGTCAGGCACCCCAATGTGATGGTTCTTAGGATGATAAACAGCTTGACACTTGTCAGGAGGCAGTGAACCCACTGCCTTCTGAGAAGCGTCCTGCTGGTGGTAGTAGACACAAATAGGAAATTGTTCTTCAGGTGTCCATTTTACAAATTGACTCAGCACTACTACCTGAGATGGTTGATTTAGGGAGTACCTGCGAGTTTTACAGCAATGCGGATCTTTAGCATAACCTCTTGAGCTATACTATAGAAAACAGAAAGACAACTTCCGTTCGATGGGCTTAAAACGTAAAGGCAGATGTGAGGCTGAGACTGGGAGTTTAGTACACACATAACATTCAGAGTTGTGACGGCCTCTGGCCAAGAACTGAGCATAATGGTACCAACTGTTCATCTGAAAACTATGAGACGGATTCAACATCAGCTGATCCACCTCATGCACTTTAGACCAGGCCATAAGTTTAGAGTCACTGCGGTTGACCCTTGGTTGTTGATACTGGCAGCGAGAGTGACCTGGAATGACACAGTGATATTCACACAGAAAAATGATGGAAGTGAGTAACACTGCCACCAAACCCAATATTATTATAATTCTCCAGGGGTTTTGGAACAGGCCTATAGTTAAAACACTTCAAAACTTGTAAAAATACCAAATGAATAAACCTTAAAAGTTAATAAAACACTACAAGACTACTGAAAGATTAAGTTTTAAGATGAGTAAAAGCTTCTAGTGATTGAATAAAAAAATAAAAAAAATCACTCCAAAATAGCCAAAGATTGACCCTTAATACCAAAAGTTTACTCCTGCTGTTCCAGCAGATCAGCCTCAACCTGGTTCATCGAACAGTTGGGCTCCTCAGCAGGCGCACATTGGCTGAGATGAAACCACACGGAGCCTTTTCCTTTTAGACGTACTGCGTGTGAGGTACGGTCTTTGACCTCGTACGGACCCGTCCACTTGGGTTCCGCCCACTTTTGTTTCACCACTCTCAGCAGGACCCAGTTTAAGTTGGGACTCACCAGCCTCTCCTCCTGAGAAGTACTGGAATCTTTAATCTGTTGAGCAAAGCTGGACAACAAAGCTCCGAGTGTGTTATAATATATCTTGTGTGACATGTCCATTACCTGTTCCGAGGGACACTCAAGATTTTGCTGAGGCCCAGGGAAAGATCTTCCTGTTGTTAATTCATAAGGGGTGAAACCTGTTCCCCTATTAATGCTCTAATGGCCATTTCTGAAGATCTGAATTTTTAAAGTGCGTTCCATTATCCGACCTTATTTTTGTTGGAAACCCGTGTCTCGGTATATAATGGTTTATTAAGCACTTAACTACTGTTTGACTCTCCTCTTTTTTCGCAGGCCAAGCTTCTGGCCACCCCATGAATGCATCCACACAAACTAGCAGATATTTGAATCCTTGTACCACTTGAATCTCATCTGTGTAATCAATAATTATCTCCCGACCTGGTGTCATGTTTACTGGAAATTTCCCTTGCTCACATGGTTTAATGGTTGGTTTAGAGTTATACAAATTGCATAGAGTGCAGCTTTTCACAAATTATTTAATCATTGTTTTCATGTGTGGATGCTACTAGGTAAGGACATTTGCCCCCATCTGGTGTGCCCCCACGTGAGCCAAACCATGCGCTTCTTCAAAAACTCTCCTCTTTAAGGTCAATAGTAGGACCCATCCACTGTTTCCTGGTCCTGTCCAAAGTCCATCTTCTTTTTGTTCAGCTCCATATTCAATCCACACTGATTTCTCCTGTGGAGCTTCTCCTTGTTGACAAAAGGCTACAGTTTCAGCATCCCGTCTCATCCCACATTCCTCTTCTGCTGTTACAAGCATCATCTGACTCCCAGTGAAGTAGCCTGCTGCTCTTTTAGCCTCCTGGTCGGCCTGAAAGTTTCCTCTGGCCGTGTTTGATGTCTCTATGTCATGTCCTTTAAACTTTACGATGGCTACCTCTGCAGGTAACATCAAGGCTGTTGTTAGTTTTTTCATGTCTTTTTCATGTTTAACTGGCTTTCCATTCGCTGTTAAAAGACCTCTCATCCACTGACCCAGCTCCTCGTGCGCTGCTCCAAAAGCGTAAGCTGAGTCAGTGAAAATGGTGACTGTTCTTCCTTCAGCCCACTGTAAGGCTGCAATTAGGGCCCTTACCTCAGCCCTCTGTGCTGGCTGAGCTCCCTGTAGTCTCTCCTGAACTAGTCTCATACCCCTGGTCTGTTTAATGCACCACTGCGTAGCCAGCACTGAACTGTCCATCCTCTTGATGGAAACAACTACCATCACTGAATACCACCTGTCCATCCTCCAGAGGTGCGGCTTTTAGTTCTGGTCTGAGCTTCTAATCTCTCGCCACCCTCTTTTGGCATGCATGTGGTTCCCCGGTGCCTAATCTGTCTGCCATGTTAATCCCTTCATGAGTAAAAAACAAGTTTGGTGCTTTCAGTATTTTGTTTATACGCCGTTGTCTTACTGGTGACATAGTGAAGTTTTGGGGGTTAACATATGCAACTACACTGTGTGAGGTCAACGCATGCAGAGGATGTCCCATTACCAGATGAGCTGTTTTCTGAATCAGTTTTGTCAGACCTGCTGCATGCTGTGTGTACGATGGATGTCTTTTTTTCTGTGTTGTCTAGCATAACGCTAACATAACATTTTTCTGTTCACTTAGGGAAAAGTTCTTCATCTCCAGCTCCTCTGATCTGTGGAGTCCCTCAAGGGTCTATTTTAGGTCCTGTTATGTACTTCAAGTGTATGAATAAATAAATTCAGTATGATAACACCAGTCTAAATCATCGGCGTCCTCTGGTGGTTGTTTTTCTTTTGTTCTCAGGCTCTGCTAATTAGACTTAATTGGGCCGCCCAGGTGTGCACTGGCTGGCCCGGCCTTTATAAACTGCAGGTAGAGCCTTAGGAAGTGTGGAGGCTTGCTTGGGAGCAAGTGTGTGAGCTGGAGAGAAGGCTGTGGCCTGTTGATCCAGAAACAGTTGCGTGGTGTGTGCATTTTTGGAGAGATCTCCACCCTCCCAAACTTGTTGGTGAAAATGTATGTGTCTATGTGTGTCTATGTGTGTCTGTGTGTGTCTGTGTGTGTCTGTGTGTGTCTCTGTGTGTGTGTGTGTGTGTGTGTGTGTGTGTGTGTGTGTGTGTCTGTGTGTGTGTATATGTATGTATGTATGTTCCTTTACTTTGTACTTTTGACTGTGTGAGTATGGGTAGTCCTGTTTTCGTCTTTATTTGTTTTTTTGTCCATTTAGAGATCAGTTTTTTTGGTTTCTAGACCTATCGTTGCTTGGGGAGACACAACGGCCCCGTATTGGGGTTGGGTCGGCCTGAGTGGCATTTTGTTTCTTTTGGCCTAACTCACCAGTCCAGCATTTGTTTGAACTTTTTATTTTATTTTATTTGACGCTGAACCAGGAGAATACATCCAGAGCTCGGTGAGATAAGCCTGGGAGGAGCTTGCCAGCTTGGAGCTTTCTTTTTTTTTTTGTTTAAAATACATTTTATTTAAAACGTCTTCTGTGTCTGGTGTCCATGAATATGTTTTGACTGCTTCCAGTCATAACAGGTCTACTGCTTTTTAATCAGTACATGTTGCCTTTCGGGTCCATTTTTAGAAATCACAACATTCCTTTTCATTTCTTTGCTGAAGATATCCAGTAATATCTTCCGATTGAGTCAGACAGGGTCACTCAACTGGATTCACTCTTGGACTGTCAAAATGACATTAAAGTTTGGCTAAAATTAAATTTTCTGAATCTAAATGAAAATAAAATGGAGGTCATCAGCTTTGGTAAATGTAGCACCCTTAATGTTCTTGGCCCCTTGGCTTCGCACCGCCACTCCAATGTCAGGAATTTGGGAGTTATTTTTGATAGTGCTTTTAAATTAGACAAACCGATAAATGCAGTTGTTAAATCCGGTTTCTTCCAGCTAAGACTCATTGCCAAAGTGAAGTCTTGTCTCCCTTTTAGAGACCTTGAAAAGGTGATTCACACTTTTATTACCTCTCGTTTGGACTATTGTAATTCATTGAATGTTGGTTTAGACAAATCATCTTTGCATTGCATACAAGCTGTTGAGAACGCAGCAGCTCGTCTTTTAACAGCAACTAGAAAACATGAACACATAACCCCTGTTCTGGCTTCCCTCCACTGGCTCCCTGTCCACTTCTGGTTTGATTTTAAGATTTTATTGCTTGTTTTTAAAGTTTTAAAAGGTCTAGTCCAGTCATATTTATGTGATCTTATTAACATCTACACTCCAGTAAGAGCACTCCGGTTTACCAACCAGTTCCTCTTAGATGTCCCCAAATCCAAACTGAAATCCAGAGGTGATCAGGCTTTTGCGGTTGCTGCTCCAAAGCTGTGGAACAGTTTACGTGATAATTTATAGACCGCTCAGACTGTTGAGACTTTTAAATCTTTGCTGAAGACTCATCTGTATTCCTTGGCATTTCATCCACGCAGAATCTGATCAATTTTGAGCTGATTTTTTTGTTTTGTGTTGTATTTACTGTTACCTTTCTTACGTTTGAGTGGCAATAGATGCTTTTTTTTTATTTATTTTTTTTCCTCTTTATCTGTCTTAACTGTAAAGCACTTTGGACAGCTTTTGTTGTTTTTATGCACAATATTAATAAATTGACACTGACATTGCCCATGGACACTTCAGCATGTGACTGCTGGTGGATTCAAACCCTCAACTTTTTCATTGGAGGATGACTGTTCTAACCACTTATCCACAGCCACCCAATGGTGAGTGCTTCCTGCAGGAGTTGGGCAGGATGACATCACTGGAGTAGACTTGTGTGCAGCAGAGGAGCTGGTTAGAGTGAAGTATTCCAGAGGCGAGAGTCAGGTGGAGAGCAGAGGGTCGTTATCAGAGAGTCAGACATCCAATAAATCCAAGAGGAGAATTCATGAGACATAGTATTTAATCCAGAAGAGCAGGTTGATACCGTGGTCAGATGGGCGATAAGGTAACAGGCAAGGGGCAGGCTGATCAGTAATCCAAAAGACAGGCATGGGTTGAGACAAGATAATCCAAGAGAGGTGTGACATGAACACTGGACATCTACTTCCTAAAAGGGTTTGTTCAATAATTTGGTGAAGAGTGAGTGTGAACATGAGTCCTAAATAGGGCTTGGAACAGGTGGATGGAATGAGCTTGATTGAACAGAGGTGCAGAGGGGCGTGGTTGGAGAGCAAGGTTAGGGATCAGAACATGACTTTGCAGAAAACAGAGCATGACTTGGCAGAAAATGTGACAAAAAGGATTTGTTTCTGTGCTCCACTGAACTGAAACAGTTCTGAACCATGACATGCTAAACAGTGACATATGCATGCCATACTGGAAAATACAGTTTAGTGTAAATTTTAAGTGAAACAGCTCTCTTGTTTGACTTTCATAATCTACATGGGCAAAACAATTTAAACAGATCTTAACTTTTAACTCCTTAATATTAGGTATGAGGTAGATAAAATGTTGGCAGAATATCCAATATTTGTGTTTAATACCAATGCACAGTCACACTTTCTTCCTCTGCTGTTCTTTGTGTTGAACACTTTCCTTTTTCATTCTGCTCAAATAACTGGACACATCAGAGGCCTAAGGGCATCCACTGCATTTTACAGCGTTGCCATGACAATCTAACAAGGAAGGGTGTTTAGTTCGACTGGTGCAGTCACCTTGATAAATGATGCCGTTATTGCTGACTGTCTCCCAGGAAATACTGATTACACACTCTCACACACCACTGACTCGTTCCCCAGTGGCTAGCTATCCAGCTGACACACACACACACACACACACACACACATATCACTTTACATGCTAATTGGGCAATGAGGCCTTGAACAAATAGCTGTTTAATGAATCATTCGTCTGTGCTGCAGGGCAGGGCCTGACCGAGTCTACAGGATGGTGTGATGTTGGACCAGAAAACAATACAGAGTTCAAAAGGTCACACTGACTAGGTTTACATTTGTCAAGAAGGGCTTAATATGTGGGTAGGCTCAAAAAGTAAAATAGAAATGTATTTGCTGAGTCTCGTGTTTGACGGCCTTTTAACCTGGAAAATAAATTCAGGCAGCAAATGTTTTGGGGGGTGCCAAACAACTAAAAATAGGTCAAATAGATCCTTTCCCATCACTACCTGCTACATGTTTACCGTCAGGTTTCTCAAGGGCTGCAACAAACACAGAGCCAAAGCTACATGTCGTAAAGCTCACTGCTTCCCAGTGAACCAGCCTAACATGTCATAACCTATAGGAATGGTATATATAGCAGGATAAATTGCTACATTTTATGATAAATAAACAACCTTCTGAGATAGTAAAGGTTCTTTATTATTCTGAACCACAGAAATTGGTCCATAGAGCCATTAAAAATGTTCTACCTGTACATAAGACAGGTAAAACTGATTAAGTCCCTTTTCAGATAGAAATTCCATCAGAGCCTCCAGGAGAAAAGTTAGTAGGTAAAATGTGTTTGTAAGAAAAGAAATAGGCAGGCCTAAGAGAGAAAGAAAGAAACAAACAAACATACCATACCATATTATACCCACTTATTTATAGAGCACTTAAAACAGCAACAAGGCCAAACAAAGTACTGTTCAATAGAAACAAACAAGCACAGCAGACAGGAAAACATAAAATAAAAATACATATACTGTAGATACAAATAGCAGCAGATAATAACTACATAGCCAACACTGTAGAATACAGACAGGATCAAAACAAATCACAATGTGTCAAAGGCAAGAGAATAAAAGTGGGTTTTCTAGCGAGACGTAAAGGCTGTGAGTGTGGGATCCTGCCTGACACGCCGTGGCAACTCATCCCACAGTCATGGACCTGCAACAGAGAAAGCCCTGTCTCCTCTGAGCTTACGACGGGTTCCTGGAACTGAAAGAAGCATCTGGTCTGCTGGGAGTGCTGTGGGACATATGGCTGCAGAAGATCAGTGACATAAGATGGGGCAGAAATGTTCAGTGATTTAAAAGCATACATGAGTATTTTGATCTGGATCCAAAGCTGAATAGGTAGCCAGTGCAGGGAGGCCAAAACTGGTGTCATGTGCTCTCTATGGCCTGTACCAGTTAAAAATTGAGCTGCAGCATCTTGAACAAGTTGTAGTCGTGCAGTGGGGGACTGACTGATTCCAAACAGAAATGCATTGCAGTAATCGAGCCTGGAGGTTATGAAAGCATGGATTACTGTCTCAAGGTTCTTTTTGGACAGTAAGGGCTTCAGCTTAGACAGCCGCATCAGCTGAAAAAAGCAGGATTTAACAATCATGCTCACATAAACAAAGAAAGAAAGAAACAGAAAGAAAGAAAGAAAGAAAGAAAGAAAGAAAGAAAGAAAGAAAGAAAGAAAGAAAGAAAGAAAGAAAGAAAGA
>JARVGS010000548.1:24023756-24034736 GCA_031762315.1 Hypsolebias antenori
TTTATAAGACTGAGCTGAATACAGCATCTCAGACTGAGGAAGTCTTTCGGACGAAAGACGAAACGTTTCTACAATTTGTTTTTGCTTTGTTTTGTTTTTGTTTTTTGAATGTCCAGAGGACCAGACTTAGCTTTTTTGGATTTTTTTCTACCTGGATTACTGAGCATGCCTCAGGGAATAAATGATATTGTTTGAAATTTGATAATAATTAGTAATTGTCAAATTTAAGAAGAAATGTTGGTTGATTTTTGTGTGTATTATCTGTTTTCAACCACTGGATGGCAGTATAAGACTGTTTGAACTGAAAGATGGATAGTGAGGGAGCGAGCAGCGTGTCTCTTTAAGAAAAATGGGAGGGAGGCCCCTTTTATCTTTTTTTTTTTCCCAGTTCTCAAATTGGTGGACGCTCTGTGTGGTTTGAGCTCGTTTGCGTAGCATTTTTCACACAAAGCTTTTAATACAAAATCAGTGAACACGTTTTCAGCTTCTTTTTGCAGAGAAAAACAACAAAGGCACTGGTTTCAACTGTGAATTTTGGAGCTTCGACAAGACGAAGGTGTTTTTCTCCCAAGGTCAGCCTGTTAGCTTAGCTAGTAGCTTAGCTTCAGAACTTAACTGCTTTTAACAATCCAAAAATGCAATTTTGGACGATGGAGGAGGGGTCAATGAAGAGCACTGGAGTTGAGCCTTGTCATCCAGTGTCTTCAGTAGAAAGAGAGACATGAAGAAACGATAAAACCCATAAATTAAAATGAGGTCAATAATTTTCATTTATCATGCGATTAATTGATTTATTGTTTATCACGCCAGGCCTAGCTCTATGTTTAGTAGAGCTTAAATCAAAGGGGAGAGTTTTCTCTTCAGAAAACTCCAATCTTAAAAATCTCATCGTTTATAAACTTTTACACTCCTGTCAGTTTTTATTACATGGCTATGCTGGCAAAAACATTACGACAGTCACACTGGAAGTGTCCCTCATTGCAGTTGAAGTGCTACTATTAATTACTGCTACTGCCATTTGCTTTTGCAAATCACCACACATTGATATACTTTGTACAAAGAACCAATGCCAAGATGATGTCAATGTAAAGGTCTTTGAAATACTATTTGCAGGAACGCCGATGAAATAATTTTGATTGGATTGTTTAAAATAGGCAGCAGTCCATATTGGTTCTGGCTGTGCTTGAACAAGCCATTTGGTCAAAATTGAGCACCATTTCTTCATACTGAGCTTGTTCAAAGAGATATCTAAAGCAGGTGAGATACTATTTGTTCATAACTTTCCCACTGACCCATGCTTCAGAAGATCTGACCTATCGTTTTAGTTCAAACTAAATTTTACTTGCTCTGTTGTAAAGAGAGATACCTTTATCTTTTTATTTTTAATTCATTTTGCAGTAAGATAAGGTTTTTGTTAAGTAATCCTATCAGTTAAAACATAGCCCTCTTGTAGTTTGGTTTAGTCTTAGCATTAAATTGAATTTGTCTTTTTGCTGTGTTTTTAAGGTCTGCATGATGTCTTTATTTTCAACACAATACCCCTGTTTTTCTGCTCTTATCTTCCTCATCCCGTCTGAAACATCTCTTTTAATTAAAGTCCTCTGATTTCATGTTCCCAGATTTGATACTGTTAGAGGAGATGGAGATGGGGAAGGATGAGATGATAAGAAAGAAAGATGGTGGGGTAGGCAAATGGGGGTCAGGTTATTGCTGACTGCTGATTCAGCTCTTCCCACCTCCCATCACACAGCCTATTCCAAAGCGAACATAGAGAGAACAAGAGAACATAACTGCTCCTAAGGAGCAGTTATGTTCTCATGGCTGCTGCTCAGTATACAACAAAACCCCTCACAGGATGGACAGCACTTACAGTGACAAGGATCAAACTACTCAGATGTGGCAATACATTGTAAAAAAAATTTCAAAATAAATCCAGAGAACAGCTCAAGCATCCAACAAGTTAAGATGTCTGATGGTGAACGTTATTTTAGCTGTGTCACCATTTCCACCTCCTTCTGTCCAACAGGAAATGGACGATGACAAAGAGTATTAAATACAATGTAATGTCTTTCCACGTCTGTCAAAACAAAACTGGTTGTCCTCGGTGCTTTTTTTGTCCTTCGTGCTGTGTCCCCCATGATTCCGCCTGCTCAGGGTCTTGTTTCCAAACAAAAGTGACAAACGTGAAGGTCATGGCTGTGGTAGATGTCACCCATCAGCCCTCTAAGCCCAGAAACTTTGACGAACACGTCTAATTGGCTGACAGGAAGGAAGCATGTGAATACCAGGAAGCATGGGTTCACTGACAAGACCCAGCAGCTGCAGTGGCCTCGCTTGTTAATGGCAAAAAAACATTAAAAGTTTCCTGAGTATGCTCAAGTCTGCTGTTACTTAGCAACGCTGATTAAGTTTGACCGTTATCTATTACTGACTGCGTAGTGTCCTCTGGAGAGGTCACCTCAGAAGTGTGTGGAGCCACGATGGGCTGATGAGTATCTAAAACCTGTGTCAGCTGCCTGTTATTGTCCAGCAGCTCTTGTCTGATGTGAGTCAAGAGAAATAAATGCAGGCGACCACAATGACCTCAGTTCTTGACAAAAATCTGGTAAAAATCAGTTTTGCTGTGGTTGAACACTCACTGATTTTTAATGTGTTGTTCATTTAACTGACTGTAACAGGCTGTTGCTGTTAGCTGCTAATAAAAAAAAAACACCTGCATGAATGAGATATGTGTGGGCAATTTTAAGTCTCTGAGAAACTTTGTATAAAAAAACATGTTGAGTGATCTCTAAGAAAGGCTTTTTAAAAATAATTGTCTAATATGATTTTTAAAAAGTATCTAACATTTCTATGGGAAAATGCCAAATTAATGTAACACATCTGCATCACAATATTAAGAAACACAAGCAAGACTGAGGGAAGTAGAGGTGTGGAGGGTGATGAAGCACCCAAGTTGTAAGTTAGAGGACATGCATGTCCAAATGCATGATTAAATGATGACTGAATAATGGAATTAAAAGAGAATATATTAGGTCTGCTTATTTAAATCTTAGCAGTGCTGCTTTAGTTTGTGTAAAAATTTACAAACCCTTAAAACACACAAACCGTTTGCATCAAGTCACAATACCCCAAATGCACAGCACATATTTTAATGTCTATATATGCAGATAATAAGTGGGTGTTAAAGGCATTTGAAATTCACTCATGCTGTCCAACACAAGTTTTTTTATTAGTGTAGTTTGATTTGTGAATGATTTGCTTAGTTTGAAATGATAAACCATAATAAACTGCTGATATTTTATCATTAGTGTTTCACAAACTGTGTTTTTGGATAGAGAGGAAAACCCAACCAGAACCACTGATGGAACAGTTTACAAGTTGATAAAGTGATAAATATGTGAAACAAAGTTTATTCTTGATGGAAGGTTTGGATCAGAAGAAGAAAACCTGTTTTAAATGTTTACAATGAATGATAATAAGGGTCATGTTTTTAACCCTCGCACAGTGACTGCTGGAATTGGGCACTGGCGACCCCCGTGACCCAAAATGGAAGAAGCTGGTAAAAGATAATGGATGGATGGATGTTTTTAACATTTGTGTTGATCCTTGTAGACTTTTTTGGAATCTCAATTACAACAGCAACAACAAAAGCACTATCATAAAAATATTTATCATTTACAAGCAGACTCTGTATTAATCTAGCAAATACATGAACTTTCAAAAACGTGTTTTGAATTAGATTTGCTAATTTGCTCTTAAGTCAAAATTTTATGTTGTGTTTTAGCCTTTTCTATTGCAAGAGATTTTTTTTTAATATACCTTCCTTCCCAGCATCGGTCAAATTTTCTTTTTATGTATTTTTTCTTGTTCTTCTTTAATATGGCCCCAACAATAACTGTGTTGTTGTTTGTTCATTAAATAAACTTTGTCCCAGAATGTCTTTTCACATCACCTCAGTGATGTCCCTGTATAATTGTCTTCACACTTTCCTTCCAATTTCCTGTTTGGTTTCACCTTTCAGTGTGTGGATCAGTCACCTTTCTTCTTCATTACCCTCCTTCCACAGAACTGTTAATGGAAAGAGACAAGAAAAGAACAGCCAAACCGCTGTTTTGAACATTGTCTATGAATAAATATTTATAGGTATTTTGTTAATGTGTGCACACACTGATTCAAGCATGCTTTCCTCTTTGTATTTTTCTGTAAATGTTTTACAATCATTTGTGCCATTTTACTGTTCACTTTTTAAAAACTCAGCTCATTCAGGAAATGAGTGCAGAGGTATTTGGTTTGTGGAACTTTTGTATTTGTTTAAACTTTATTCACAATTTTTTTCCCCAATAGAAATACACAGAAATCTCTACAAATCTTTCACAATTTCTCTGGTGCTTCAGGATACTTGTTCGGTTTTAGTCTTGTTATTCTTCTTTTAGTTGTTTATTTTTTAATTTTTATTCATTTATTTATTTATTTATTTTAGCTACTATTATGTAGGGATGCACAGATCCACATTTTTGTAAAACTTCCGATCCGATCCCGATACTTAAATATGGATATCGGCCGATACCGATCCCGTTCCAATATCATCATCATCATTGATTTAAATGAGGCTGTAATAATCTCTTCTCAAATACAATGTGTACACATATATGCATGCATGTCCAAAAATGCAACTTGAGGTAAGTTTTATTAATGTTGGATAAGTTTCAAAGTAATTCTGCTAACACAAAACATGTTTTTTTTTATTCCTAGCTTTTAAGTGGATATTAAAGTGGTTAAGTGACTGTTTAAAGTTATGTTATGTTAAATAAGGGGGTGATGTAAGAATTATTTTCTTCTTTCTGCACTCTTTTATTCAATGTTTTCTTTTTGCTGAATTTGTTTTATTTTGTCTCTTTTAAATGAACAAATAAATGAATTAAATAAAATATTAAATAGCTTTACATCTGCTAAGTTCATGGCATAAACCAACACAGACACGTTCCTGTTTTTAGTATTTTACATCGCTTTATGATGTACCTGTTTGTGTTTCATTTTTTTATACAGTTTTCTTGTAATTTTTAATTAATATGCTTTTTTTATGATTGTCTACTGTTGTAATGATAAATATCTCCTAGAGGGTAAACTATATCTTGGCTGCAAGTATCAAGCTGTGAAAGCCTTCATTTTCTACAACTGATAGCTGTTGGTCATTAATTACGATGAAGTTTAGCAACTTCTCGGTAAACAGCAGAGCTCCGTGTCTTCAGTGGTGTGTTCTTCTTGTTCAGTCTGGGACGGGCGGCCTGATTTCGGTCAACCGCTCTCAGCCTGTCTCTCCACCGAGACAGGCAGACAGAGAGTGGGTCGGACTGGACGTGGCTAGCCGATTCGGGATGCCTGTGTTTCGGTTCAGCGAGAGTAACGTCCCGCTGAAACCCAGGAGCTTGAATGTCCAACGTAAAACTAACTTGACCGTGGTTTAATGTGGTGCTATGTCTCTGCAGACGTTGCACGTTGCTGACTTGCGGTGTTTAGTGTAAAATACTTCCACACAGCGAACATTTTACGATGAAAAGTTGGTCAGATGTTAGCTACAGTGCTACTGCACGTTGTAGCTGGCTGTAAACTATGAAATGGATTTCCTGAATGTGAGGTGGGTCTTCTTACTCTGGGTTCATGAGACACGCCTCCGATCAGGAAATCCATTCCATAGTTTGAAGCCAACATGCATCATGGATCAGAAATATCGGCAGGTTGGATTGGAAAAATACGATGCGTAAATTATGCTGGTATCGGAGGCCGATGCGGATACCAGATCGGACCCATCCCTAAAATAAACCAAACCAAATTATCTGGTCATAGTAGATCAACCAGTTTGCTGCGGACATCCAGAACTAGCTGTTCTCATGATTAAGGAGGACCATCAGCCTAATGACCAATTGTTAGTGCCCTGATGGCCACTTGCTATTTACAGAGGGTAGAGTGATACTAACAATAACAGCATTGTAAAGAGGGGGACAGTCGGATACTGAGGACTCCGCCCCTGTTTAATGATGGATGTTTTTTCTCCACAAAAATGGCTTCCTTCACTCCTCTCTCAAACCATTGTTCCTATCTATCAAGGATGTGAAAATCTTGATCCCTGAAAGAGTGACCACTGGCCTGCAGATGACTGTATACCGCCAAGTCCTGGCCTGCTGATGTTGCTCTTCTGTATGAATTTGTCCAGAGGACCTGCATTAACTTTGTAAGATTTTTCTACCTGGATTATTGAGCATGCATCAGGATATTATCTCACGTCTTTTGTTGGACGAATAAAGAAACATTTCAGCACAAACAACAAAATAAACACAAAGAATGCTTGTTTTGTGGCGATAGAGCAGATTTGTTTCTCTCCACATTTGAATAATCACTTGATGAGCACAAGTACAAAAAATGTGCTAAATTCCCAGTGAAAACTTACTTGAACTTGCCTTATTTTCACCCTCAGAGCATCACCACCAATGATATGAGTATGATGAGTATAAAACTTGATCCCAACGTGCCCTGATGCATGCTCAATAATCCAAGTAGATAAATCTAACAAGGTTGAGTCCGGTCCTCTGGATGGGTTCTTTAAAAACTTAAGAAAGGCACCACTCTGTCTGCAACGGAGGTTGAATCTCATATGAAGAAGAACTGTAGAACCTATCATTCCAAACATGGATTATCTAGTTTCACAACATTCCCACAGCTCACACTTTTACATCAGTAGAGTGTATATGATAATAAGTACAGCATCACATGGATGCAAATATTCTATTTTTGTTCTGGGTTTTAGGCAGACAGTATCAGACACACCTTCCCCCTCGCTTCATACAGGCCTGTCAATCACTTGAGCATTAGAATCAAAATACAGATCAGTAAAGTGTATGTTATTCCACACGGTGCATGTCAGCCATTCCATTACCAGCTTCCAAATGTTCCTTATTAATTAAGCTTTTTATTTGTAAATCTGTCATTCAGCTACCCTCTGTAGAGAATTAGGTGCAACTGCTGTTGTGTCAAGATCATGTTGCAGCTACAAAGGCACTATGTATATGCTTATACTGTTCACCTGTTGTGAGGACATGAGTGGTGGGAACAGTTTCCTAAAAGCATGAACAATCTTGCAAAGGGACAAGCAGTCTTCTAGTGTGAACGCTAATGAAGCATTCACACTATTGTGATCCCTTCTTCTTCTATACGTTATTCGGCACGATTCCCGCCCCACAGTTTTCAAACTATTTCAGCAAATCATGTATCAAAACGCTCTTTCAGGACAACCCTGCTATGGCTTTTGGTATTGGTGCAACTTTAGCTTTTTGAACCATTTGGCCATTTCTGTCACTTTTTTCTCATAGAAAATGAATTGAGCTCATTTTACAGCCTTCAAATCTTTAGATGTGTTTAAAACATTTTACTGCTCCTTTCACATTTTGTTCTGGTTCAGCTTCTTTCAGCTTCTTGTACAAATTTAAACTTTTTTCATCTAATTTCAGCTAATTTCAGTTTTTTTTCAGCAGTTTTGTGATCCTTTCAGATTCTTTCTGCTAACTACATTTTTGCTCATCTTCTAACTTCGTTCTGCAAATTTCAGCTTGTTATGCTCCTTTCAGCTTATTTCTGCAAGTTCCAGTCTTTTCTACTATTTCAGCAACTATTTAGCAGTTTTATGCTAATTTCTAGCTTTTTCAGTTAATTACATTTTTTTGCACAAATTTAAACTTTTTTCAACCTAATTCAGCAAAAATGTGCTCTCTACTTCCTTCTGCTAATTTAAGCTTTTTTCTGCTTTTTTTTAAGCTATTCTTGAGCAGTTTTTTTCTCTTTTTTTTTTTTGTTTGTTGGCAATTTCAGCTATAATTTTCACTTTTTGTGTTCATTTCTGCTTCTTTCACCCTCATTGGGCAAAAGTGTTCTTTCTGCTTTCTTCTGCTAATTTAAGCTTGTTCTACCGTTTCAGCTAGCTTTTTAGCATTTTAACTAATTTCAGCTTTTTCAGATACATTCAAGTTTTTCATGTTGATTTTTGCTACTTTCAGCCTAAACCTTTTTATGCTAATTTCAGCTTGTTATGCTTCTTTTATCTTAATCATGCTAATTTCAGTCATTTCTGCTATTTCAGTTACTATTTAGCTGTTTTGTGCTAATTTTAGCTTTATCAGCTATATCCATATTTTTTAGCCCATATCAGCTCCTTCCGCTTCATTCTGGTAGTTTAAGATTTTTTTCTGCCTTTCAGCTACTTTTCAGCCTTTTTTTTTGTTGCTAATTTCAGCTTTTTTTTACTTTCCTAATTTCTGTGCTAATGTCATCTTATTCAAACCGATTTCATCAAATATGTGTTCTTTCTGCTTTCTTTTGCTAATTTAGCCTTTTCTTCCATTTCAGCTACATTCCAGCATTTTTTTTCAGCTGTTTTTTTCTGCAATCTCTTCAGCAATAAGCATTCGCGCACTGCATTTTCCAGGAAATGCAATTTCCCTAGTTTTATTAATGTTTATTCTGGTTACAGATGCAGTCCAGTGCTGAACCACAAAACACATCAAAGCACTGTCATGAATGGTCAAAAACTGTAAGAATGTATTTTTTAGGTTTATAAAAATCGTCTGATTTCTGAAAGGCCACATTTCAATAAAACAAATGTAGTTTAACAATCATACAATAAACTCTCTTCACTGAGGTGTTGACACCATGGACCTGTGTTTCATTAATGTGCTGGGGGAGCGGGGGTTATTTAGTTGTTGACTGGTTATTATTCACACAGCAAAGAACCTGTTTTCTGCAGCTAGAAAGTCACATCAGAATCATGTTATATCACTTCAAACATTTCTCCTGCTGTTTGACCTACAACTATTATATTCTTAACTTATATAGAAGACATCAGTATTTATCTGCACAAATCATCTCATTCTGTTTCATTCTCATCTATCCCAGAAAACAGTTTTAATTTCACCAGCATCATAACAGCAGTCACTAGTATGAAGCGTTTTCACAATGTAAACATTTCTCATCTTCCCTCCCCAGTAATGATGCAGTTAACATGAGATACAGTACACTTCAAAGATTTTTCAATGGCTACAAAAATGTATTGCAAATAATAACTTAGTTGAAAGCAGAAACAGTGAATTCAGCTCTTGTTCACAGATCAGCTTTTACAACAGAACAGACAACAATAAAGCAAACGGCAAGAAGACTGAGCTCATTCCACTAATTACTGTTGAAGCTCCATATTTTTGTTGCACGTTCTCTCTCTCAAGTTTGATTACTTGCGACAAAAACTTCATGTGATGCTCATATTATTTGCATCTGCTGTTGGAGTCTGCACGCCCGCCTTCTGGCTTTAATAAGAGCTGTTCTTTGCTCTGGCCCCAATAAAAAAGTTTGTGCTGAGGTGGCACAGATCTTTCTTTGTCTTCGGTTTCGAGCACACTGCTCTAGTACTGTCTCAAAACTCTTCAGGCTAGGACTGAGGCACCTTCAGGGCATCTTTGCACAACTACTGACAGGACTGAGGCAGCACAGGGGGTGGAAGCTAACCCACTCGCGAGGTAGTAGTTGTAACAGTTGGCATGTGAAATGGTAAGATGGCTTTACAGCTCAAGGATGTAATGTGATGACATGCAGACTGTGTGACCAGCCTGCGGCAGGATTTTAAAATCTAAAAAAACAATAAATAGATTTCTTGCGGGGGAGAAGATTGTTGAAGACCCACAGCAGCTTTGCATTTTGTTGAAGAGTTTGGTTAACTACCCAGAGGACTGCAGAACTGAATTTATCTTGAAAATGGCATTAGATGAGGAAGACAACTCACACATTTAGTATGTAGTGCTTCATGTACACGATTTTCTCCATTTATTTATTTACTGTTTACTGCATTGTGTGTCCAGTAGTTTTGATAGAAAGGATGTGTTTGCATATGTGTTATATAAATATCAAAGTTCATGCTCTGTAATCCAGGTAAAGAAATCCAACAATGTTCAGTCAGGTCATCTGGGAAGTTCCTTTTTTTTGTTGAGACATTTCGCGCTCGGATGGAGGTGAAGCGTCCCTCGACCCAAAAAAAAAAAAAAAGAACAAAAAGAACAAAAAAAAAAAAAAAAAAGTGGTGTCCAGATGACCTGATTAAACATTGTTGGATGTCATAAATTATGACCAGTGTTCTCCAAACTTCAGTTTAAAAAGCAGTGGCAGAGAAAGTACTCAAACACTGTACTTAAGTCAACGTACAAATAAACAAACAAAAATGTACTCTAGTAAAAGTAGAAGTACCACATTAATGTTTTTACTTAAGTAAAAGTAAACAAGTACTTGCTTTTAAAAATACATATTAAAAGTAAAAGTACTTGTTGAATGTATTCATTAATGCAGTGGTCTACAATATCAAATGTGCATACTGTACGTATATTTTCTGTAATACATTAGCAGTGTTGAGTCATTTTAATGAACAATGTTGCAGATAGTACATGTTTTTATTGTGTTTGTGACACAGTTCACACTTGGACTTGTGATTCTGTGCATCAGAATTTCAGGGATAAGTTAAATGCCATTTATCAAAATAAGAAAGAGGAATGATTATACCTTTGAAATACCCTAATGCATGCTCAATAATCCAGGTAGAAAAATCTAAAAAAGCTAAGTCTAGTTTTCTGGACATTGAAAAAACAAAACAAAAAAAAAAAGTAGAAACGTTTCGGAAGTCTTTCGGACGAAAGAGGAAACGTTTCTACTTTTTTTTGTTTTGTTTTGTTTTTTGAATGTCCAGAGGACCAGACTTAGCTTTTTTACATATACCTTTGAAAGTTTTTATTTAACACGATGTGTCATTTTAACTGCAGTAAACACATTTAAGTAAAAATTGTCTGCCTGAAAAAAGGAGCATTAGACCTAACAAAGGAATATCTGATCATTTCAACTCCAGTTTGTCATCAACTCTAGTTAAAATACTGTCTAGTCAACCTTGTAATGGGTCAATAG
>JARVGS010000548.1:24113853-24125684 GCA_031762315.1 Hypsolebias antenori
TATTGTGACAGAGGGTTCTTGTCAGCAGCTGCTGAAAGTAACTAATAAAGTAACTTAGTAATCTAACTTAGTTACTTCCAAATCAAGTAATCAATAACTTAACTAAGTTGAGCATGAACATTCTTGTCTTAACTAAGTTACTTTTTCAATGTAACTATGCCATCACTGGACACCTGGACACATTTTTCTCTTGACATGGCTGTCTCTGGATGCTACTGTCCCTGGACGCTGCTGTCCCTGGATGCTGCTGTCCCTGGATGCTGCTGTCTCTGGACAGGTCTGTCTCTGGATGCTACTGTCCCTGGACGCTGCTGTCCCTGGATGCTGCTGTCCCTGGACAGGTCTGTCTCTGGATGCTGCTGTCCCTGGACGCTGCTGTCTCTCAACTTTGCTGTCTCATCTTCCAGCAGGGGGCGTTGAGCAGGTGAGGACAACTTGCTGTGGTCTGAATCTTCTGCAGGGTCCAGAACGATCTCATTAAAAGTTAGAAATGTTGTGCAGCTCTGGTTGAAATACACTCTCCTGTTTTCTGGGGTTTCCCGGAATATCCCTACATGTCCCTGTGTGTCTATGTCCTGTCTGTCCCTGTGTCTTTGTGTGTCCCTGTGTCCCTCCCTGTATGTGTCCCTGTGTCCTTTTTGTCTTTGTCTGGGTCCTTGTATGTCCCTTTGTCCCCCTGTGTCTCTGTGTGTCCATTATGTCCCTGTTTATCCTCCTGTTTCCCTGTATGTCCGCCCCTCTCTCCCCCTGTGTCCCTTCTGTCCCTCCGTCTCCCCGTGTGTCCCTTCTGTCCCTTCGTCTCCCTACTGTCTGACAGTAAACCTGCAACAGATTTCAGTTCCTCTGTAGTTCCTCTGTAGTTCCTCTCCTCCCACCTGCAGCAGTTTTAGTGTTTGTGTCTCTCAACAGCTAAAGTGATGTTGAGCCTCAGAACCGCCTGTCGGGTCGGCTCTGCCTCTCTGGTACCACTCCAACTAAAAATAAAAGCAGCGCTGCGTTACGAGAGTGCTTGGACTGAAAGCAGAGCATTCACGTGTGTTACACAACCAGCAGGGGTCAAAGGTCATGCTTCCTGTTGATAAGGGAAGCTGATCATCGCTCTTTGTTCCTGTTTGGATCCCGTCCACCAACAGAACCGGACACTGTCCAGCTGCCAATGAGCTGCTCTGCTTCCATGTTTGCAAGTTTTATTCTCCTATCGGCTGCTTCAGGACAGGAGACAGGTCCAGAGCAGAGCAGAGGAGTGTCCGGTTCTTACGAGCTCGGTTCTTATGAGCCTGGTTCTTACGCAACCCAAATGGGCTTTGCTGCATGCTGAGGCCTGGTTTAGTCCACCGACACCCTGTCCTTACCTGACGGCCATGATCTGCACCTACAGCTGTATCCAGGACTCAGATCTTCAGGTCTGCTGTTGATGCAAAACTTAAAGAGTGATAAACTGGATCCCTGTCCATGAGGACGGGGCTGCAGGACACTCTGGACACTGTCCAGTGTGTCCTGACAGGACACTCTCAGGTGACGATGACAGCTGGACTTCAAAATGTCTTCAGACATCTGTGGAGGTTTTCCACTTTCCCACATACGTCTTGTTTGGAACGTTCAAAAACTTTTTTGTTTTTTCAGCCGTCCAAACTGGTTTGGAGACAAACTGTCCAGCTTGGTGGACCACTGATCACGAGAAGCAGGTAGAATGAAACCCAAGCATTGATTGCGTAAGATAAGCTCCGCCCTGGAGCAGCACCTCCTGTCCAACAGAATCTTCTTGACAGCTGTGGCTTTTCAGACTCTGAGGTCTCACGGAGAACCAGGTCTTTGTGTTTCCCTGGGTCAAACGAGACCTACCTTCAGATCCAGATGCCTGAGCAGCGAGGAGCAGCAGCAGGAGTCCCACGGACCCAAGCATCATTCCAAAGGACCTCCTGGACCTCTGCTGGAGACCTCCTGGGTTTCTGCAGTGCATAGACAGGTCTGGTGGAGGTTCTGGAGCTGGAGTGTGGTTCTGACAAGGGACAAGGTTCAAGAAGTGGATTCTGTCTCTGGAAGGACCTGTTGATCTGCTGCTCAGACATAATCCTGCTTTACCTCCACGTCATCCTGTTGGTGGGGGCAGCTACGGTGGCCCGGAGGTTCAGAAACCCTCCCACCCTGACCCACCATGACCCTCTGCGCACCGGATACAGGACACCTCCCACCAGTCCTGCTGGTGCTGATCAAGCATCAGACAAGGCATTTGTATGTCATGTATGTCTATAAATCACTAAAGAACTCTGCCCCCTCCTGTCTTACTGATCTGCTCCAGCCGTTTGTCCCACCACGTTCTCTCAGAGCAGCAGACCAGTTGCTCCTCACAGTTCAGGAACCCATCTCAAGTGCAGAGGTGACAGGGCCTTCTCTGTAGCAGGCCCAAGACTGTGGAATGAATTACCTCTGCTTGTCAGACAGGCCCCCTCCCTCACAGTTTTTAAATCTTGCTTAAAAACACATTATAATTCCCTGGCTTTCAGCACTGTGTGATCAGTGCTGAGCCTGTGTGCATCACACTGTGTTGTTGGTGGTGTTGTTGTTATCTTCTATTGTTTTTTGTTTCTACATTCAGTTTCCTCTTATATAATCTGTTGCTGTGTGCTTGTCTGTCTGTCCCTGTACAGCACTTTGGTGTGCACTGTCACTGTTTAAAGTGCTTTATAAATAATGGTGATCATAATCATGGTGACTGCTGAGGACTGATCTTATGACCATCTGGAAGCATAACGTTGGCAGATACATGATTAAAACATAAAATGAGTTCATTACAAACTACAAAATGAAACTATGTCCAGCCCTGGCTTACTTGTTCTGGACAATCAAAGCCTTAAAACCAATGTCCCATTTAAAATGCAAATTAAGGCAGGAAAAAAAGAACTTAAAAGCAAAATGATGTCTAAAGCAGCACAACTGTGGTTCATTAAATTAAATGCAGACATTGAATGATCTTTTTTTTTAAACATCACAAATACCCTACCTCCTGATTTTAATGATTTGTTTGTTCACTGACAGTGCACATGTGAACAAATGTGTATAAATAAAAACTACCGGTAGACATTTTCTAACAAAGACTGCTAACAACTCAACTTATGGGATCAGCTCACTACTTTGTTAAAACAGTTAACTGTATTTTCTTCTACAAAAACAATTATTTAGGCTTGCGAACACCATGGTCGCCAATCACAAACACCTATTAAATTTGTTTTCTCAACAAAAAAATAATATAATACAGTAGTCCCTCACTACTTTGCGGTTCTTTTTTTGCTGACTCACTCTTTCGTGGCTTTTCAAAATAAGGTTGAACATGACACACAATTGGCTGACTGATGGATTTAAAATGAATTTTAAATTATTTAGCATTTCCTGCAGAAAAAAGTTGCACTCAGGTCCAAATAATCCGAACCGACCCGACCCCAGCCCACAGCCATCATCTCTGAACCCCACTCGATCTGACAAATTAACAGTAATTACAGGTCCGAACCCAAAAAAAAAAAAAAAACTCAGACATTTTTAATTAAGCGTTGACTGATTATACCACTGACTATTATTAATGGTCGGCGGAAGCATGTGGCTGAGTAAAGAGGGCAAAAGTTCAGAGCTGAGGTGCCATCAAAGTGCATTAAATGCTTCCCCTGCTTATGCCTGCATTGAACCATGACATGTTGGATATTTTGTGATCTCACCTGTTTGGGTTATCGGCCGTGCACGTCCGCTGAGTGCATAGGCTGAACGAACGTCCATTTGGGCTGATGGATCGTTAGCAGTAGTCCATCTGAAGCTTAACTGAAGTTTTTACCTCTTTAAACCGGCCGGTCAGCGCACAGTCAAATGGCCGCGTACGGCAGGTGTAGTATGGTAAGCCATGTTTATATATTGGCTCTTGGGTGTAGTGATATACCTCCTCCATCAATCATGTCCCTGAAGACCTTCAGAAAGGACAGAAACTGTTATCCCATTAATTTGAATCCAGGACACAATTTAGCTCATCAAGAGACTCTTTATTTTTGTCCTAAGTCAAATAATCAGAAGAACAATCTTCTTTCATTTTTATTATCATTATTTTCAATATTTTGATAATCAAAGACTTATCAAAGTCCTTATGAGGACACTTCATGACACTTTGAATAATTATGAAAAAAAGAAACAGCAATTTAATTTGTGTATCTTTTTCTTATTTTAATGGTGTTTTATTTCATATCATTTCTAATGCTGAAGTAATCACTTATTTAAATAAACTTTGGAAACAGTATTAATGATTTATAAATCTCATCATACTAGTTAAATGTTTTACTCAAAAAGTAATTTTGATTCTACATAAGAGTGTGTGAAGAATGAAGTTTTACTCGTCCAAAGGCCAAGAACAGGTCGAAATGATCTTTCAGTATTTGTTTGGAAGTTTTAAGACAGTTTAATCAGTTTTTATCAAAATCTGGCGTCTTCTGTCTTTCTCCCTTCTAAAACTTTTTTTTCTAAACTGTTTCTCCTTGACTCACGGTAAATTTCTGACATCACACTAACCTCCGCCCACTTCCTGGTTGATGAGCCAATCAGTGAGCACCAAGCACCAGGAAGTGAGCTCTCTTAAAAAGTTCTAACTTCCTGGAACTTGAGCAGTCTCTCGAGTCTCTTTGAGCAGTCTCTTCTGTCGAAGAAGGGAAGAGAACCTTTCTAGGTTGTCGGGCGTTGGTCATGTGCCAAAGACCTCGTCCACAACCAGGGTTACAGCATGCCTGCTGTACACCCATTCGAGCGTAAGTGCTTCAAGACCTTTTGAATAAAAATTCCTTCTGAGGAATGTTTTATTTTGAAAACCAACCAGAACTGACTGTTACTTCTGTCGATCAAAGCGGACACTGGGACGTGTGAGGAGTAAACACGCACGAAACCAGCTCTGATGTCAACTGGACCGAAGATCCTTTTACGTCTAAAGGTTGGGGTGCCAACACTCTTACCGGAGTCTAGACCAAATGTCTTCCAAAGGTAAAGAGTCGTCAATGTTTACCAAGAGCGTTCCTAGGTTTAGCCGAAAGTCGTGGGAGATCGTGTTCATTTCTGGTTGACATAACTCATCTCCCAAGATAACTCCCTTACTCTTTTTCCCTTACCTCTTTCTCTTAAAACCTCTCCTCGCTAGTAACCTTAAGTGAATCATGCCTTCAGATAAGTTATTTACCACCTTACGAATTTATTCTGTTGTTCCTTAAATGCTCGTCAGTTTTGGAAATTACGGATGCATAATTCTCATCTGTGAAGTTATTTTATAGGAAATTGATCAGAGCCAATCATGTATATATGTTATGTTAATTTGATGACATGTTAAATAAATGACCTCATTTTCTTGATGGGTCAAATATAATTAACGTCTCATGTCACATATATATTCTCATTGGGTCACACAAGATGTTTATTTAATCCAAAAAGAAGAAGAATCCATGATAAATAAACAGTTAATATTCTTTTGACTTGAACTAGTCTTGAATAATTAATTGGGGGTGCACAGCTAACCCTGCTATGCATCTTACATGGGCCACGTGCGTTCCTGACGCAATAAGAAGCCCAACACTGACCTGGCCCACACATTAAGAACATTATTATGGCCCAGCCTGGTCCAAATCCGGGTCGGGCGGGGCTGGGCTCCGGGTTCAAAATGACAGCTTTACTGCAGAGTGTCGATCTCCCCTCTGCAGTGGAGAAGTGGGCTTGGCCGAGAGCGCTGGGAGGTGGCAGAGAGCAGAAATCCTGGCACGCTGTGCTCTGTTAGAGCGTTTAAGAGTTAAGAAACATTGTTTAGAATATTGCAAGAGTTACTACTTGTATTACTATCCCTACTTCACGGTTTTTCACTTATAGCGGGGGGCCTGACAACGAAACCCCCCGCGATAAATGAGGGACTACTGTAATAATAATTTTTTTTTTTTTAACTAAGGTTGATTGAATAAACCAACTTTTAAGGTTTGACCGAATGAACAGCCAAAATATCATGGAAGACAATATGTGTTGCTTTGATTTATTTAGACATTCCATCATCTACTGCAGAACCAGCATATTTATGTTAATTTACTGGCGACAAGCTGAATTCACAATCACAACTGTGAACACCCGTGCAGCTCAGAGCACTCATATGTGTTGTTGGCTGCTGGCTCGCACCATCACTGGTTATTTCATGCACCAGCAGAGGGTTTGGTCATGCAGAGACAGCAGAAGTTCTGCTGCAACCTGCAATATGTGCCATCACTGCCTGCCAGCTTCTCCTATGAGGATTTCATTACTCACTGTTACATCCTCTTCTGGTCAGACTGACATGCAGTTTCTAACGTTTAGCACATACCAGAAAATGTAGCCTAATGTTTATCCACAGCAGAGATGGCGTGCTTTCATCTACAGGAATCAAATTTAGTTGGGTGGATAATGGAACTGTTAAAATACTCTATATTGGAATTTTCAGCAAGTGAAGTCAGACAAGCATCTAAGGCATCAAATTCCTTCTTAGCCGAGTAAAACAGATGCAGATTAAAATGTGAACAGAACTGTTTTGACTTCAATCGATACATCTGCCAATGCACACACAATTTGCAAGCAGATTCTTGAAGGGAAAATGAGAAGCGCCTTAGGTTAGGCATGCAGGTCTTAAGACAGATGAATGGAAAGTCGAGACAGAACTCCAGAGGCATGATCCTGAGGATCTGTGTCATCAGCCCACACAGGCCTGATGTTTAGTATTCATAGACAGTTACTGACAAATCCAATATGAATCAATTTTTTTGGTTGGTTTTTTCCCCACACTATTTGATCCTGAAAATTCAGACTTCTATATAAGATAACCAACTGAAATTAAAAAACGGAAATGTTCGACAAACTGGAATTTTTTTTTTTCCACAAACAACTCTTGATTGAAAATACAAAGTATTACAAGCTAAATTAAATGGGTGGTTATTTCAAAGTCCTGTATATTATGACTTTTTAAAGAGTAGAGCAACTTTTGTCAAACAATTCTCTGAATATCTCTCTTCTTGTCTTGGATTGTCAGAAATTAACTACAAAACTATGACCTAAAAAAAAAAAAGTCATCGTTTGCCATTGTGCCACCAATGAGAATCAGTTCAACTCATCCCTCTATCGCCTGCGGCTGGCTGCCTGCAATGGAGAGGAGCTCAACAAGATACTGGGAGGAGTGACCATCGCTCAGGGAGGAGTTCCACCCAACATTCAGGCCATCCTGTTGCCCACGAAGACTGAGAAACTCGCTAAGTTTAGGTAGACTGATCAACATCTGCAGCTAGATCCACTGTAAGACAGATGGCTACAAGAGATCCTTCCTGCTCAAAGCCATCAGCATCAGAAAAACTCTTTAATGAAACCAGGATGATGAGTTACATCAACATTTAATTTCCCTCTGGGATTAATAAAGTATTATTGAATCATCACGTCCAACAATGTCCCATTCATACAGCGGAGTGTAACAAAGTGCATTCCAGCAGATTAAAATCCTGCACAAATGAAAAATCTACAAATAAGCAGACAAAAACCTCTAATGTTTATTTAAAGCAATAAGTCGTAAAGTTTTTTTTTTTAAAAAGCCTCTATGATGACGAGTCTGAAGGAACAGAGGAAACACTTGAGGTAGGTGTAAAAATATATGAATCGTAACAAATGGATGCTAAATTCTAAAGATTAATAAAATACAAGACACTAAAAAGAGAAGAAAAGCAAATGGTAAATGGGCTGTACTTATATAGCGCCTTTCTATCTTATCAAGATACTAAAAGCACTTTACAACACAATCTGTGCCCTCATTTACCCATTCACACAACACTCTACTATATTTATATAAATAATAATCAGTGCTTTATCACATTCATACACCAATAACACACACATCAGAGGCAATTATGGGTTCAGTGTCTTGCCCAGGGACACTTCAGCAAGTGACATCTGGTGGAATTGAACCCCCAACTCTTGCATTGGAGGATGACTGCTCTAACCACTCAGACACAGCTGCCCAGTGTACAGAAATTGATGTAAAAACAAAAGTTACTATTGTTTCACCAACAACTACAGTAAAGTAGATAAAGCGATAGCAATAGAGCAATTAAAATAATAATTAATAATGATAATATCAATGGTGGCAGTCCTAAATGCAGCAGGCGAAGCACCCATCTGAAAAGAAAAGTTCATATTATATTGAGTAAAATTAGACAAAGAAGTTTAAAGTCCAGCCCCCACCATTATACTACCGTGTGCTCTTAAGGGGAACTCAACATCAGAGCCCCTACCATTATACAAGTGAGGCTCCCTGCCCCATCAAGAGAAACGAGCGCACTGCCTACTGAACTGTGCACACCCCACCCTCCCACCCCCCAATCACACCTTTCGGCACTGATATAAAGCTAGGGCACACTAAGCTAGTGGCTCACAACACAGGTATGCTGAAGGCAGCCTCTTACCTTAAGCTGAACCCTCACGCTGACCCCCACCACCATCCAAAAACTATTGGTACAAACAAAAAAACCACCACCACCCCCGCTAAAAAACTATTGGTATAAACAGTGCTGCACAGCTCAGGACATGTGTCCCTACAGAAATCAGGGACAAGATGAGCACCCTGCCATGGCAAGTTACCTAGAGGAAACTGATGGAATACAACGGTAGGCTACGAAAATGTAAAAAAAAAAAAACAGAAAGAAAATAAATGACTAAACCAACCAGTAAAGGAAGCACCCAAGCACAAGGCTGATGAAATCACACCAAGGATTGTACACAGTGTTGACGCACCGTGTGCTCTTATTCACTTTACCCTTCTAAAACAAATAATGGATTTCCTACTTCGTTGTCAAAGTTCTCACTGTTTGTCTTGTTCATCTCTGCCTCTTCTGTTCAAGAAGGCTCTGACTCTGCGGCTTCATCCATGTCTTGGTCTGTAGCTCCAGCCCCCACCACATAGAAGCCGCAGCTTCACGTTCAACAACACCCTCGTCGTTTTGATTCAAACCCGCTAAAACTGACTAAACACTCAACCGGGGTTAAAGCAGAAAAAAATAATTTGAATTTTTTTCTACACCAGGAGGTTACTCAAACACCAAAACACAACACATTCAAGAGCTTTTTTCTGCTTTCAGGTCACTTCCCAAAGATGTTCAGGTAAAGCGGAGAACACTGTGTACATTTTTTCTTATTCTTCTTTCAGCAGCTCCCTTCTTCTGGGGTCACCACAGTGAACTAACCCACATCAAGACTTGGCAACTGTTTTTACGCCGGTTGTCCTTCCTGACACAATCACAGACCACCGAGCTACCACAGCCCTCTGTGTGGAGCAGAGCACTGCTATCTAAGGTGCCCAGAGGAGCAGAAGGTGGGGGTTAAGGACCTTGCTCAAGGGCCCAGAGTGGGGCAAATGAGGGTTGAGGCAAGTGTGGGTGCGTCACCTTTCCTATCCACATTTTGATGTTGGTGTAGAGGCAGGGCAGCCAGCTTGGGACCCGAAAGTCCCAAGTTCGATCCCCGGTCACTGCATCCCTTGTGGTGTCTCTGAGCAGCACACCTCATCCCCCAAATTGCCCCCCAGGCGCTTTCAATAGCTGCCCACTGCGCCACCTGGTGGTGGATGGGTTAAATGTAGAGACTAATTTTGTCATTGCATGGAAACATACAACTGATGACATTGTGTGACAATATTATTATTATTATTATGTTGTCTGTCTAGGGAGTTGAACCGGCAACATTTCGATCACAGGCCCACCTTCTCTAACCGCTGTGCCAACATGACCTTAGTAAAAGTACACAGTGTACAGGACCTTAGGAAAAGTGTACAGTATACTGTGAACATTAAAGAAAAAGTACATAGTATATTGTTACCCAATGAAGGTATGAAGTTGTAAGAAGACTTTAACCTGCACCATCAAGACCTTCTCTTTCTGAAGAAGAGACGGGTTTTGAACAAGTCGTCTGTAGTTTACTTTTATGTCATTTCCATGTTTTCAATTGAGGGTTTCAGATATATATCCATCCATCCATTATCTTTTCCCGCTTCTTCCATTTTGGGTCACGGGGGTCGCCGGTGCCCATGTCCAGCATCACTGTGTGAGCAGTGGGGGACACCCTGGACAGGTCCCCAGTCCATCACAGGGACACATTAAGAGTCTTTTGCTCACAACTACGGATAATTTAGAGTTACCAGTCAGCCTAACATGCATGTTTTTGGTCTGTGGGAGGAAACCAGACAAAACCAATGTATGCACGGAGAGAACATGCAAACTCCACCCAGGAAGGCCCCCGGACCGGGATTTGAACCAGGGTTACCTGCTCACTGAGAGGCAGCAGTTCTATCAACTGTGCCACTGTGTTGCCCTCAGATATATGTTTTAAAAGAATTATAAAACAGGAACACCAAAGTTCATGCCCAATAGTCCAGGTAAAAAAAAAAAATCTAACAAAGTTAAGTCAGGTCCTCTGCTGAGATCTTAGCTTATCTTAGCACCATCAAAATGGTTGAGCCACTGTGTGAAGGTGCTTTTAAGACTGAGTTTGTTGCAGCTCCTTGGACAGATGACGTCTTTTGGACAAGACAAAACGTTTTTAAAAAAATAATTAAAAAAAAGTCCAGAGGACCTGACTTTACTTTGTTGGATATAACACAGGAAGTCCTTTGCAGAGATGTATTTGTATTTGTCAGACTGACAGATTTCTCTCTTGAAATGGTTATTTCATTCAGTAGGATACAGCTGCTTCTCAGTATGATTCTAAATAGACTCAAGTTTAGTTCACCCTAACAGCCACAGCACCTTGTTAATGCTATACTAAGTAGAAACGACTCTAGATATTTATGATAAACTACAAACACCTGAAACTGACTTAAGGGAGAACTTCATGAGTTTTGAGGGAAATTAAAGTTAAACGGAGACACACATGTCTGCACAACCTGGGACTTATAAACATTTGTCTTTTGGCAGTAATATTTATTTAGAAAACGTAAAGAAGCAGAAACAGCCTCTCTCACAGTGAAAGAAACTCAACAGTCTGTGCACTCCCACGGCGGTGCACATCTCTATCTGTCTCTCTCCCTGACCTGGAGTTTGGTCTCTCGCTCACATTGCACATGTACGATGATGACGCTCTGAACACACTAACATTTAATACTAAGTTAGACTTTACACACAATCTCCTTAGTGGGTGAAAGCAGCATCAGTTTATTTCCGATATCATCATTCGATTGGATGGCTTTACCAGAACCACAGCAAAACATGTTTTTCCCCCTCCTCATTTTTACAGATGATGGAAATCCATCCTGGTCACGTTCAAAATGACAAATCTGTCACGACGATGGAGAACATTAATCCAAGCACTACATTACACCCCAACGATAAAAGGATGGGGGTATGTTCTTCATGACACTGCCCATCTTTGCAGCTTCCTCCAGCCTTGTGCAATAGAAATATGGTGGACTCCCTGGCGTGATGTCACACCCCATATATGGAAATACAGGAGCCATTTCCAAAGCCAAGATTGAAACAGCTTAAATATGTCACAAAATCTCCATTTTTAAAACCAGTTTGCATTACATTTTGTCGGATCTGTAATGTGAAAAAACGTTGGGTGTTGGACTTTAAAAAAGGGATGACGTTATCTAGATGTTGATTTGTTACCATTTCCACTGTAATTTTTGTTCCAACCAAAAAGTTTGCAATTTTGTGGCCAACTCCAATCAGCTATGTATATAAATAAATACAGGTAGTTCTCGGGTTACGGCGCCCCCGACTTACGGCAACTCGGACCTACAAACGCATCATAATTAATAATTAATAAAAATATGA
>JARVGS010000548.1:24167708-24178825 GCA_031762315.1 Hypsolebias antenori
TCTTCTGATGGCAGTGCATCGAGGAAAAGGAAGGCCATCACCATGGACTTACGTCGAAAATTGGTTTACACGCTTGGCAAAACAGGTACGTCACATTTATTTACATACGTTCTGACTTACGTCAAATTCGGTTTACGACGCCGCATGAGAACGGATCTACGTCATAAGTCGAGGACTACCTGTACTGCAAAATGGCCGTGCAGAGCAGACCATCTTTAAGCTCCCTTTGGCCGTGCATGAATCACAGATGAAGCCGGCCACTCACGTGTGAGTCTTTAGAAATGAAGTGGGCAGAACAAAACCAAACGAGGCATGGAGCAGAGCTCAGCTGGGTTATAAAGGAGCATCCTGTGAGCAGGTAATCACACACTAATGTCATAACTATGTACACAGTTGCAAAGAGAAATACATAATATGACTTTAAAGCCAAAGTCTGTCACAGACTGAAAGGAATCCCTTGGGAAATTAGCCGACAGTGAAGATTTACCTGTACGAGACAAAGGCAAGAGTTAAACAATTAATTTTCTGATGTATAAAGAAAGTTCATACTCAGTAATCTGATGTATAATTTATATTCAGGTACATTAGATGCACATGTAAATGGCCATAAGCAGTGATTTATCTTTAGAGGTGAAAAGGCGATGTAGGAGAGGCTGGAAATACCTTATCTTGGACAGGAGGCTTAATGAGTCAAATGTGTTTTAATTATAGTGTCTGAGCATGTGTGTCAGATATTGCACAGGAACAGGAGCGCAGTGAGCATAAAGAGCCGTGGACCTAATTTAGCTTTTCCACCAGATGGTAGCTTGCCACAGGTGCAGATATGTGATAGTGTGTTCAGTGAATAATGGGCAGAGAGGAGAGGAGCCGTGTGAGAGGAAATGAACAGCGGAGTGAGAAGGTGGATGAACTGACAGATTCAGCCAGAGGGAAGTTAAGTGAGATGGAAAAAAGTCTAATCTTTCATATGGTTTTAGAGTAATTATGAGTTATTTCACTACAACAAACAGCTGTTGTGTACTGTAGAAACATTTTTCCACAGACAACATCCTTACCATCAACACGGTCTTTCCGAGCTCAGCGTCCTCGCTGACGACGGCTGTGTAGATGTCCTGGCTAAAGACGGGCTTGTTGTCATTGACATCAGTGAGGTTGATGTTCACAGTAGCAATGTCACTGAGCGGAGGAGAACCACCATCTGTAGCCTCTACAGTGATGTAGTATTCATGAGAAAGCTCATAGTCCAACCCTTCAATCACAAAAATGTCACCTGAAAGATTGGGGGGGGGGCACATGATTCAAGAGCTTTAACACCAATTTCACATTTATCAAGTAGACCACATTTCACTAGAAAACCACAACAGACATTAGAAATGAACCTGAACTAGAGAAATTGCATTTCCTGTGAGAATGCAGAGTGAATGCTTATTACAGAAAACCTGCTGAAATTAGCTTAAAAACATACTGAAATGTAGCTGAAATAGAAGAACAAGCCTGAATTTGCAGAAGAAAGCAGAAAGAACACATATCTGCTGAATTAAGAATAAACAAAAAAAATGAGCAAATAAATTAGGAAATTAGCCAAAAAAACTAAGATTAGCAAAAAGTAGCTGAAAAGTCAGAAAGAAGCTTAAACTACCAGAAGGAAGAGAAAGAGCTGAAATAAGCTCAAAATATGTGGAATTAGCTGATAAAGCTAAAATTAGCATAAAAACAGCTAAATAGTAGCTGAAATAGCAGAAAAGCTGGAAGGAGCATAACAAGCTGAAATTAGTAGAAAGTTAGAAGAAGAACAAAAAGAAAGATTAGAGAAAGATCCCGAAAGGAGCACAAAACTGATAAAAAAATAAAAATAAAAAAAAAACAGCTGAAAGTAGCTTAAAATCGTTTAAATTTGCACAAGGAAGCTGAACAAGAACAAATTGTGAAAGGAGCAGTAAAGGTTGTAAGCAGATCTAAATTGTAAAATGAGCTCAATTAATTTTCTTTGAGCAAGAAAATGGCAGAAAAGGCTAAATATTTCAAAAAGCTAAAGTTGCATCAATACCAAAATTCATAGCACTCGTCTCCTGAAAGAGCTGAATGTTTTGATGTATGACTTGTTGAAATAGCACAAAAAATGTGGAACAATAAAGATGCTGAAAACCGTACAGAAGAAAACTGGATCACAATAGTGTGAATGCTTTTGTTAACAAGAAAACAACCAACTGATCAGTCAACCTATGTGTTTGGCTCATTGTTGACATGTTTTAAATATGTCATGTTAAGGTGTGCTAAATCGCATTAAAGCCAAGAACATTTGTGGGCAGAACAGTGTTGTTACAGTTTGTACTCGTGTTATTTTGCTTGTTTTATAACAACAAATGTCAACAAAGAAATGTACTTAAGAAAAACAAAGTGCTCATAAAAGAATTGGAGCTCATCTTTGATCATCATGTACTCTAAGCACTGCAACACATAATCTCAATACTTGTATTTTCTTTTGCAAAAACTAAAAGTGAATAACTTATGCGGACACTAAATAAAGTAGGTGTTTCTCTACATACCAGTGCGTGGATCCACACTAAACATGCCGTGCTCGTTCCCACTGATGATGCTGTAGGAGATCTCTCCGTTAGAGTCAGTGTCACGGCTGACTGCCTGCACTCTGAGCACCTGAGTACCCACAGCCATGTCCTCAGGCAAACTTGCCGTGTATTCACGGTGCTCAAACACTGGTGGGTTGTCATTTATGTCCAGGATGGAGACCACCACCTGGCAGAATGAGGAAAGACGGGGGGAGCCCTGGTCGCTGGCCCGAGCCTTCAGCTCATACACTGACTGCACCTCCCGGTCCAAGGGGCGCTCCAGACTCATCACACCAGTGTGCTCGTCAATGGAGAAAAATCCATCCGCAGAGTTGGCCAACGAGTAGACAATGTTGCTATTAAGACCTGAAACAACATAAAAATGTTTTTTTCTTTTTTGTTCCCAACATGGATGCTTTTATTTCACTTAAGCAATTGTTCATTTTATCTTTGACAGCTTTCAGTTTACAATTTGAGTGTCTAGCCTCCCATGTTCATCCCTCATCTCAGCATCTCAGCTGATGAGGATGATGACACTGACAGCCACATCAAGAGAAATATTTCACCTAACCACAGGGCTTCAATAACACACTGAACTTCATTTGGGTGTATTTATTTTCTAAAAACCATCACATTCTGCACCTTCATCCTGGATCATCTATGTTTCACCGCACCTCTGATAAACCAGAGCTGTAGACGTCTAATTCATCCCGTCCACATAACTCACGTCCTCCCACAAGCATGATGGTCCCAGAAATAAGACAAAGACTGATCACAATAATAATCATAATGCTTTTCTGCAGGTGGTCCCCATTTGGAATGTGCTATTACAGTCCCATTTATCAGGTGAGCGCCCTCCATCCACTCTAGATCTCATTATCGTGCCGGGGAGATGACCGTGGGGAACACTGCTTATATAGTTTCTCATCACTTTCAGCTGGCTTGAACATTAATAAGGCAATTGCTTAATGATGGTATTGAGATTTGTATTGAATTATGACTTCCTATAATGCCTTACACACTGGTTTTAATGATGCTTATCTCAGTCCCTGGGCTGGAATGTTTAATTTAAAACAGAGCTGGAAACATTTAGTCAATTTATCTATTACTTCAGAGGCAGAGAACATATAGGCAGCTCATTTTCATGAACATGGTCTCTTCAGGTTTCCAGAAATTAATGTTGTAATTGTTTGCGATAATGAAATATTTTACAGACAGTAACATATTTAATAGATTAGTTGAAAAGCTACAATACAGACACTGTTGTATAGCACAATTTATTAATTGATCCTTGTACTGTTTCCAAAAGAGAGCACAAAGATCTTGTTATATTTGGCCCAAAAGGACAACTCCTATGACATCTTTTTAGACGCTTACTGTGACAGTCTAGTGACACACAGCATGATACCGGCAAAGCAACGGAGAGGACAAGGGACAAATTGCTTAAATTCCTCCAAAATGGAGAAACTTTAAAAACCGATTGAGGAAAATAACATTGCCGAGAGACGCCAGGGGCAAAGAGATATGCTCCAATCCAGGTGGTGAGATAAAGGACAAAAGCTGAATCAGAAGGGGAATTTAGAAGTTTATCACAGATCAAGGGCACCAGTCTGGGTCTGTGTCTCTGTCTGCTTCATAATCATTCCACACTGATAAGTGCTGCCTCTTAGAGATCCTAACAGGAGGCTGAACTGGGGAGCTGCTATGTGGGTGAGGATCAGACATCATGGAGGGATCATAGAGGCTGTGGCACACAGAACCTCTGCCAAGATCCAGTCTGCTCTGAACTATGCAGAAAATATGGAGAATAAATCAATCCTCTTAGTAGGAGGGTTACATTAGATTTAAAATTTTGATGTTCAGCTTCAAAGATTGAAGCATGAAGTAACTGGGTCAAAGACACATCTAGACTTGAGCCAACAAGAGATTCTGATATTATGATTACTTTTAGTGCCAAAATAATATGGTTTCACAGCATTAAAAATAAGAATAAAAGTTTTATGTATAACATGAATTGCTTTTACTGTTTGGTATAAATGAAGCTACTTTGACTTCCACTGCTTAAATATTACACTGTGCCACTGAAATAAGATATCTTTATTGAATAAATGATGTCTTTGCTGTAATAATGTAACTGTAATATTTATTGTACCATAGTGTAATATTACTTATTTGTACTTATTTAATTTTGATACACATATACACAGAGGAATAGTGCAAAGAACACAAATAAATGAGTTGACACTGTTTAAAATCAGTGTCACATTATTTGATGAACCCATGACCCCAATTTTGAATCTTCAGTCTTGATCATTTAAAACTAAAAGATTAAAACTTAAAATAAGATTAAGAATAAAACTTACCATATTTTTTGGCCTATAAGTCACAGTTTTTTGCATAATTTGCAAGCCCTGTGACTTACACGCTAAAGTGACGTGTTTAGATTTTTTTCCCATATTTATAAACCAATACTTTTTTTTAATTCATTCTGACTGAAAAGAATTGAACACTACAATTTTCAGCCGCTAGATGGAAGCACAGTAGTATGGTATGCCGTTGTATCATGTAATAGGTAAAAGTGGCTATTAATGACGCAATCAGCTTGCCAATGCCTGCCACCGTTGTCTGCCTGGAGCAACTGAATCAGTTTAAGAAACAGCTGTTTCAAAGACACTATTTAAGTACACAAAGGTAGAGGACATAAAGAGAATTAAAGAATAAATTCTCCAATATTCCTTGAAGGGATGCATATCGCATGTCACCTTTCATGCCAGAGTTTTTTCTTGTGGTGAGAAGGGCTGGAGTTACTGTAAAGACAGTCTGGTTTACGTTTGGTTGACACATCGTCAAATCTGACATGGTGTTATGTGTAATGCCACTCAAGATCTTTAAATCTTGGTCTGCTGCCTTCATACATCTCCTCCTACATGTGTCTGCGTGAGTGCAGCTACAGCGTGTGCTCTCAGGACATTATTACATGCAGTGTTCCCTGTGCGGAGTGAACTAAGCAAAAGGGACTTCTCCACTACTTGTTTTCTGGGACACCCTGCAAAAAGAGCTGAAGCTCTTGACCTTGACTTCTCTAAGTGGCTTTAAACATCTGTTAAGTTCCTGGCAAGAACCAATGCAGACGTGTTCTTTATTTTAGTTTTCTACATTGCCTCGAAATCTAGCTGATTTTCGCTATGTTTCCTTTTAATTATCCTTTTAATCATCATTTTGTTTTCAATTGTCCAAAAAAAATTAAAAAAAATTGCATGTATCATTTGTGAATGTCTATTGTTGTCCACAGTTGTCCTAACTCTTTGTTAAAACTCAGATCTCTCTTGTAAATGAGTCCTCGTGGCTCAATGGGACTAACCTGTTTAAATAAAGGTTGAATTAATGAAAAAAGATCTCAGGAGATGTGATAGTTCTCAGAGTAACTGCTGAGGATGACTCACAGCTACAATCACACCCTATTTCAGCTCAATATCTGTAAATTGACTGAGTAGCTATTTTTGTGTTTTCTCAGGTCAGTTAGCTGTAGCTACCATCTTGACTCCAAAAGTTATTTATAAGCTACTTATAACTGGACTGGTTCTGACATCTCCATACAACAAGAGATGAAATACAGGAAAGGTGTGATGGAAAAACATATTAGTTTTGATCTTGTGACTTAAAAAAAAATTGGAATACCTTGAAAGTGGCCCATATCATGCTACATCCTTTTTATCGTACATCCCAGATGTGTTGTTAGGTCCACTCTGATGTGCTTTAAATGCTGGTGTGTGTTATACTTAACAAATACTAAACAGAAACGTTTTTTTTTTTTTATCTTGATTTATCCAAGTGTGTAAAAAATACTGGTCCACTGCTTTCACCAAGTATCACTAATAATTCTTACTTTTGTCTAAACACCTTGTTTTCTTCACCTTCTTCTTATCCTTGTAATTAATATGTAAACTACAAACCCACTGCTATGCAAAGAAAAGTCCATATGTTCGCTTTCCTTACACTATTTAACAATTGTGTTAAAGGGGCCCATTTCTTGCATTCCTTTCACTCTGCAAGCTAGACTCATAAAAAGTGGGGAATGGAATAGAAGGCGACAGACGGTGTCAATTCTCTGTTAGTCAACAATCGAAAATGGCTTTTAATGCTTGGGGTGTCCTGCTTCACTAAACATAGAGAAACCTAGAATAGCAGTTCTACCAGTCTCCTGAAAATAAATAAATAAAAAAAGTAAAAATCTCAAGTGATTCCAATGGCTGTTAAATTGCTAGGTTTAAGCTCTCAAACCTATCCATGTGTGAGCCTCTCGGTGATTGGCAATGTTTGCTGAAAGGAGGAGACGCCTGAGATAAATATGTGGCCCTGTGGTGTTGCGCTAAGTAAATGGAAAAATTGCAATCCTCCCTTTTGAGAATTCAGCTCGAGAAGAGAGGAATTTCATTAGAGTGCAATGGAGCTTTTAATTTCTGGGGTTGATAAAATTTCACATTTTTTTTTTTTATTCTTCTAACAGTCTGGCCATTTAGTGGATTGCAGCTCCACAGTGAAAAGGGAAGATAAGTTAGTTAACACAGAGTCAATTTGAATATGCAAAAAAACAAATTATGCTGAAAATGATTATATATGATTATACTATTGAATCATCTGGCGTTTATTGTGACCTGGAGTAATACGTCAGCTGTAAGTTAATTACATTTTGGGCCCATTGCACAGGCTATTTGTGAGCTTACTTTCAGGCAATTAACCTTCTATTACCAAACCAAAACAGAGCTAATTAAAACTTATTTACCTGAGATTTATTCATTTCAACAAAACTGATTTAAAAAATATCTGATGTGCTCCATCCATCCATCCATCCATCCATCCATCCATCCATCCATCCATCCATCCATCCATCCATCCATCCATCCATCCATCCAGCCAGCCAGCCAGCCAGCCAGCCAGCCATTTATCATGCCCATACCTGGAGAAAACCCACATATGCACGGAGAGAATATGAAAACTCCACCAAGAAAGGCCCACCGGCCGGTTTTGACCCGGCAACCTTCTCGCTGAGAGGCAACAGCTCTACTAACTGATCCCTCCGCTGCCTATAAATATATTAAGACTTTCTAAAATTCCAAAACATTCAACTTTGTAAACAGGGAAAAAATGCAAGTGGTACATGAAAGGCTGACGACCCAGTACAGCACTGGTACATGAACAAGTTCATAGCATAATTAAGACTCATTAATTAAAGATCAACTACTTTAAAATTAATTTAAAAATATGTCATTAAACAGTGAAAATGGGGAATTAAAGAGATTTACGAAGATGTGGTTACTTATTTTTAATATGTTGTTTCTTCTTTTAAAATCTTTCTATTTCCTTTTAACTTTTTCTAATTTCCTGTACTATTTTCATGTTTTTTTTAGAAACCTACTTAATAAATGTGAAGTTCCTCCACCAAAACCACTGTACTACTTGTATATTGTTAGTATACAGCAAGAAGGGCCTCGGTTTGATCCCCGTGTTGGACCTGGGGTCATTCTGTGTGGAGTTTGCATGTTCTCCTTGTGTTTGTTTGGGTTTTCTCTGGGTATTCCGGTTTTCTCCCACGGTTCAAAACATGCATGTTAGGCTGCCTTCAGGCTCAGGACTACCTTGAAAAACAGATTTGTGATCTCAGTGGGGTTTACCTGGTTTTAGTAAATAAATAAATGGCTAAAATATTTTACAATCTCGAGTTGTTATAGTTTGGTACAGGGTTGGGCAAATGATGTACCGGTAAATGAGTGTGCCTGTATGTGAATTAAAACTGAGGTTGCATTTCTATACAAATCATAATTTGTTTACATCTTGTTATTTCAGTCAGGTTGTATCTTCCTCCTCTTCTGTTTAGGTTTTCATTGGTTTCGTGTTTCATTCTTGGATTTGCCACTTCAGCAGCAGCTTTGGTTGCTTATAATGTATAAGTGTTTATTGTTCTCATGTATCTGTCTGATTGTTCTGCATTTTGTCTGTCCTATGTTGAATTGTGGCAGATAAAATGTGAAATGCAAATGTTAAGTATTAATCTTTTATACAACTCAAAAGTCAGTGAAGTCCTTTCTTCAACAACAACTGTGTGGCCAAGATATTGACATTTTCTCATACAAACATGCTGCTGCTGAATAAAGCATGAGTCTCTTGTACTTTGTCAAAATTCCTCCATAACTGAAGCTCCTGGGGCTGGTGATCCCGATCTTCTTCATGGATCGATGAAGATAAACTGTTTTTGATTGAAATATTTTCGCTCCTAGTTGAGGCTATTTTCAGAGATTTCTCGTTTCAAAACTCAGCACTGAATTTCAAACTTTTAGAACAGACAATTTTCTATTTAATCATGAGACTTAAGCCAGTCTAACACCTTTGTGATTCCTCTTTTATATCCAATAGAACTGATGGCTTGTGACTAAAAATGACAAGCCTGCTTTTGTCCATCAGGGACCTACAATCTTTTTTTTTTTTTGTGGGAACAAAGATTTAGAAAAATGTGCTTTACAAAAACAAATCTCCTTACCTGCATCAATATCATGTGCCAGCAATTTAGCAACAAATGTGCCTGTTTCTGTGTTCTCAAACACCGTGACGATGTAGGGATCAGAGGAGAACTGAGGCGGGTTGTCGTTGACGTCCTCCACCGTTATGTGGATCTCAGCTTCACAGAATCGCCCTCCCCCGTCCACTGCTCGCACCCTGAACCTGTGCTCATCTCGCTCCTCTCTGTCTAGGGGCTGCAGGGTCTTCAGTTCTCCTGGAGTACAGAAATGCAGACAGAGGTCAGAATTTGTGATTGCAGAGTTATACTGAGTTTTTTGGCAAACCATGGAAACTGTAAAGCGCCGTTAGCCTACTAGGAAAATAAAAAGCATCCAAACTAAAGGCTTTCAAGACGTAAGTGAGGGGAATGAATAAGTAATCGAAGCACGAGAGGTGGTAGAGAAAGGCAAAGAGAGGGGGAGGGGAGCGTAGAAGAAAAAACCATCAGAGTTGGCAGCAATGAGCAGCTTGAAAGTGTCTTGGGAAGTGAGGCAGCCAAGATTACCACAGCCTCACTGGAAAACTGCAGAGCCTCTGGGCGATCATAATCAGCAGTCCTCCTACTTGTCTGCACTGAAAACAGCACTGCTGCTGCAAACTCAATATTGAGTTGTACACGAAGACAGCTGAATGGCATTTTGCCTTATTTTCTGTCTTAGCAACAGCAGATGTGTAGTAAAGCTGCCTAATTTTACCGGCTTAGTGTGTTGTGTCTTCCTATGCCTTTATTTTGCATTCACTCTAAAAACAGGTTGGTTTTGATTAGCTAGGATTGTGCTAAGCTTTTTTGTTTGTTTGTTTACTTTTTAATTCAACAACCAGATGGAAAGTCTGATTTAGAGCGTCTCCCAGAGGAAATAATTTGCAGGCAAGAAGTATAGCAGACATTAAGTCAATATAACTACACAACTCTGTATTTTAGTGCCACTGAGAAACATTCGAATGCCCGGCAGGGAAATGTTCTTGGCTCTTTCGAAAATGAATAAGTAAATAACAACTGGGTAAAACTTCCAAACGTCCTTTGTGGCTAACAATAATTTGCACACAAAGAAACAAACGTGCACGCCAAACAGAACGTTTTGCAGGGAAATCACAACTCCCAAGTAGAATGTGTGCGTTATCATGCTGAGCTGCCTTCTTGACTTACTGCTCAGCGCCGAAGCCCAGGAGTGTTTCGCAACAGACTCTAACGCGATTTTTATTCCCACTGCTCCATAATAATGCAATAACCTCCAACATAAATTGAATAAACCCAAACAAGGCTTCATGAACGAAATAAAATAAATTGCAAATAGAGATCTCCAGTTTCTGCTTTACCCAAAACATTGTCTTTTTTGTTAATTTATTTATATTTACTAAACAAATGCTCATTTCTGCACAGATACACACCTGTCTCTGAGTCAATCATGAACAGTTCAGATCCAACTCCCTCGAGCTCGTAAGAGATTCGGGCATTGGAGCGGATGTCAGCATCTGTGGCAGAGACCTGCAGGATGAGCCTGCCAGCCGGGGAGTCCTCTGGGACGCTTTCACTGTAGATGGACTGGAGGACACGCAGAGCAGCAGAAATGAAACAGGTGCACAATGAGAGGAATTGAGGATAAAAAAAATGAGTTATTGAAAAAAAAAAGTGAACTTTACCTTTTTACATATAGGGTCATTATCGTTGGCGTCCAACACCTTGACTTCTACGACAGCTTTAGCAGTGAAGATGCCATCACTGGCTGTGATGTTGAGAAGATAATTGTCTGTCACTTCGCGGTCCAAGGGCTTCCTGACTGAAACCTTCCACTCATTCTGAACATGTCCAATGGCGAACTGACCGAGCGGGTCTCCTCCTGTTTGGAGAGAAAATAAGATGTAATTTTGAAATGTGACTAGCCATTCAGAAGTACAGTAGTCCATCATTTATAGCGGGGGATCCGTAACCTGAAGCCCCATGATAAGTGAAAAACTGTGACGTAGTAATAGTAGTACAAGTCGTAAGCGGTACTT
>JARVGS010000548.1:24248546-24265872 GCA_031762315.1 Hypsolebias antenori
TCTGCAGTATGATAAATGGTAGGAGCATAATATACACTCCCAATGTTTTGTTGGTCTTTTTTTGGTAAATATTAAATTTTTTTTTTTTTTTTGCGTTTTTATTTATTTATTTATTTCTGTATCTTAAAATCCTATGACATCATTGACTACTCGAGTTCTACTCGAGTTTTATTATGTTATTGTCGAGTATAAAAATTATGTACTCGTTCAACCCCTATCTCCAAGTGTTTTTTTTTTGTTTTTTTTTTAGTACAGTACTGATAGATTTTATCTTGGCTAGCTGTCTCAAATGATAAAAGCTTCTTGAACTGACCTGGTCTGGTTGTCTAATTTAAGTGGAGGAGCCAGTTCAACCCCTGCATTCATCACTGTCAGTTTGCTGTGCTGGGTCAAGGAACCTGGGCCCAGCAGTACCTCCAAAAATTATCACCTATGCCTTGGTTCCATTAAAACTCAAAAAGTTAAGTGCCATCCAGTCCTTTATGTCCCCAAGACACCTAAGAAGTGAATCGATCAAATATGCCTTTAACTTTTTTTTTGGAGAGACATAAATCTGAAAGTCATCTGCGTAACAATGGAATGAAATGTGTTTTCTGAGTATGGAACCAAGGTCAAGGTTTCTTTATTGTCATTCGCATCATATGTGGCAAATGTGGTGGAACGAATTTGTGTGCACAAGGTCTCAGTTACATCCAACAAATGTATAAATTGTAAAGAAAAACAGTAATAAGATCTAAGATATGAACTAAGAAATAGGCTAATCTAAGAGTATGCTAAACACTTAATAGTGCAAAAATAATACGCCGAACAACAGCAGCACCAAGAGGCTGACAAGAGGGAGGGAGCACAGGGCAAGAATGAGCAGATGGAGAGGAAACAAAAGTGGGACTAAAACTGAGCCTTGAGAAACTCCACAAAAAAAGAGAAAAGGAGGATACTGACCCCTCAGGACCAACAGAGAACATTCAGGTTTTCAAATAAGACCTGAACCGTTTTAAGGCGGCACCCCCAGTTCCAACCCACCGCTCCAGACGAGTCAGCAGAAGGTCACGGTCCACAAGGTCAAAAACAGAGTTGGATCTAAAAGCACATGGACGACGCAGTCACCAGAGTCAGTAGCTCAAAGGATGTAATTAAAATCTTTTAAAATAGCTGATTCAGTGATGTGGAGAGTTTTTAAACCAGACCGCAAAATCTCAAAGATGTTATGCTCTTCAAGAAAGACAAGTAACTGACTGTGCACGACCTTCTCGAGGGCTTGATTAGACATGGGTTTAAAGTGAGTTAAATCAGTGAGATCCAGCCCAGTATTTTTTTTCTGCTCCTGGAAACTCTAGGAACCACAAGTAAACCTGCAGTCTGAGAGTGAAGTGCTCTGTTAGGAAAATATGGAACAATAAGATCTCGAATTGAGGAGTGGTGGTGCAGAGGTTAGAGAAAGTGGGCCTGTGATCGGAAAACTGCCGGTTCATCTCCCGGTACTGACAACATCAAAATGTGGGTGGGAAAGGTGAAGCACTCACAGCCTCCACCCTCATTTGTCTCCACTCTGGGCCCTTGAGCAAGGTCCTTAACCCCCACCATCTGCTCCTCAGGGCGCCCTAGATAGCAGCTCTCTGCTCCACAGAGGGCTGTGGTAGCTCAGTGGGCTGTGGTTGAGTCAAGAAGGACATCCGATGTAAAAATAATTGCCAAGTCTTCTGTGACTTGTTTCGCTGTGGCGACCCCTGAAGAAGAGAAAATAAAATATCCAATATAAGATGGAGCTAGGTTGTTGAGAGCTTTGTAGGTTAGAAGCAAGATTTTGAATTCAATTCTGGATTTGACAGGGAGCCAGTGGAGAGAAGCCAAAACTGGAGAGATACGATCTCTCCCATTAACTCCAGTTAAGACTCTGGCAGCAGCATTTTGGATCAGCTGAAGACTGGTGTGTCAACACTAAAAGACAGACTGCTATTGATCAGTGTGTTGTTCACAGTCTGTTCACATTTATTTTGTTGAATTTGAAGAAAACGCCAAATTTAAGCCAGTTTGACAGAAAGTAGGATGATAGCTCCAGCAAGGCGATGATCAGCTGATCAGCCAGGTATTTGATGTCTGAAGGGATTCAGATGGATTCATCTGTTGTCGTCTTTCAGGGTGTGCACACTTACCCAACCAGCTTATTCCATATTTTACTTTTAATGTTGAATTGTACAGAACACGTGCTGCAGGAAAGGAGAACGAAGCACGAGAGGATTTATTGTGGTTTCGTTAGTTTTACCTCTCGTGAACCTGCAGTTCTCACCTGAGGGTGGAGACTTTTTTTTTTTTAATGTTTACTGTAAAAGCAGCCGGTAGCTCGGGGAAGACCACGGAAAGGATTTGTCCTGAAATCAGAAACGCATTTAAAAGGTGTCAATTCAGAAATGTGACATCAGCGACGATTCCTCAGAAAAGACTTTGTGAAATCTGTGGTTTTCGGAAGAACTCTGCAGCTTGGATTGTTTCGGTTTCGTTGCTCTGACGTTTTATTGTTTTGATCATCTCCCACAGTTCTTAGCAGACAGATCAGTGAATGTTATAAAAAACAAAAACTCCTGATCTCCAGTTTTATTCATACAAAGAAGCTGATGGACAAGATCATTTACATTAACTCCAGCTGATGTTTTTTGATGGATTATTCATAAACTGTGACACATTTTGTAAACATTTACGCAGAAACAGGAGGATATTTCTGCAGAAAGTGACTCCAGTCTGCACAGGAAGTGCAGCAGAACTCCATGTAAATGACGACGTGATGAAACACTGAAATTTTTTTTTTTTTAAACAGCAGCCGTCAGCTTGTCAGTTTAATCAGAAATAAACTTTTTTTCCCCAAACTGAGGCTGTTCAAAGAGCCATCTTCGACAGGTAAATAAAACCCCACTTCAAAATGTTCCAACTATCCCTTTAATACTGCTCTAATGTTTCTTGGATTTCCTTAGATTAGATATAATTTTTTTTTAAATTTATTTATTCATTTCAATTTAAAACACAGACAATTTCAAAACACAAGAAAATAAAAACAAAAACATAAAATGAAAGGCAGCAGAAGAAGAAAGAAATCTTGTCATATCTGCCCCTTCTTAAACAAAATCAATTCAAACGATCAATTCAATCAGTGATCATCTATACATAATACAACAAAAATACATAACGCATCACAATTTTCCATTTATAGTTCATTAGATATTAACTAACTTATATGTATGTTTTCAACAATATAGTAATCTTTTTCTTAAATATTAACAGTGACTTCACTTTTTTTTCACATCGTTGTCCAAACTATTCCATAAACATATTCCCTGTGTTGAAGTAGACCTACCCCTTAAACTGGTTCACTTTGGTTTCACAAAAATATCCGTTCCCTTTAAATTATAACAACAATTCCTTTTCACAAAATACGCTTGAATGTTCGACGGTAGTAATGTGTAATTCTGAGCTTTATACATAAGTAAGAGAATATTGTAGTCCACCAGATCATAAAACTTAATTTCAATTGATACAACAAAATACTTGAAGGATGACAGTAATACTTTCTTGTTATAATTCTTATAGCTCTTTTCTGTCAAATAAAAATAGGCTTTGTTATAGTTTTACAAGCTGTACCCCAAACATCAACACAATAAATTAAATGCGGGACTATAATTGTTTTATACAGCAAACACAAAGCGTCATCATTCAGTAAGTCCCTTACTGTATACACTGCCATGGACCTAGATATTTTAGTTTTTACAAAATTTATATGTTGTTTCCATGACAGTTTATCATCAATAATTATACCCCAAAACCTTACCTCATTCACTCTGCAAATCTCAACACCATCAATTTTGAAAGGAAAATCCACAGTTATCTTTTTTTTTTTTTTTACTAAATATCATAAAATTAGTTTTATCAACGTTCAGTGATAACTTGTTTAATTTAAACCAAGTTTGTATTTTAGCGAACTCCATCTTCATCAACTCAAACTTCTGTTCCAAGTTATTAAAACTAAAAATAAGTTGGTATTGGATGTAGTAAAAAAAAAAACTTTTTTTTTCCCTAATTTGGGAGAAAGCTGCTAACAGTTATTGAGCAGATGTGATTTTTAGGCCTTCGTGCAGCACTGCATCAAAAAAATGACAAGATTCTGTTTTAGAAATCGCTTTATGAGATTAGTAACTCTTCTTAAAATCATTGCCAGTCAACATAGTTTATCTCGTCATCTCGGGGGAAAATTTAAAACTGTCAAACAACAACAAAAAAAATAACAACTTAGAAACAATATTCTGAAGCACTGCTGCTTTTTTTTTAAGGGGCTCATTATAGATGGACTGAGGCGACCAAAAACCTTATTTTATAAAGTAAATTTTATTTAAATAAAAAAAAAAACTGCATTTGTGGGACGTTATAGACGCTGAACCTTCACAGATGACAGTTTTGACATGGTTCTGCTTCTTTATGTTGCTGCTTTGCACAGTTTGATATAAACATATGTCTGCTTCTTGTAATGTGTTGCTGACATTTGTTTCATTTACTGAGAGTTGTTAAAAGAAGAAGTAATAATGTTACAGATTATTAAAGCTGCCCCACGTAGGACACCAGGCTCATTATGTGCATTATTGTTCAACTTTCTACTTTTTTTTTTTCCCAATTTAGAAATATATTAAACGTTCAGTAACTTTTAAGGCCAGAGATGCTCGTTCAATTCATAGATTTTAGTTTTTTGACTAAAGTGCTTCATCAAACCTCACAGTTCACCTTTTTGAATATTCTCTGTGATTATGGTAAAAATAAAAAAAGTTGAAGTTTCCTTGAAGGAATCCGCGTCTCCCGCTGCCTGTCGCTTCGTCTGCTGAGAAGGGATGGATTTGTTCTGGTCAAAGCACAACGCCATGCGATGTGAGATGGTGGGAGGTGTGATGGAGCGCAGAGATTGTGTTTGGAATGACTCTCAGCAATGGCCACATAAAACTTTATTTTCTGCTAAACTGACTGAGTTTTAACAATGTTCGTGTCTTAAGTTCACTTAAAAGTTAATCAGTTGTAGATGCTCATTAAGGGATTTTGTTCCTTCAAATCTCTCCAGTGACTCGAGTTATTTGCTAACGCTATGAACACAGAAACTGGCAACACATTTGTCACTTTTCACCTTCGGCAATGAGTGGTGTAAAAATTATGAACAAGTCTTACTGCTTTAGATGGAAAGAGTACCAGCCTTTAAAAAATGGTCCCAATGACATTTTGTAAACCATCTTAACTTAACCAATAAACTTATGCTAACCAAGAATACTGTATATTACATTTTATTAAAACAGTTGTGGTGTGATTACTGGGTTATTTCAGACTCAGTGCTTTCACATGTCCAGTATCTCTATTTATGTTTAATACACAAACATGAGACCAGCATCCATTTCTGAGTAATCCATGCTCAAACTCATGTTGGGTCTAACCCAGGGTGAAATTTGTAACTTAACCTCGTAGCTTGCGTGTGGTCCCTTCGTTGCGACTCAGCTTTCTAGGAGTAATGGTGGAGGGAGCAAAGTACATGCCTGAGTGGCAGTAAGTGATAAGTGGGTGCAGATTTTAAATCTGATTGTAAATTTTTAGGGTTTTTCTGCGTGCTGGAGAGAAGTTTAGATTTATTTCTTGTTGCTCCCTGGAGACCAGTGTTGAGATCATGGGAAATGGCTTGTAAGTTTCCTCTTGTCTCGTGGGACCTGCCAGCCGTTCTCCAGTTTCATTGAGTTTTGTGTGTACAGCTCCTCGGGGATGATGTCACTTGGTCAATATTTAGTTATCAAAACAATGGTAAAAACTTAAGTACTTCCAATCTGTCATCCTGTGTTGCACAACACGACTGTGTATTGTTTCAGGTTTGATCAGTTTGTACAAAGATAATTTCAAAATAAAACAATAGAAAAAAAATGGAATCTGAGGTAGCACCTTCAGAGGCAAATAACTTTTTCAAAACATTGCTTTTTATCATGTGATTAAGATGATGATTATTTGTCATACTCTGTCTCCCACATATAATGCACATGAAGATGAAGACCAAGGAGGAATATTTTATTATTTTTGGTTAATAAGATCTGCTCACTTCTTTTTGTTTCAGGCTTGTAAAAAGAACGTTCTGGTTACAATAAAACTTTAAAGTAGAGAAAATGTTTCCTTTTTTTTTTTTTTTTTTTAAATACTATACGTACTTTAATAAATTTTCATAGGCAGCCTGTAATCAAACTTGAGAAATCATTGAGCAGTTCCATGTTTTGTGCCTTGAACTTTTAATACAAGGCAATGTAAGAGACCATTTTCTGCATTGTGTAGCAATATTTGAATTGTTTCACAATACAGTAATCCAGAGCAGATTTATTAACTTTATTGAACCAATGCCATGATCCTCATATGCAATCTGAAAGTAAAAGCAAAATAAAATATAAATAAAAATTCAGGCATGAAGGCAGAAGCAGACATTTTGCCTAATTTCATCAAGAGCTTTAAGGTGCCAATTGGAAGATTTTCTTCTGTCCTGAACCACCAACAACTGAAGGGCCATGGTCCTTCAAGTAATGAATATCCTGATCGTGGTCCTTGCCCTTCTCATGGTTTTTGCTAAATGTGGTGTAGATGCCAGGAGGGTATAGGCCATACAGGAGCCTAAAGTCAAATGCTGGATAAGAATAAGGATATAAACCAGGGTAACCCACCAAGCCACCAACAAATGGCAGAAATGGGCTTGCAAAACCAGACCCCATATGACCAGATGGGTAGCCAAGTTCTTCCGTTTCCTGCTGGTAGTTCCCAAGTTCAGCTTCCTTCACAATATTGGAAGTCCCTCCAGACTGGAGGACAGGACCAGAGGGTACAGGAGAAGCAGGAGCTGGGACAAAATTACTAGAGTCAACAGCCTTATTGTTGGCCACTCCCTCTTCAGAGAAGATTTTAGGTGCCACAGACCACTTAGTTTCTGCAGAAGAAAGGAATCATTAAACATAAGAACAAACTGGTTGCAAATTCTGTAGAGTTTCAAGACATACCAGGTGGACTAGACTGGGCAGTTTCAGTCTGTGATGAACTGGGATAGCCAACAGGCATATAGGCAGCATCAGGGTATCCTGCTCCAGGCATATAGCTTGCTGTGTCTCTGTAGACATACTGGGAGGGGCTGTAACCTTGCACTGGCCTAGAGACATGTCTGGATTCACTGTAAGACATGGGTGTATAGTAGCCACCAGCTCGACCATGCTGAGAGGCATAATGATCAGAGTCACTACTGCTCTGTTCATCATGTTCAAATCCTGAAATTGAAAAACAAAGTGTTTAGTTGACATTTCACTTCACATTTTCTTTGGCAAATGTCAGTAGAAGCCACCTTTAGTTGGAAAGCCATGGGCAAGCAGAATAAGCAAGGCACAAAGGGACAGCCTATTTAAAAAAAAAAAAAAAAAAAAGTTAATCTCCTTTCCTCTTTCAGCATGAATCAAAATATGTGACAGTAACCATTTATTACCTGAAGAAGTACTCAGCAGTCACCATGATGGCACCCAGCAGTGATGAACAAGGCAATGGTCTGAGTTTTTAAATTTTGGAGAGGACACGTCCTAACCAATCAGAGCTTAACGAGTTAATGACACACAGCTACTACTCTCTGACTCGGGAAAAGGACCAGGCTTCTGGCACTGGTTGTTTAGTGTAAATCTAATAAAATAACATAATTTTTCTGGATTTGAATTTGCGCAAATTTCACTGAAGTATATTGGAGAAATTAAAATGTACAAGGACTAACTTTAGGATTTAATTTAGCTGATCTTTAATCAAAATACTGTATACTATTGTTCGATTAAGGTCTTATATTCCTAGAATTGTACAATACTTCTTACATTTTCAGTGCCATGCTCTAAGGACTTTTTTTAGATTTGTATAAAAAAACTACTGTTGGTCATTTTTTACATTGAGTAAACGTGTTTTGTGAACAAGACCATCTCATGAATAATTACCTTTTACTCACACTTTAATCTTTCTAAAGTTCAATCTGAGCTCACTGAATCATGATTGTTCAGACTTGTGTACAATTCAGGAGCCCTCAATCAGTTAGCGATAGAAAGGTTCTCATATAAAAACATGATTCATGAAAATTAAATCTGTTTATTTGATTGTGTAAATTCTGTGATGTGAAAATTGATGATTTAATATTATTCGTGCAATCATTCTTGATAAAAGCTTATTCACGAGTTCAATCATGTCTAGTACTTTTTGTCTTGTAGACATCTATGTGACCTAACTTTAAACAGCAGGTAAAAAGTTTTATTCAACTCAGAGAGTTCTTCATCAACAGATGGTACTCTTCAGAATGTCCTCAAGTCCTGCGCTGTACTCAGACATGTGATTTTAAATCTGCAGTTCATGTTTTTCCAGTTATCCTGCTGTGTCTGTTTGTCTTTGTTAACAGTCATTAAACTAAATACAGGTGGTCACGATTTACGGCGCCATCGACTTACGGCAACTCGGACTTACGGCGCCGCCTCAGTGATGTCATCACTCCTTACGTTGTCTTTTTTATGCAGCATTTTATGTTTTTTCGATTTTTTTTTAGGGTATTTTGTTAGCTAACTGCTTGGAAACACATTAAAACGGCATTCTAAGTACGCTGTTGTTGTTTTACATTGAAAAAAAAGCGTTTAAAAAGACGTTACGGCGCCATGTGGCCAGCGCTCCGAGTTACGGCAAAATCAAGTTACGAACGGTCCTTAGGTCCGGAACCCGTTCGTAAGTCGGGGACTGCCTGTTCTCTCACACACCACTCCAGTTAGATTAAATTCTGACCATCCAAGCCTCCAGTAGTTCTAGGAACAAAATAAATCTACACCAGCTTCAAAACACAATTCAATATAAAGAAGCATACAGTGACTACCAGTAGTTTGACGTTTACTGTACATAGCCCAGCATTCATCTGCATGAAATATTATATTATTACAAATCAGATACTCAACTACTGTCACAAAAAAAAATCACAAACACAACACAGATGACAAGCAGCTCTGAGCATGCAGCCTTCATAAAAGCTTGTATACTTTTGCTTAAATTATAAAATTATTCCCAAAAAAAAATAATAATAATTCCAAAAGGTTTACTGTCACTTCTTGTCAAAATATTGAATTACTGTATTTACATGTCCTATTCTAAAAACAACTAAACTGAAGATATAAAACACTACTAATTACTATTAATAGAATAAGCAGCAACTGGTAATTTAATTTACAGCTTACTTGTGCAGATATGAGTTCTTAAGTTTACAAGTCAAAATTGCGCACATAAAGCTTGACTACATGTGGCGTATGGAACTTTAAAACATTAATTAATCTGGTTATAAAGTTCAAAAGTAAGTGGAAATAGATTGGTGCGCTTTCTCCGTCTCATGTGATTGCAGAATTCCAGACCGCTTATTCTGACCTTATATAGGACATCTATTAAAATTGCTTAAGAACGTTGAGCTTGTATTAACATATTTTCTGCACCAAGACAAATCCACAAAGAAATTCTTGTGATCAACAGTATAAAAAAACATGTTCTTCTTAATTCTTCTTTTAATCATCAAAAAAGATTTAAATATTTTCTAGATCAAAAACGTTTAAAAAAAATGTGTGTGAGGGGGTGGTTTGAGAAAAAGAGGGTTAAATTCATTCCTAACTTTTTCCAGTGCCATAGACTAATAAGGAATGTCCACAAAAGTCTGAGACAGCAAGCTCATCTGTTCTTGCCCTCAAATAAACCCAAAAAAAGACTGAAATGAGGAACTTGTCTCTTAGAAAACTTCTGTACTTTTAATATTCCACACAGCTACCCTTTCCACTTTTATGAAGCAAGTTGTTCAATAAAATACATGCCTATTTCAAAAAGTAACACAAATTATACATAAACTCATAAAAAGAACAGACTTACCAGTTTCTTCATCAATGGAAAATATTCCCAGGCCAGATCCATCTCTTATGGAGTATCGAATTTCTCCATCCCGCCCTTGGTCCTCGTCTTCGGCTGATACAGTCATCACAGAAGTCCCAACAGGGGCGTCTTCTTTAATAAATCCCTTTTCCACGAACGATCGGAACAAAGGCCTGTGGACATTCTCGTTCACATCCACCACCTCCACCTCAATAAAGCAGGTTGATGACAAAGAAATGGGCTTCCCTTTGTCTTTAGCTTTTGCTGTCAGATTGTATGCTTGTTTTGTCTCGTAGTCAAGGTTCTGAACAATCCGTAGAGCACCGCTGAGTTTATCTACTTCAAAAGTCCCATCTCCATTGTCAATAAGGCTGTACCGTACTTGACTGGAAGGTCCAATATCTGGGTCATGAGCCTCCAGCCACATAATTACAGTACCAACAGGAAGATCCTCCCTGACTTTCAAGCGGTAATTAGGGGGAACAAATTTTGGAGGATTATTGTTCACATCTTCCAATGTGATTTTAAGCGGCACCGTGGACACCAACTGAGGCTCGCTCACTGCTTGATCGCGTGCTGCAATCTTCAAAATATAATACGGATAGCGCTCGCGATCCAAAGGTTTTGTCACAGTCACAACACCAGTTGCCTCATTGATCGTAAAATGATCTGTGCCTCCTAAAACTGAGTATTTAACAATTCCATTATCACCTTTATCCTTGTCTGTTGAAACCACCTGGATAATTTCTGTCCCAACTGGTGTGTTCTCACTTATTTCAACCGAGTATGAATCTTGCTGAAACTGAGGGCTGTTATCGTTTGTATCTAAGATTTTCACATCCAAGAGACGTGAAGAGGATTTCTGTGGTATGCCAAGATCATAAACTGTAATGTTGAGGGTGTAGTGGTCAGTTGTTTCACGGTCAAGGGGGGAGTAAACCAAAAGCCAACCAGTTTCCATATCTACAATAAAGTGGCTTTCTATGTCACCTCCTGATATAACATATACCAATTTCCCATTGAAGCCACTATCTGGGTCTGTGGCACTTAGATGAACAATCCGGGCTCCAACAGGCAGGTCCTCTTTAACTTCAACAACGCCTGGAAATGAGTCAAACTGAGGAGAGTACCGATTGACTGAGTAAATGTCCATAAAGTTGTCTTCTGGCTCAGTTTGCACATGGATTTTGCTGCCTTGAAGTAGCTTTTCAGCCAACATTGTGGCAACACCAGTTTCAACACATTTTACCTGGACAGGCTTGTGTGCCGTGATAACAGTTATGTTCATGTGCATTGGCTGAGTCTCGTGTTCACCATCAGTTGCAACAACTTGTAAACTGTGGAAGGACATTTTAGCTGCCTCTCCTTCACTGAGCGTGCGCTTGAGTGAAAGTAGGCCAGAGTTTGGGTTCACTTCAAACAGATTTAAATCATTTCCAGATTTAATATAGTACCGCACAAGCTGTAGTTCATCAGCATCAATGGCAGACGCTGTAGTTATCTGCTCTCCAACACCATGATCTCTGGGCACAGTCACTTCACAGTTCACATTTTCAAACAAAGGCTTATTGTCATTTAAGTTATTTAAAGTTATGGTTACTGATGCCTCCACCTCTTTTCGGAAAGGGGATCCCCAGTCCGATGCTCTGACTTTGACATGGTAAATCCTGGGCATGAGCTCATAATCTAGGTTCTCTGAAGTGCTGATGACACCAGTAAAGTAATCAATGACAAACGGCTGGGGATTCAGATTGGTAATGCTATAGGTCACATAGCCATTCTCCCCTTTGTCCAGATCAGTGGCTTTTACTGTAACCACACTGGTCCCAATAGGTACATTCTCATCCACACTGGCTTTGTAGGATGTCTGCTGAAATTCTGGTGCATTGTTATTAACATCAATAACATCAACAATAACTTTTGTAGCTGCTCTTTTGTCACTGGTGATCACCTCTAGTTCAAACTTTGAGGAAATATCAGCATTGATTGGTCCTGCTGTGCTGATTAAGCCAGTATCTGGATTGATACTAAATCGAATCTTGTCAGGACTGTGTTTAAAAGTGTATTTTAGATGGGGATACTTTGGCACAGCCGTCACCATAATGACAGGCGTGTGAAGAGGGGCAAATTCACTCAGATTGACTCTGTAAATGGTCTTTTCAAATACAGGAGGGCCATTTTGAAACTGTGCTGAAGTGACATGTACCAGTTTAGCAGATGAAAATTGAGGGGGGGTGCCTTTGTCCTTTGCCTGTAAGGTGAGGTTGTATCCAAACGGTTGGCTGTCCCAGTCCACATCCTTGACAGCTTTTATTTTGTACTCCTTGCTCCCAGGGCTGGTTCTAACAGCCTTAAACTGCATAAGAGGGTCACCGGCCACAATGCTAAGTGATGCTATCTCTCCGTTTGGTCCCTGATCTTTGTCCTCCACTGTCACAATGGCATACGTGGGGTCATGATCTGCATCAGAGGGTGACAAGGTTACTGCGGTAATTACGGGTGCATGCTCATTAGCTTGTTCCACCCTGATGGTAAGTTTGGCCATGCTGCTGAACCCACTGCTGCCATACAGCTTCATCCCTCTGTCCACGGCAAGGATCTCTAATTCGTACAGCTTTGTTTCAGAGTAGTCTAGCTTGCCAGTCAGCGTCACCACACCACTGGTTGGATGGACAGCAAACATGTCTGTCCACTCCCTGAAACTGTAGTAGTACTCTCCATTTGTACCGATATCTGCATCAGTCGCCATGACCTTTGCTACACTTGTGCGTATGGCCGTGTTCTCCGGTAGAGAGATGCTGTAAGATGTTGGTGAGAAGAGAGGCCTCAGGTCATTGGTATCCAGTACCTGCACTTTAACACTGGTGCGACACTCTATATTTGTGCTCCTTTCTGAGGCTTTGACAGTGAGCATGTAGTGGTCTTTAACCTCCCGGTTCAGAATGGCAGTGCTGCCTCCTTTGGTCCTTATTCGCAAAAAACTGAAATCTCCTACTAAGTAGTCCTCTGCTTTGAATAAGTTCTCATTATCTCCAGAGATGATTTTGTACCGTATCTCCCATGTTGGGTCTGTGATGTAGATCCCCATCTTGGTGTGGCTCTCCAAGTAAGTCTTAGCAGCAGAGTTCTCATATATGGTGGCATTGTAAACAGAGTGGGTGAACTGCATGGAGGCGGCCCTCAGCGTCCTTTGGCTTCCCATGCAGCTGCAAAAAAACTGCAGGAACAGAACAAGCAGCGGGTCCCAGTGCTTCCCCATTATTGTACCGTGATCTTCACAGCGCCACCTGGAAACAAAAGCAACATTTAAACCTTAAGTGTTAACATCATCAACTGAGACTGAAAAAAAAAAAACAACTGCAAATATAAGCTGGATTTAGATTTGACACGTTAACGAGTGGCTAAATAAGATTTCATGTGGAAATAAGATGAAGCAGATCAGCCAGCTGACAAGATCTGAGCCGGCACTGGTCCCATTTCTGCACAACGCCAGATGCCAGCTATGTGCACTTCTTAAGAGTAAAAGCTAATGTGCCTAAATGTGACCTCGACGAGTTTAAAACACTGTGAGCACATCAGTGAGTAAATCTTTCATTTCCCCAGCTGAACAACATATGGATTATTTTTCTTTACACACTGTGGCACCCCACAATCTCCATTTACTTTCACAAAAAATATAAAGCAGCAGTGAAAAAGAAAAAAGAAGTTGCTGAAAAAGGAAACACGCACAGTCCAACCACAGAACAGCTGTGTGATGGCTATAAAACCGCTTCATATAATAATAACTAAATAGATCGTTGATTTACAGCAGCATATGTGCCGAAATACACACAAAGACCAATAAAAAGCGAAGTCGTTTCTATGTCTCTGCACGAATCCGCCTCCAATAAAGCCTACACTATTTACTTTTGGTGTGACAAAATGACCCCTGGAGGGTTTAGTTATTAATGTTTTATGTATAGTTAATAAGTGACACAGCTGAGCCCTATCCACCTTAAATCTGGCACTGGTGCCTGCAGGTACGAGAATCAGCTCCTGAACGCACCACTGTTGTAAAAAAGAAGAAATCCTCCTACAACTTGTAGCTTGTTTTTATGGAAACAAGACAAAATGCAGAAAAGTATATTCCTTTACAGTTTATATAATGCCTTTTTTTTTAATCAGGCCGAAAGATAATTATTTTGTTAAATAGTTAGGTGCTTGGGAAGACTTTTCATTTCAAACCCCATCCCCCCATCCAAACCCGTTCAGTTTGAAACGATGGCAGCCGCTGGACAGATTTGCTGAAAAGCCTTCCCAACACGAGCTAAACACACGACAATGAAGTATTTACCCATTAGTTATCGGAAAATACATTCTCTCGTTAATTTGGTCCCAAGCAAACTTCCAGAAAGAGGCAAGCGAGCAGCCTTTTGGTTTCTTTGAGCTCACACGAAAAAAGGCAGCCGTGTCCGCACCGAACTTTTTCTCCTAGCCGTTACAAAGATGCCGACGCTGAACTGACCGACTTGCTTCAATTAAACATGCGAGAACACAAAAGCAACATACCTCTGTTTTTATTATTAATCACGTAGTTTGGGAGGTTTTGCGTAAAGTTTATGTAGTCCAAATCTCCGCATGGTAATACGTGGACTTCTCTCCCCCCTCCGTTACTCCATCTGCCACCAGCAGGCAGGGCTCTGCTTTTTTTCCGCGCTCGCTCGCTCACTGCTCCGCTTTCTCTCCCACACGGGATCTCACTGATATCTCTCCGCGCTGCACAGGTCCGGATCTACTTACCGGGTTGGCGGCGCTGGCAGCAGGAGACGAACCGCAGGTCTCGCTCAGGGCAACTTCACTGAAGGGTTTTCTGTATTTGCAGACCTATATTTCAACTGACCGAACTCTGTCCTGTGCTAAACCAGTTTTATTTAAGCCACTTATGTGCCTTTACCCCACCACTGATTTTTTTTTATTCAACTTTTAGGTACATGTATACAGGTTAGTCATTGAGTCACGAGGACTCATTGAGGAGACCTAGACAAAACCGCACATGAGGTACAGTACACACAACAATAAAAAGCCATAAAATGCATATAGCCTAAATGAAAAATAAATAAAAGTAATGTTATAAAACAAAATAAACTCAAGCTATATTATGAAACGAGGTAAAAAATTTCTAAAAAACATGAACATGGCTGCATTGACTTGTGCATTGAACTTAACAGTTGTTTAGAATCTCTTATAGGGGTCAGAGTCGACAGCTTCAAATATTTTTGCAAGGCGTTCCAGGTTACAGGAGCAGAGTAAGAGAAGGCCTTTTTGCTAAATTCGATCAGCACTGAGGGGACTTTGCAGGTAATGATGTCTTGAGAGCGCACGCTGTAACTGCACTGATGACATGACATGTAGGAGGAGATGTATGAAGGCAACAGACCAAGAAGTGATTTAAAGATGAAAATGTACCAGTGTGAGCACCTGCGTGAAGTTACCAGTTGACCACTGAGTAGAGTGCAGTGATGGGTAACAATCATGAATCTTAGCCCACCGTGGTAGACAGTATCCACCGTCTGAGAGGTGCTTGCAGGAGCTTTCATGTAAATAATGTCACCAAAGTCAATGTAGGGAAGGAAAGCAGCAACTACAAGGAGTTTCCTAGCATTCAGACTTCAAGCAAGATCTATTTCTGAAAAAGAAACCCAATTTTAATATCAGTTTCTTTATCAAGTTTTCGACATGCGGCTTAAAAGACAGACGTGCATCGACCAAGATTCCCAAGCCCACAAACTTAACAGGAACACCATTCATTGATAAGATAGAAGGAAGGACTGCAGAGACCGACTTGAAAACAACATCCCTTTAGGTTTTTTCCAGCATTTAGCACCAGTTTGAGAGGGGGGAAAAATCTGACAATGTCAAATGCAGACTGTAAAAGCTGAAGAACCTTAGCAAATGTTCTAGCTCGACAATAAACAACTGTATCATCAGCGTAGGAATGTAAGGATGCATCAGGAATGATCTGACCTACATTACTTATGGATATTGTAAAGAGAGTGGGTTCTGAGCCTTGTGGTACAACATTACTGACAGTTAAATAACTGGAAGAAGTACCATTGTGTTGAACACATTGCTGAGAAATATTTAGAAAACCAACTGATAATATGATCTGAGAAACCAATATCTGAGAGCTTATGGCATAGATGTCATGGTCTAAGTATCAAAAGCTTTAGACAGATCTAAATAAAATGCAGCATTATATAGGCTTGTTGCAAAATTTGTTCCAAATGATTACTTTTTGAGCACACTGATTTCACGCCTGTAGAAAATTAATTGCTAAAAGTATTTTGGCTAAAATTTGCATTCATATACAGTAATGGACTGAACAGTGTTTATTTAATGGAACTTTTCAAAAAGCTCCACTGAAATCATATTAAAATTATTTTCAATGCTACAACAAGCCCATATAACCCAGTAAAAAAGAAGAAAAAATAATAACATTAGCCTTTGTACTTGATGCATATTCCCTTAAAAAAATAAAAGTTTTTAGTAACTTCATTTGTGTCCACTTTGGTAAAAATTCAAATAAGACAATATGAAATGCTTTTTTTTTTTTTTTGCTAACAACGTTGTAATTTAGAACTTCTCTGCAGTGACAACTCAGGATATGCTTTTTTAACTGGGTGACTATGCTGGCTGAAATTCCTGGGGGGTGGCGCCAAAACCAAAAGTCAAAAAAAGAATATCAGATATCCTATCAAGCTGTTTTTGTAAAAATGACATTTTTAAAACCTTGCCAATACTGTAAGAAATTGCTGACTGACGTACTGTACCTCAGTTTTACAAGTAACATTACTGATTATGTGATGTGCATAAACCAGAAAAGGCATTTGAGTTTTCACAATAGTACAATTTGAATGTGCTATCTATGAATACAAATACCTTAAACTGTCATTAGTCTTTTGTCCTAAAGTTAAAACAGTCTTGCCAAGGGTGGCCAATGGGGAACCATGAAGTTTTTAGGGGTTGCCATTGCCACCCTTTGGTGGCCCCTCTGCTTCCCTGGTGAGGATAATTAGTAAAATATGCTATGTTATATAAGATTTTTTTCTGGGTCAGACTGAAAATGTGTTCTGTGGTCATGTGTGATACTCATATTGCAACACATAGGATTGTGTCATGTTTTATCATCGATGTGCTTTATCTGATTATCTTTTTACGACTATTGAATGACATATTTCATTTTCTTTCCACTGTTAATTAATTGATTATTTGATTATTGATTATTAGGGCAGCACGGTGGCACAACTGGTAGAGCTGCTGCCTCTCAGCGTGCAGGTCCCCGGTTCAAATCTCGGTCCGGGGGCCTTTCTGGGTGGAGTTTGCATGTTCTCTCCGTGCATGCGTGGGT
>JARVGS010000548.1:24417720-24431417 GCA_031762315.1 Hypsolebias antenori
TGCTCTGGTTTCCTCCCACAGACCAAAAACATGCATGTTAGGCTGATTAGGCTAAATTGTTCCCAGGTATGAGTGAGAACGGGAATGGTTGTTTTTGTTTGTTTGTCTCTATGTGTCCCTGTGATGGACTGGAGGCCTGCCCAGGTGTCCCCCGCCTCTCACACAGTGACTGCTGGATATGAGCACCAGTTATTCCCGCAACCTTAAAAGGAAGAAGTGGATAAAGATAATGGATGGATGATGGATGGATATAAACCTATAAAATAACATGTTCTGCATCTAATGGCTTCAATAATTTGATTGTGCACACATTTTAAATACATTTTACATGTAATTTACACAACTTAGCATTCGAGGCCAGCTGTGGCTGAGTGGTTAGAGCAGTCGACCTCAAATGGGAGATTTGGGATTCGATTCCACCAGTAGTCACCTGCTGAAGTGTCCCTGGGCAAGACATTGAGTCCCTTATTGCATCTGATGTGTGTCCCATCAGTGTATGATTATGATCTAAAGCGCTGATTAGTCTCTACAGATTCAGATTAGCTTGGTAGAGATGTAGTAAAATGATGTATGAATGTGTGTCTGGAGGTAAATGAGAGACAGATTGTGCTGTACAGCAGCAATTTGAGTATATTGATTCAATAGGAAGATGCTATATACTGTAAGTACATTCCATTTACCATTATGTTCATGTTTATGAAAGTTATATGATTAAAGTCTAATTTTATTGTTATTTTAATGGATAAATTAAACAATGTGGCTGTAATCCGCAACTAGTTTAAATTATTTATATTGATCTTCACTGATATTTACCTAAACAGCTCAAGAGGCAAAAAACAAACAAAAACAACACACAAGTTCTACAACTACTGCTTATCTGAGCCTGATCGTATCTGAGGTCAACCGGTGAAGGGTAACTAGACCCACAGGAGGTCTTTGGACTCAAGGCAGACGTTGGTCAAAGCAGTTCTAGACCACACATTCAACAACTGGCATCTGACAGGTACTGTAAATCAATATCAGAAAAAAAAAACAAAAACCTTACAGTAACACTGAGAAAATAAGTTTCAGATACAGAGCAGAGAACAAAACATATAATGCTTTGCAAAGGCTGAAAAAAGGCAATAAAGGGGGAAGTTTCAGTTTGTATTAACACTGTGAAAAACAAAAAGCAACAATGTTGACAAAGGAACATGGTCATAAGGTGAGCAGAGAAAGAAAACTTTATTGGCGGAACTTTTGGATATACTGTATGTCTGTTACACCCTTGTAGCAGCAGATTTTTAATCGCTTGCCATTTCTAAAAAAAAAATTCTAGATCAATAATTTTGTCAAATGTTTTATTTTATTAATAGCACCGCTTGCTGGGTTCATCTGCTCATACAAACTCATGTTCGTGCTGCTGTTTGGAGTAATGTTATTCTATGATATTAGTGCTTAGTGTATTTTTAGTTGGTGTTTTTCTTAGTTCACATCTTAGATCTTAGTAATGTTTTTCTTTTGCATTTTATTGTTGGATGTAAATGGGACCCTGTGTACATAATCTCGTTTCATCACATGTACCACATGTGGTGCAAATGACAATAAAGACTCTGACTCCGACTCTCAATGCCACTGTACTGAAACATACGCTGAAATCAATTTACAAACTTTTAACTATTTGTTTGTTATATTTATGTTTTTTCTATAATTTTACTGACAAACCCACTGTTTTTTCATATTACCTATCCAGTGAAGTAAAAAAAATTGGGGGTATGGATTTAAAGCAGAGTTTAACATCAGGTTGAGGACAGAAGCTGTACTAACTATTCAGACAGATCTACCGTGCACAGGAACTAGGAAACTTGAAAGCTCAGACACCGATAAACCTGAAAAAAAGGGTAATTTTAATATGTGTCAAAAGTACTGACTTCAAACTATAAACCCATTCTTAAATTATTTAGATAGGCCAGTAAAACCAAAGGTATGATAAATAATTTATGACGTCATATATGAGACGTATTTGAGCTGGAGGTAGAAGCAAAAAAAAAAAAAACCCATCCCATTTCACTATCAACCCCCAGCCTTGCAAAACAGACACCCCAACAATTTGGGTTTAGTGATTCTCATGTCTTTTTACTCAGTTTTCATTTTGCCTTTCAGTTTCTCTGTTCTTGTGCCATTACTCCTCAGGTCAGTTCCTGTCTACCCCACCTCCATCACATGTTCTTGTTTTGTAATTAAACACAATTTTCCTCACATACCTCATCTGCCCAGTCCCTTATCTTCTGTTTCTCTCCAGCTTCTGATTAGCTCTGCAATGGTGGGTAAATTCCTCAGTTCTGATTGTTTCTCTGTCCAGAGTATCATTTTGCTGCCATGTCAGTGTTTTGTTTTACTTTTTAATAGCAAAGAAGTTTTTGAGCTCCTTGTGTCTCTCTGCATTCTGGGTTACAACCTCCAGCTGATTGTGACACTAGATTCTTGAATATATTTCAGGATATTTGACGTTAGGATTGTTTGCGAGTCAGCAGCGTTTGTGTAGTATAAATGTATCTGTCAGTGATTGTAGACTGGGCTCTCTATTGACATAAATAATCATTTGAGTATTGAATACTTGAAGCGGATGTGCTGAGTGGTAAGAGCAGTCGTCCTCCAGTGCAAGAGTTGGGGTTCGATTCCACCAGCAGTCACATGCTGAAGTGTTCCTGGGCAAGACACTGAACCCCTCATTGCTTCTGATGTGTGTCCCATCGGTGCATAAATGTGATAAAGCTCTGATTATTCTTTCTACAGATCTAGTAGAGTGCTGTATGAATGGGTAAATGAGGGCACAGATTGTAGTGTAAAGCGCTTTGAGTATCTTGATAAGATAGAAAAGCGCTATATAAGGGCAGAACATATACCATTTATGTTTGTATCTGTTGGGCATGTAAATAAATTTGTAGTGTACAATCGTCCATGTACATTTCTAAATTAAGTACAACTGCACACTTAACTGTTTGCCACAGTCTGTTCAAGAAAGATTAACCTTTAAAAAGTAACAGCTTTTTGGACATGACAAAGTGAATGTGCAAAGTATGTACTGCTTTTAAGACAACTTGGAACTGAGTCAGATGTGCTTTTGTTGTGCATTAATGTCACGGGTGGAAGTACAGTGGCAGGGATGAAGTAGATCCACTGCTGATAGCTCAAGGGAAAGGTAATAGCTAAACTGGTGTCTGTAAAGTGGGGGGTGACTTTTGTGTCATACTGTCTTTACCAAGCAACGCTGTTGTTACTTCCCTTATCACCGTAATGTTAGTGTGCTGTGGGAAGGCACACATCGATGTAACACTGAGCTGCTTCTGTTTTTACTTAAATTTATCTTAATGTGTGTGGTTTAGGCAGCACTAATAGTAAAGGACCCGCATATTTTTTTATAGGTTGATAAGAGAAATTCATGGCATAATCCAATAATTCTCAGTCAGGTCATCTGGACAGTTTCTTTTTTATAGAGACGTTTTGCCCTCCATCCGGAAGGCTTCATCAGTCTGAGGAGTTCCAGTAAACAGTTTCCCCACCAAGCATGGCATAATGTTGCATCTTTCAGCGGGCATCATACTCCTGTTTATGTTTTTTTTTTTTAAGGTAACTATCTCATGGTATGTGCAGAAGTGTATCTGCTTTGTGAAAAGATTTACAGCCCTACATTAGGCGGCATGTACTGTATATACCACACCATTTGTTTGAAGGTATTTGTCCTCCTTCATCTGAATAACATTAAGGAGGTTTAAAACATCCCACAAAATTATGGTATGTGGGGATACAAATAATTTAGACAAAACACACACTTGCACAGAACTTTTGTTTCAGTACACCCCACCACATTCATCACAGTATTATTTATTTATTGGACCTATCAGTCCATTAAAATCTCCATGTGAGGTCGCAAGAGGAGGTTGGCATTGATCTGGATGAGCCCACCATCCTCCAAACACTCTGCTCAATGGAGCATTTCAAGACACAACAGGGACCTGCAGGCCATAATCTGGGGATATCAGTTGGCGGTCAGGTGTGAAGAGTCTGAAAAAGAGGTTGGTTGAAATGGTGGGGAACCAGTATCACTGCTCAGAAGTATGTTTAACATGGAGGGAGGGCAGATGTAACAAAGAGCAGGGAAAACAAAGGTGGGAAGAAAACATGAGGAAGTCACGAAACGTCAACGCGTTGGTACGGCTTATGAGAACCACATCACTCCAAAGAGCATTTGTGTCTTGAATAGCCAAAGAAAGCTTTTTGCATGTCATTTAAAGCCGTTGAAGTAAGTAATCCTAGGAAGGTCTGATGGTTAGCCAATTATGACAGCAAAGAAGGGGAAGATTGAGGTCAGGTTAAGGATGTTGATCATCCGTAAATCCGTAAAGACCGCAGAACTTGGAACAACGAAAAAAACAATACATGTCTAATTAACAAACAATTAGTCTTCATTTAGTGAAGTCTTTATTCCTAAAAAAATAGAATGGATCATCAACCAGATTATAAACAAAAAGTAAATATCTATATAAGCAAACAACCTTTCCGCAACCACCTCTTCCAACTCTTCTGGAAGGTTTCCAAGGTGTTCCCAGGCCAACCGAATGGCAGCCTCTACATCATGTCCTGGGTCTCCCCAGGGGTTACCTTCCAGTCAAATATTCCCAAAGCACCTCCCTAGAAGGTGCTCAGGAAGCATCCTTACCAGATGCCGGAATCACCTCACTGTCTCCTCCCGATTTGGAGGAGCAGCAGCTTTACATTGAGTCTCTTCTGGATAACTGAATTCCTCAGACTATCTCTAAGGTACCTATCAACTACCCTGCAGAGAAAACTCATTTCAATTGCCTGTATCTGCAATCTCATTCTTTCAGTCACTACTCAGATTTCCTTGCCATAGGTGAGAGTAGGAATGTAGACCAACCAGTAAACAGAAAGCTTCACCTTACAGCTCAGCTCCCTCTTCATCACAACAGACTGGCAAAGAGTCCACAAGACTGCAGAAGCTGCACCAATCCATCTGTCAATCACACGCTCGATTCTTCCCTCACTCGTGAACAAAAGCCCAAGATACTTGAATTCCTCCACTTAAGGCAGAACCTCATCCCCAACCCAGAGAGAGAAATCCACTCTTTTCTGATTGAGGACCATGGTCCTTATCCCAGCAGCTTCACACTGTCGTGAACCACTCCAGACAGAGCTGAAGATCATGACACAGTGACACCAGCAGGACCACATCGTATACAAATATCAGAGGTGGAAGCCTGAGGCCAGCGAATCGGACTCCTTTCAACCCCTGTCTGCACCAAGAAATTCTGTCCATAAAAGTTTTTAATAGAATCTGTGGCAAGGAGCAGGCCTGATGGAGTCCAACTCCCACCCTGAAGGGGTCCGACTTACTGCTAGCAATGCAAACCCAACTTTCGCACCGCTATGTTTACTTCCTGCTGCCAAAAACATTTAGCTTCCATGCCTGGGCGCTCACATAGCTGCCAATACACATCTCTCTTGAGGGGTGGGTTCTTGTGACACCCACAGACAGAGTGGACCCCACAGGTCTTCGTGACAACTGTGTGTTGAACAGTTCAGTTCAATTCAACCTTTATTTATATGTACAGGTTAGTCTCATTTAGCCTCGTAAACAGTACAGAACAGTAAACTAAAGTTTATAAAATATCACCTGGTGGTTGATTCTTGATCTACAACTAGAGCTGTACAACACATCTCACAATGATGCTCTTTATATCTACATCTCTCAGTAGCTGTGTGCTGCCCCTCATGTTACAATGCGAACACCCACGGCTTATACACAAGCGCGGCTTGCATGTGTACAAAATTGTTATTTTATTTTATTTTTTAAACAATTTCGTTAGCGGCAGCATGGTGGCGCAACTTGTAGAGCTACTGCCTCTCAGCGAGCAGGTCCCTGGTTCAAATCCCGGTCCAGGGGTCTTTCTGGGTGGAGTTTGCATGTTCTCTCTGTGCATGTATGGTTACTCCAGGGTTCTCCGGTTTCCTCTCACAGACCAAAAGCATGCATGTTAGGCTGATTGGTGACTCTAAATTGTCTCTAGGTGTGAATGAGTGAGTGAATGGTTGTTTATCTCTATATGACCCTGGGATGGATTTGTGACTTGTCCATGGTGTACCCCGCTCCTCAAAAAAATGGAAGAAGTGGGTAAAAGATAATGGATGGATGGATGGAATTTAGTTACCGCTGCTTACAAACCAACATTTAGGGTAATTCAATTTTTCAGGACCATTTTTATTTTTTCTGAATTTACATGTTTAGAGCGTTGATTATCTATCTTGGTCCAAGACATCTGTGTATTCCCAACACAGATTTATGACTTTAACGTTCACTGCATATAGTAACCAACACATCTCACAAGAAGCTCTTTATATCTACATGGGTACCTCTGCTAATGGACAGTTATCCTGCCGTGTCCATGACCACCCTTTTCAGGAGCCATTTATTTGGGGAATATTTTCATGGTGAGAGTCATTCATCAGTTCTAATGGCTCCTTGCACAATGACTGTGAATTCAGGGCCCTATGGCTCTCACAGCCCTTTCTGTGCAAAAACACATACAGAGAAGATGGCTTTGCTCTGTTCTTTGTGCCACTGTTCCCATCAGAAACTCTACCACACTGGATTCTCTCTTTAATTAGAAGGCCGGGAGCATTGGATGTATGATGAAAAATTAATCTCCAAATGGCCACCAAAGGTAGAGCACCTTTAGCTGAGGTTTTCTATTCTAATGCAACACTTAAGAAGCTTTTGTTCATCTAAAGCCTCTATGGCAAGATGAGGGTGAAAAAGTAGATGTTTTTCTTTCATTTGACAAAGTGTACAAGCTAGAGTATCAAGAACATCAAAGCTTTAGTTCAATGAAAAAACTGTGCATGTAACCAGAACTATTTACTGTTTTTTCTGTTTTGTGAAGCTAAAAACCAGAACTGTCAAACAATGTAATCAAACAGACAAAATGCAATTATCAGCAATTAATTCAAACACATGCTTTTGCATGCTGTGATGTGCTAAAATTACATTTTCTTTACTGCCCTCTTTTGGAAGCACTGCCCTTTATTTTACTCTACCTAATAAATACCATAACCTATAGAAATATGCAATCTCTAGTTTTTTCTTCAGAGGTAGATCCATCCTTGTTTCTCATAATTAACACAACGCCATGGATCTCATAGCTGAAAACTGTGACTGGCAGATTTATTATTTGTTGCTAAAAAAACTGTTATTATTACAGATATTTATTAAAAATTTTAATCACAATGGACCATGGACCACAGGGAGACACTGCCTTTGTTAATTTTTTTTTTGCCATCTATCCATACTTACATACATTTCATCCACTAACGGCTCTGTTGATTGTAGGACTGATGAGATTTGAATAGGTTTGATCACTGGTGTGCACTGTATTTATCTGCAAAACAGATTAAAATAATAACTGCAAGAAACAAACCACGATAAAGACTCTTTGAAACATCACAGATAACACATTTATATTTGCAAATAGGGAAGATGTATGATTTAAAAACATGTCAGCTCCATAGTCAGTAGAATTATACAACACTTGGTCATCCCAATAATTATTTAATCTTCTCACTAAAAAAAAAAACAAGTCTCATTCGTTAGTCACTTTTTCTGACCCTGAATTTAAACAAGGGCAGGTATTTTAAAATGTAGCAGTTCAAGTGAGTTTAAACCAATGAAGTAAAGATGAAAGTACAAAGTAAATGTATTAGACACTATTATTTCTTAAATATAACAAGATTTAATATTTTACATTGTATGAAATGGTACTATACTATGACTATACTAATATTAAAGCATTGCCACCACGTGACTGTAGAACTGGAGGAAACTTGTCCAGTGGCGAGATGACTATTTTAACAATCACATTATAACTTTAGCGTACCTGTGAAAAGATTACCTGAAAACAAAGTCAAATAAATCCTCTTTGGAGCCAACACTTTGTGGATTTGTTCAAGCAGAAGAGCATCTGCAGGCCTCTGAGGCAGGAGCTGATAGGGCTTATGGAAGGTAATCAGGGCTGAGCTCGGAAGTGAGCCTCAAATCCATTTATTTAGCCAGATCTGCACCTGTCGCTCCCTGCTCCCTATTTTCAAGTTGCTAAAAGCAGTAGGAACAACATATCAAACTTACTTTTTCAATTAATTAATTATTTTTATCTCCACATAAAAAACTGAAGTAAACTTGTAACATTATATTCTAATCATTTTTTTTTAATCAGTTTCACGTACAAATCTAGATTTTCTTGGATATCTTCAGGTCAGGAGATTTTTCTTCTCCTAAGGTGGAGTCAAGTTCAGGTCATGTGAACAGTTACTGATAAAGGTTCACATATGGTTCCAGACCAGACATCTTGTTGAACAAGATGGTTGGTACTTCAATGTGAATGTGATCCGATCACAATTGAAGCTAATAATGTAACAATTTAAAGTTAAAATTAGCATATGAAGCCATGTAATAACTGTTATTTATTGATTTGGCTACACGATAATAGCTTTGGTGGAATATATTGTTTTACAGAGTGTAGCACTATGCCGAATCATGATATAATTTAGTACAAATTATTAAATAGTACAATCTGGTAAAATAATTGTGCATATTTTAAGCTTATGTGTATGTATATATATATATACTGTTATGCAATACCTTTTTATGTGATATCTGAGTTGTACATCTTATTGACTGACTGGATGCAGTGAATTAATGAATTTATTTAAACAATATTACAAACATTGGGCACGCTGTTAATCAAATAGTTGCTTTGTTGACTGTGAGCTGTTGCCCTTTTGGTTTACCATCTTTGCTCCTCCACATGTCACACATGAAAGCAGTGGACAGGATAGGGAGTGTGCCCTCCAGTTGTTTAATTAACTCCATGGTTTTAGCTCAGGTTGCATCAGGAAGGGCATCTAGCTCGAAACAGTTGCCAAATCTTTCATGCAAGTTCACTCGCTTTGGTGACTCCTGAACAAAAAACAAGTACCATTTATAATATCACTATAAAGAACAATTTCTTTAACAAATATCGGTTTTACAATTTTACTGATTTTTGCCCCCATTCTCTGCACTTTATCAGAAAAATAGATCTTGAGCTTTCTGGTGTAGTTTTAGCATAAGTGACATATCCTACCATGGGATATGCCTCTCTGTGTATTCATCAGAAGTAAACTAACTTAACTGTTCATGGGTGATCTTCTTTATTTAGCACTAATATTTTCATCTTCCTCAGTTTGTAGTTTTCTCCATAATTTGGAGCGCTTGACCCATGGGTATTTTGTTAGCACACAGTTGTATAAATCAGCTAAAACATGAATTAAATGTCCAGTTCCCCAGACACGTTGCTTCTTATGGTTAGCACACCTTAATGAAAATGGATGATGTCATCCCTCATACCAGATAACATACAGTAGGCTATGTATACCAAAGGCACTATATATTAGCCCTTTAACTAGAACCCAGAAGTTGAAGTCAGAATGCGACCAGCTTCCCTGCAAACTGATTCCAGTAAAAGTTTGTGGTCCCACACCTTTAGTAAAAATGAACAAAACATTTATCTAAGTAAAACGTTAAAAACCAACAAAAACAACAACAAAACACCCTAAATGTTTATTTAAAAATGTTGACTTTTTGATTCAAATAGTTGAATAATAATTGTATAACCTTGCATAATAGTTTTTCTAATACATTTAGGCATAATCAGGGCTTCATTTGTAAACCGACTGATGCTGGAACGCAAATACCGAGCAAGACGGGAGTTGGGGGCATCTGGGGTCTTTCCCCAGAAACGTTTTAATAAAGTAGATGCAATTTCCTTCATTTTGGAGTAGGTTAATGGGTTTGTTAAACATCTACATTTACCTACGTTTGTAAACACTCCGCTTCTGTCAAGCATCCTACCCCCCACCCCCACCCCCACCCCAGCTTTACTTGACGGTTCCGAGCTGACATTTCTCCACTGAATTTACTGTCCGACTCCACATGCGAAGCACATCTCTTCCGTTTGTTCATGGCAGCTGCCTGTGGGCACGCCTCATGCTCGTGTATGACTGACTGGTTAGCTCGGTTGGCACTCACCCCCCACAACTCTTTTAGCGGCAGAGATTTTTAAGGGTAGAGGAGGAAATGCTTACTTGAAGGAGCAGCTTGTATGTGATATTAAGTTGTTAGTGGTTGTTGTGTTTAAAATGAGTGTCTATGTAATTATTTTCAGTTTACATATCCAGTATAAGCTTTATTCATTCAAGGCGGTCGTATTTGTTCATAAATGTATTATTAGTAAGCCTGAGAGTTACTGGATCCAAGCAAAAAGTTACCAGAATGGACCCTGTCAAAATAAGAGTTCCCAGATCCTGTTCTGATAGGACCCGGGTCAAATTAAGCACTGGGTGTAATTTGTTGCATAGACTGTGTGTGTGTGTGTGTGTGTGTGTGTGTGTGTGTGTGTGTGTGTGTGTGTCTGTGTGGGAGTAGGCGGGGCTTAAAAGCTTTACATCCCTAGTGCATCAAATCTGGTTACAAAAATACAATATGGCAGCTTCCATAAAGTGTGTCCTCATGGCTTCGATTCCGAACAATGAGAAAGTTTGACATTTGATTCTGACTTACCCAAGCATACCAAAGTGTCTTTGGGCAAAGCACTGATTTTCCCATCAAATAGTGTGCGAATTAGTGTGTGCATGATGTGTATTTGAATGAGTAAACAAGGCTTGCAGTATAAAGTGCTAGAAGTACTTACCTCACAGGAAAAGTACTAAAGAAATACACTACAATGCACATTATAAATGCATGTTAAACCATGTGGGTATAAATGCATGTCAGACCATGTGGTTCCAAAGCAACACATTTAACAGAAACATTAAGCCAGTACGGTAAAGTTCATTTTATATCTATATACCATAGATTCAAACACAGTTATTAGTGAGAGATTATTTTTATATTATTGTGTTTGTGTGTTTTTCACTTTAAATTAGTGTAAAAAATGACAATGAAGGAAGAAATCCTTCAGAACACTTTGTCACAATTTAGAAACGTGTACTGCTCATAAAATACAAAATTATTTAAACTGCCATATTCTACTCATTTTACTGTGTGTGATTATTTCAATTTTACTTCATTATTTAAGTTTTTAACGACAATCTTTGTTTCTTTGACAAAACGAGTAACAAAAACTAAAGTAAAGTACAAAAAATGTGATTAAAATTAAAATTTGTATATATTTTGGTTGGTGTTTTGATTGCTAAATTTTATGCGGGTGCAAGTTATAGGTTTGCTAATATTGAAACAATTTTTGTGACACTGTAAATAATCTTGTCTTTTGATCTTAATTACTGTATTACTGAGCTCATGTTTTCAGCTTTGTTTTCCCACATATAAAAATCCTCAATCCCGTAGAGCAAACTAACATTACAAATGTTTTGGAATAATGTCAAGACAGATACTTTTCTGAATTTGGTTTGAACTCTGTTGATAATAAAAATACTAATGAAAAACTGCTTGAGGAAAAGAGAGATTATCAGCTTAGTGAAAGTTTGCTTGATGCAGGGTCTGTTGCTGTCTGATTGGATGGAGTCTCAACAAATCAGTGGTCTCTGATCAAAACTAATAGGCCTCCTAAGGCTGATTAATGTATTGAAAAGCTTTGGGGAGCAACTGATTGTGTTCGATGGGAGTGTCAAGAGCAATCTGCAAAAGCACTGACAATGGTGATTCATTAATATTTGATGGCAAAAAGCACAAAATCATCAGAATACAGATTATATGGAGAAAAGTGGATTACCACAGTTGAATTGAGCGTATAGACAAATCTCGGCAAAGGTGTTAATTATGAACACTACACAACAATATGTGAAACAACTAGGTTGTTAAACTTTGTCTGAGTGTGTTGCACTTCCCCACTGACCTTGGCAAACCTTATGATTACAGGAACCCCACCCAACCAAGCTTATTTATTGACATCTTTAGTGTTCGAATTTAGATTGCCATGAAAATAAACTCTATTATTTGCTGCATGATATTTTTAGGCACAGTCAAAACATTCACATTTTGCAAATATATCTTCATGTTAAAGTTGTTGTTACTAGTTACTTTGTTGTTCTAGTTCTATTATGAAGACTTGAATACGACATCACGATTACAGGACTGGCTCTGAAATGGTTTAAACCATATTTATTTGATAGATTCCAGTTTGTAAATGTAAATAATATTCTACATACTGTACATCAAAATTAGTCACAGAGTTCCTCAGGGTTCAATGCTTGGACCAATATTCTTTACTTTATACATGCTTTCATTTGGTCAAGTTATAAAACAGCAAGGGACAAATTTGATTGTTATGCTAATGATACTTGGTTATATGTATCAAAATCAAAACATCTTTATTTGTCATATGTCACACGGGGTACATGTGTTGAAACGAAATTGTGTACACAGGGTCCCAGTTACATCCAACAAAAGTATAATTTGTGAAGAAAAACAGTAATAAGATCAAATATATGAACTAAGAAAAATGTTAAACTAAAAATACGCTAAGCAATACTAGTACAAAAACAATACTCTGTACAGCAGCAACATGACCATGAGTCTGAGTGAGCAGATGAGTAGGAATGAATATAGCAACATGAAAACATCAGCAGCATGAGATCAGCAGCATGGATAATCAGCAGCACATATAAACAATCAAGTGGCATTACAGTGATTGTTTTCACAGTGATTATCCTGGTAAGGGATTCAGGAGACTAGCAGCTTCAGGGTAGAAGCTGTTTCTCAGTCTAGCGGTTCTACACTTAATGCTCCTCAAACTGCTGCCTGAGGGAAGGGGGAATGGATTCAGTAGGATCCATGAAACCCAAGGAATCCAATCAGCTAATTAGATTAAAAGCATGTCATAAAGACATTAGAACCTGGATGACCCTTAATTTCTGCTTTTAAACTCAGACAACACATTGGTTGTAGTTTATGGACCTGAGCAATAAATTTGCAGCCTTTTTCTTCCTCTGGATGGCATTAAGGTTGGAAACCTGATAAATATTAAACTATTCTGATGTGATGTTTTCAGATACCCATCTTAACTGAGGTAATTTGATCCTGACAGCAGAGCGACAGTAATGCTTTCAGTCCCAGAAACAGCAGAACACACACTCTTCCTCCTACTTCCAGACTACGGTTGGTTTCCAACAGTAAACGGGGAATTTCACGCATCCGGACAGTCACATTTCATGCAGTGTTGGCTTGTGTTTGAGCCATATGCCACTGAATCTGAAGAATACTGGACAGGGGACAGAAATAACCCTTGAAACCACTAACCCACTTAGCCTGCTCACCAAGGTCACGATTAGCAGCATAATCACAGGTTAATGAAGCTGCAATCCCCAAGATTATAATTAAATCCTGTTAATCTGAGAAACAGGGCAGCTGGCTTCAAAGAGGTGTGCGTCAGAACGTGAAGCTTAAGCATCCTTATAAACTTCAAATGCTTTATGTTCAGAAGATGTATTAAGTGAAAAAGTGTTGTTAAAAAAAGTAACATCAGCATTACATATCAAATCACTTGCAGGTGGATGAGAGGCAGCAGATGAGGGATCTGAAATCATGACATTCTGTGCTCTTTAAGAACGTTTAGAGTTTAGAAACGTTATACTATATGTATACTATA
>JARVGS010000548.1:24515879-24527250 GCA_031762315.1 Hypsolebias antenori
TTACAAATAAAGTCCAGATTTTTATTTATTGAAAGTTTTTTTTTTTTTTTTTTTTTTTTTTTTAATCATGTCCTGGATGACTGAGAATCTTCACCAGCAGACAGACTTTGTGATATCAAGAAAAATTGTATTGTCATACAAGCAAATCAATACTATAATATTGTATCGTGGTAAAGCTGGTGATACACACCCCTATTTGCTACAATAAAAACTGTAAAGTTACTTAAATTTTTGTCAAGTGTAGATGTAAACACGCATCAGCAAGGCACACAGACAGCTGAGACACATAAAATGCAGTCTCATTCAGAAGAAAACGGTGTCAAGTTAAGCAAATTCATTTAGAACAACTCAAGTGTGATAAATGGTAAATTGACTGTACTTATATAGCGTCTTTCTATATACATAATCAAATTACTCAAAGTGCTTTACACTACAATCTGTGCCCTCATTTACCCATCCATTCCACACACATTCATACAGCGCTCTATTACAGCTTTACAAAGCTAAATCAACAAATAATTCTGAAGCAGCTACTGGTAACCAGTGCTTTTAGATCACATTCATACACCGATGGGACACATATCGGCGGCAATGAGGGGTTCAGCGTCTTGCCCAGGGACACTTCAGCATGTGACTGCTGGTGGAGTCAAACCCCCAATGTTCCCATTGAATGACTGCTCCAACCACTCAGCCACAGCTGCCCTGATTATTTTGCACAGCAACAAACTGTAGAAAATGACAAGTCTATAAACAGCAACTTAAAGTTGTGCATAATTGTAGAACAATGGCAGCTTTAGCTCTGCTGGAGGACATCACCAAAAGAAGAATTGGGGGGGAGGCAGCATGTTTTTTGGGGAATACACTGATCAAACTGTGATCTGGCATTTTCCAAGTGTCCCTGAGCTGTACCATGCCAGCCGTCTGTGATGGCCTCATCCAGATATATCAACTTCTCCAACACTGCAACTGAAACGCTCCGTTAATGTGCTGCGACTCGTTTCACATCAACTGTTGATTAGATGAGTATCTAGGTTTTTCTAAGCCCCTGAGAACCTCTGTGTTCATAAAATACATGTGTACAATTAGAAATGCCTCAGCTTTAGAGGTGTACCACCAGCCGATCTTCCATCCCCCCACAGTAAATTCAGTGAGAACCACAGCTTCATTCACACAATCAGTCCTCTTCGGACATATTTGGAAAATGTGTTTTTGCACTCCACTACTTATTCAGGAGTGTCTCTGATGCACATTCCATTCAATTTCACATTTTCCTTCCACTAGACATAATTTTTAATCATGCAGAATGGTGAGTGCAGGACATATCGGCATTTATTTGCATATTTAAATGGAGAGGTGTCTGATATGCTCTCAGTTTCACTTTCATTTGGATGTGTGATGGAGAGGTGCACAGAAAAAATGTCTGCAGATGTTTTGCTAAACCTGAAAATTTTTGTGCATTTAAAGTTTTCCAATTTGTCTTTCAGTATGAAAACTGCAGAGTATTGGATACACGAAGCCAACCTTTCTATGCCCAGTATTTCGGTTCCTTTTTGTTTCCAATTCTAGTCAGTCTCCTCTGTCTCAGTGTCAGGAGTGGTCCTAGCCTGTTTGTTGCCCTGGGCGAACATTCTATATATCACCCATATATAGCACATAATGAACATACTACTTTGTATATATAGATATCACCCATATAGCTCGGAAACTGTCATTGATCAGTCTAGTTCCTATGTGACTCTTAGTCTTTAGTTCTTGGACTGGTTGTCTTTAGCACAACTCAGTTCTGAGTAAATAATTACCTGCCAAACTCTGCTTTTCATGTACTGTACTTGCCAACAACTTACCTGCCTGCAGATTCTCTACCAACTCTCCTTGCTTTCTCTCCCAAGTCTCCTGGATTGGACCAGTCTCTCCTGCATCTGTGAATTAGAGATGTCATTTCTAACCCGAACCCAGAACCCACCCAACACAAATTAAGGCTTGGCTGGGCCATAATAATGTGCTCAATGTGCGGGCCAGATCGGCGTTGCACTTTTGATTACGTCAATGGAAACACGCGGCTGACGATCCAATTATATGGCACATTGCTTGCCATACTTTCGCCAGCTGCATGCGACCATTTGATCGCGTGTTGACCGGCTTTAAAAAAGGTAAAAAGTTAGTTAACCTTCAGATGGATTACTGCTAGCGATCCATCAGCCCAAATGAACGTTCATTTAGCTGCTGCACTCAGCGGATGTGCAGCCAATGACCCAAACAGGTGAGATCACAAAATATCCGACATGTCAGAGCAGGGTCCTTGTCTGAATAATGCAGAATGTTGTCAGAAGCAAGGATTTAATGCGCTTTGATGGCCATGAAAGGACAAACACCCCCTCAGCTCCGTTATTCCGCCCACTTTGCGGCGTGCTTCCGCTGACCATTAATAACTATATAAGCAGTCAAAGCTTAATTAAAAATGTCTGGGTTTTTGGGTTTGGACCTGTAATTATTGTTCATTTGTTGGGTCAGATGGGGTTTGGAAATGATGGCTATGGGCTGGGGCCGGGTCAGGCCCGAATGCAGCTCTACTGTGAATGAGAAAAAGGTTCAGTACTATTTAAAGTCCACATACAAAATCATGACAGCTGTATTTAAGGTTCAGCAAACTGCTCTTCCAGGACATGTTTTCATACCTATTATTGCACGAGCTGTGCAAGATGAGGTAGGCCACCTTTCAGGGGAGTGAATGCTTGTTTAAGACCACGTTATAAACTAAACAAATAATGTATTGTCAGATGTATCATTTACTTTAAAAGTGGATGAATAGATTATTCTTGCAGCTGTCAAAACAAAGCTTTTCAATGCTTAATTTTTATGCTTTAAAACAATTTCTAGCTCATTAAATGTTTGTGGTTAATGAAAAAGTAACTCATTAAAGTGTGCCTTCCGTATTGTTTACAACTTAATTAGACAATCAGCTTGGAAATCTCAGCACAACTCATCTGCATATGACCTGAGGTGCAGATTTAGGCTGAATGCTTTATACTGCTTAATTTATTACCCAACATTTCTTTACTTCTATCAGTTCCTGTCCTTACATCTTTTAGTTGCTATTTTTTTCTCCAGAAGTACAGGAAAGACTACCTTTTTGCTTTTAAGTTGACACCTTTAATTCCATCTGAATATTATTTTACCTACACAGTTTGTGACCGGTGATGTTCTAAGTGTACTCACCAATGATCTAATACTGTAAATCACTCATTTTTTTGCAACAAAACATGACTCTGATGACTTGGCTCATTTATTAGAAATTGGGTGGGGATTTGTGTGTTTGGTCTGTATTTCTTTCTTTTCTTTTCTTTTCTTTTTTTTTTTTTTGTATTTAGGTCGAATACTAGTATTTATTTTACTGTTTCCATTTTGCACCAATGTTTTTTTTTACCCTCTGTGGATTCTGTTCCTGCTACGTCCACTTGTTCCTAGTTGTCTCACCAGGAGCTTCTCATTTTAGTTTATTAGTGTCCTCTTTACATTATGTGTTCCTCCATTTGTTCCTCAGTGGTGTTTTGTGTTGTTTGTGAAACGTTACATCTTCCCTGTGTGACTCTCTGAGTTTCCCAGTGTTTATATTTTGTAAGTAATTCTACTGCCTCAGCAGCCTTTTGATTTATTTAATAAAAAGTATTTTATTTTTCCTTGAGGTTCCTAGTTCTGTCTTCAAGGGTTTGAAATCCATCTCAAATCATGACACAAAGCGCCATTAGAAAGAAACAGCAGTCAGATAACTGCAGACAAGACGGTACAACATCAAAGGGAGTTGGAAGAGAGGAAATCACCATACTGGGGCCACTTCTTTCCAGAACTCCAACTGAGTCAGATGACTTCCATTGTCCCACCATGCTCCTGTGTCTTGCTGCTCCCTGACGCTCTGCCTACCTACAGAAGCTTGCCTTCCTCTAGTGCTTAGCAGCTGTCCGGCACGCTGCTACCTGACTTCACCCCCTGAGCCCTCATCAGACTGTTTCTGTGCTATCTACCTGATCAACCTCACCAGATGGGATACTCTTCAGCTGTCTGCCTGATCTGCATCGCCAAATGGGTTGGTCAGGTGGCTGTCCAACATGAACAGTGTGTGTTTTTTGAGGGATTTTTGAATTTGTTCCTAGCTTTGATCCCTGTCGATCCTTGGTTATTCAATTTTTGGTTAGTTCCCTCCAACCTGTATTCCCCCTCCACCCCCTTGTACTTGTCTTTTTTGTGTTGTGTCATTAGATGACAACTGAAAAGGGGGTCCTGTTAGGATAAATGGTTTTGTTGTTGTTTTTGTTATATTTTATCTTTTTGTATTTTAGGTAGGATTCATGTGTTAATTGCCCCCCAACATGGAGCAAAAAAGGGTAAATGAAGATAGTATGGTGGCCCTAAGGTGTAAATGGACAACATTTGGGAAAAAAAAAATAAAAAAATAAAAACAGAATTGAATTTAAAATAAAAAACACAACAAAAACAACAAAATCCCAACAACATTTGAAAAATGGAATTACATTTGAAAAAACAGAATTGCATTTGAAAAAAAAAAAAAAAAAAAGGAATTGAATTAAGTAAAAATTGAAGTGGCCAAAAAAATTTTAAAAATGTAATTACATTTAAAAAAAAAGAATTGAATTTTAAAAAAAAAAAAAAAAACGGAATTGCATTAAGTCAAAATGGAAGTGGCCAGAATCATAATAGAAAAAAATGAGGTCACATTAGAAAAAAAAATTAATCACATTTGAAAAATATTGAATTACATTAAAAAAAAACTGAATTATGTTTGGAAAAAAATGGAATTAAATTTGAAAAAATAAACAGAATTACATTAAGCACAACATGAAGTTTTTGTTTTATTTTTTACTTTATTAACAGCATAAAACTGAACAACAGGACAATAGTACACTACACACACAATGGAGATGCGTTAGCAGGCTATCCTTTTAACTGTATCTCCATTGTGTATACTGTATACTGTATTGTTCTGAAGTTCGGTTTTATGCTGTTAATAAAGTTAAAAATAACCTTCCTGTTTGGCTTAATGTAATTCCATTTTTTTTTTTCAAATGTCATTCCATTGTTACAAATGTGATTCTGGTTTTTTTTTTTTTCATATGTATTTCCGTTTTTTCATATGTAATTCTGTTTTTCTAGTGTGATTCCGGCCACTTCCGCTTTGGCTACTTCCACGTTGGCTTAATGTAATTCCATTTTTTCAAATGTAATTCCATTTTTTTTCAAATGTCATTCCTTTGTTACAAATGTCATTCCGTTTTTTTCTAATGTGATTCTGGCCACTTCCCCTTCTGCCTCTTCCACTTTGGCTTAACGTAATTCCATTTTTTCTAATGTGATTCCGTATTTTTGTTTGTTTGTTTTTTTATTTTATTTTATTTTTTATTTATTTATTTATTTTTATTTTTTTCTCAAATATAATTCATTTTTTTCTAATGTGATTCTGGCCATTTCCGCTTTGGCCACTTCCACTTTGGCTTAATGTAATTCGATTTTTTCAAATGTCATTCCGTTGTTACAAATGTCATTCCGTTTTTTTCTAATGTGATTCTGGCCACTTCTGCTTCGGCCACTTCAGCTTTGGCTTAACGTAATTCCATTTTTTCTAATGTGATTCTGTTTTAATTTTTTTTATTTTTTTTATTTATTTATTTTTCAAATATAATTCAGTTTTTTTTAATGTGATTCCGGCAACTTCCGCTTTGACCACTTCCGCTTTGGCTTAATGTAATTCTGTTTTTTCAAATGTAGTTCTGTTTTTTTTTTTTTTCTCCAAATTTTGCTGTGATTTTGTTGTGTTTTTTTTTTTCAAATGTAATTATTCATTTACACCTTAGGGCCACTGTAAGATACCCTCTATCCTTCCATAATTATGCTGTAAGCACAATAACATGAAAAAGGCCACCATTAGCCATTCACTGGCTCCACCATTGCACCTGGTGTCGGATAAAATGGCTCACTTTATTTGCCAGTATCCGTTATTCTGTGCCACCTCAGACAAGAAAAAAAAAACCCGCTGTTCTTGTACACAGTGCAACTCCTTCCCACATAAATATCTTGCAACAAATACATTAAAGTTTACTTGCACCCCCTGTTCAATTCCAGTCCAAAAAGCACTCAACACATACATACAAACATTCACTATTCAAATCTTTCAGTGATGTTGGGCATCGAAGTACAGTTTGTTTTTAAGTTAATTATAAATGTTGATTTTTTTTATATTTAATCCTTCTATCTTCATCCTAATCTGTTAATCAGCACTACTATTTTGGTACAGTGCTGGAAATCGTGTCAATTTTGTATGCAGTGGAGTAGTGTCAACATTAAAAGAGCAGTATATTTAATAAAGTGTATTACCAGAGGTCATAACACCAGAGACTGTAACTTCCTTAATAACTGCCTCTATCTTCTGACAGCCTCAGAATAATGCTATTAAACAATATACAACACATTGTTATTGTCTGAATCTACAGGGAGGAATGAAGCCAACATGTCAGCATTTATGTCTTTGTTTTCCAATCTGACATCCAGACAGAGGTGGTGGGTGGGGTGGGGATGTTTAGGCCAGGCCTCAGCCGACTCAAGAATGTTTTGTTGAACCTCGCTAATAGGGGTGATGGCGCTCATTTAGCAGTCAAATGGAGTCCCGTTTAATCCGACAGATGTGTCTTATCAGTGTTCGCCAGGTTTTTATATTTCATTACTTTACCTCCACTCTGTATTGGGTTGTGGGGGTCTACATATCTCTTCCTCTGGAAGCAGAGCTAAAAGTTGGAGAAAGCAGTGTTACAGAAACAATATTGTGCTGAATTTAATTACATGATATAAATTGTTAAAGAGAGAATGTATTTTGTGCAACATATCAATTGAGGCAAGAGCCAGTTTTTTTCTCCTCGTGATAATGTTTTGACTGTAAAATAATAATAATAATAATAATAATAATAATAATAATAATAATAGATAAATAAATAAATAAATAAATAAATAAATAAATAAATAAATAAATAAATAAAAAACACGTAACCAATATAAGTCAGTGCCCTACTCACTATTTAAAATTTTCAGGTTCTCAACACATCATTTACTGCTTGTATATCAAAATATCTTGTTGTGAGACTGTATTATGGCAAAACACAAAACAAGCAAATTACTATACATAAATGTGCTGATGGAAATGATTTGTGCTTACAAATCATTTTTAAATACAGTACTTGCACAAGCGTTGTATTTAAGCAGAAAGCTCATTGTCTGCGACAAGTTTTGTGAATTATGCTACTGCAAGCTTCCAGACTTTCCAAACTCAGAGTTTTAAGTGGTTAATTCTAGCGTCATACTTTCTAATTTCTAAACTTGTGAAAACTGAAGGTGTAAACATTGTGACTGAAAACAAAAGTTTACATGTAAAATAAGTCTTATGGATCTATCATTCAACTTCCAAATGCAAAGGTTTATTTTATAATATTTGTAACTGTTTACCAAAATAACAGATATGTACTGTATATTAAATAAAACAGTTTCACCTGTGTCACAAAACACATGTTCAAGGACAATAAAAATGTCAAAAGAATAAGAATTAGTAAGGTTCTGGATATTTTCTTTAGCCTATACAAATATTTATTTTATTTAATTATGTTTAAACATTTCCTTGTTTGTTTGGTTTTTGTTTGGTTTTGTTTTTTTGTATGTGTTGTTGTTTTTGCCAAAACAATTAAATTCCTAAATTAAAAATTTTCTTTAGAATTAAAACTATTCTGATGCAACACCTAACATTTTATTTTTCATATGGTGTCTATTTCAGCCATTTTTTGACATGACAAGTACAGCTAGTCTAGATCAGAGGTGTGTGACGTTCGGCCCACAGGACATATGTGGCCCTTGGAGTGATTTCGTGCAGGCAATTTAAGAACGTTGTAATTTTAGGTGTAAGCTTCAGAGGTTGTTGCAGATGTGCACCTTCTGCAAATTTCATGATAATACTTTTTAAGTATATAATGTTACATAGAAAATTAGAAGATTTTTGTTCTCCAAATGTGCTATATTAGATGCAAAAATAACCTTTGGCTATAATTGCTTCTTTTATTTATTTGGTTGTATATTTATTTCAGTTTCATTTGCCTTTTTACCATAAAGGAGACTTTTGGCTAATTGTTCATTAAACTTGACTAAATATAATGTTTTAAAATAAAAGAAGCAATACACCAATGTCCCTTGTCACTGAAGAATTTAAACAGTGAATGGTTTGCAGTTTATGAGATGAGTATTGATATGGACTGGAAGTGAACAGGAAATGCAAGTAAACCTTAATTTTTTTTGTGTGTGTGCAAAATATTTAAATGTGTAAGACAACAAGCCATGACGGAGCACAAGCCAGTGTATCTCTTGTGCCAGGTAGATGGTAAGGGTCGTGTCAGGAAGATCATCTGATGTACAACACTTTTGCAAAAACTAACATGTGAGTTTATCTAAGCAACATCATACTGGATCAGTCAAGACCTGGGTTAACAAAAACCGCCAACGATATTGTAGACAAACAGGGTGACGGCAGAAATTGTGCTACTGTTAGTCGAAGACCACGAGGAGGGAAATGTGTCAGGAGGGAGAAGAGGAAAGTCAAGAATATAGGACTGAGGTTGGCAAGTATAAATGAGGGGATGATGACAGGTTAAGGTAGAGAAGCTGGCTGATGATGCAGGGCAGGAAGGTAGGTGTTTATGTGTCCAAGAGACCACAAGAAAGGGCAGCAAAGCTTGCAGCATAGCAGGGTTTCAACTGTTTAACTATGGTGTGGATGAGGAAAAAAAATGGAGTAGAAGTTGTCCTGAAGGAGGAGTTAGCAAATACTGTAGTAGAGGTGAAAAGAGTGTCAGATAGGGTGATATGTCTGGAGGTAGACGTAGAAGGCCTGATACTAAATGTTGTCAGTAGTTATGCTCCACAGGTTGGATGTGATGTAGAGAAGAAGGATTAATTCTGGAAAGATTTTGATGAAGTGATAGAGAGTATTCTCAGGGAGGAGAGAGTGGTGATCGGCGCAGACCTGAATGTGCATGATGGTGAAGGAAGCAGAGGAGACGAGGAAGTGATGGGTAGGTTAGGTGTGAAGGAAAGAAGCCAGAAAGGTTAGATGTTGGTGGATTTTGTTGAGAATGGAAATGGTGTAGTCAACACCTATTTTCAAAAGAGGAAGGAACATAGAGTGACCTATAAGAGTGGAGGAAGGAGTACACAGGTGGACTACATCCTGTGTAGAAGAGGAAACCTGAGGGAGATTGGGAGCTGTAAGGTTGTGGCAGGGGAGAGCATGGCCAGACAGCATCGGATGGTTGTGTGTAGAATGACTGTTGAGAAAAATAGTACAATCAGAGAAGACCAAATGGTGGAAGTTGAAGAAGGAAGAATGTTGTGAGGAGTTTAGGAAGGAGCTGTTGGGGGCTAAGAAAGAGCTTCCAGATGACTGGGCTACTACAGCAACAGTAAATTGAGAGACAGGTAGGAAGGTACTTGGTGTGTCATCTGGACAGATGAAAGCTACGGTAATGAAACCTGGTTGTGGAATAGTGAAGTGTAGGAAGCTGTTCAAAGGAAGAGGTTAGACAAGAAGAAATATGACAGTGAAAGGACTGAAGAGAGGAGACAGGAATATAAGGAGATGTAACATAAAGCAATGAGGGTGATAGCTTAGGAAAAGCAGAAGGCACATGATGAGTTTTATGGAAGACTGGACACTAAAGAGGGTGAGAAGGACTTGTACCGATTGGCAAGACAGAGGGATCAGGCCGGAAAGGATGTAGCACAGGTTAGGCTTGTTAATGCTTTTTTTCTCACTCTCGCTCCCCTCCTGCTTTTGCTCGTCTGCTCGCTTTTTTTAATGAACCTTTTTCAGAGCCCCTTTTTGCATACCTTCCAAATTGTAAACTATGGATTTGTTCAACTGGTCACTGAACACAGTTAATCAAATTTTCTTACAAGAAGACGGGGGAAGGAGAGCCCTTTTCTCAGAAACATAATTGGATTTATTATAAGTGGATTCTACTGTTTGGAGTTGGTGGAAATCTGGTTTGTTGACAAATTCGGAAAAGTCATCAGCTGTTTAAGCTGTCTGGACTATGTGTGCTGGGCTTTGCAGCACTCAGACTGTGTGCAAACTATATGTGGACCTGTACCAGAGCTGAGCAGGCAGGACTGTGGAACTTTATGGCAGTATTCACGGACGGTTGGAAGGAAGAGATCTTGAAGAAGTTGTAAGCCCAGCTTCAGCGTAAGTAATCACAATTTTGCTGTTAGTTGTCGCCATGAAATGTACTAGCGAGACTGTAAAAAAGCCATACGTGGAAATTAAAGAGCTTAGCCTGACCACAATGCTAAAATCTGAATCTAGCTCTGGCCTTGGAAGACTGACTATCTCAATTTCTCCTTGGATGTTATGGAAGCAAGACACTCTGACACCCCCCCCCCCCCCCCCAATCTAAGTGATAAGAGCAGCGCTCATAGGGAGCCGCAGCCCCGGTACACTTCCGTCTATCCATCAGACGGCTGTGTGGAATGGAGTTTTGCTGTACTTAACTGTACAATGACAATAAAGTTTATTCTGATTCTGATTAAAGATAAGAATGTTCTAACAAGTGAAGAATGCGTGAAGGGACAATGGAAGAAGTATTTTAAGGTGCTAATGACTGAATTGAATGATAGAGAAAGGAGTGTAGGAGTGACTGAGGGCAGTGGAATTGCATCAAGGATCAGCTCTGTCTCCCTTCTTGTTTGCTCTGGTGATGGCCAGGCTAACAGGTGAGGTCACACAGGAATCCCCTTGGACTATGATGTTTGCAGATGACGTGATGTGTGGTGAGAACAGGTGGAGGAGAACTTGTGAGGTGCAGGTATAAGAAAGAAGAAGAATGAAAGTCAGCTATGATAAGACAGAGTACATGTGTGAGAATGAGAAGGATACAGGTGAAACAGTGATGTTACAAGGAATAGAGGTTACAAAGGGGTAGAACTTCAAATACGTACATAGGGTCCACTGTCCAGGAAAAGGGGGAGTGTGGTTAAAAAAAAAAAAAACTGGTGAAAAACAGAGTGCAGGCAGGATAGAGGGGCAGGAGAAAAGTTTCAGGAGTGATTTGCAACAAAAGGGTGACAGCATTTTTTTTTTTTAAGTCACAAAAAAAGTATGCTTTTTTTTCCCTTGAATTCAATATTTTGTGGCCTGCGAGGACTTTTATTTTGATAACTTTGCCTATCATATGAAAAAAAAAAAAGATTTCCCTAGACCAAAAAACATGCATGTTAGGTTGATTGGTAACTCTAAATTGTCCCTAGGTGTGAGTGAGAGAGTGAATGGTTG
>JARVGS010000548.1:24749192-24759236 GCA_031762315.1 Hypsolebias antenori
TTTGAACATGGTGGACTAAACTTAGTAACTTCTGAGATTAAAAAGTTCAGGTCTCTCCTTTAGTTTCCCTACCTTCAGAAAAGGAATGACTTCTGTCATGATGGCTTTGATCTGACGATCCAGCTGTTGGGTGTCAATCTGAGGGCAGTGCACGTCTCCAGCTGCAGCTCCTTCTAACACAAATAATGTCATTTTGTACAAATATTAAAACAAAAACAAAAAAACACAAGAAAGGTCACAACTAGGCTGCTAAAGGTCTTTGCACATGTAGTACATGTGCCTCATGTACCTTCCTCTGGTTCAGCGGAGTTAGCAGAAGCACGTTCAGCATTTGAGACTTGACAACTGTTCACACCTGCAGCACTGGTGTTGCAGTGGTTAAAGTCAGCTTTAAGCTTCATGCGCTCATACTCTCTAATCCTTGCCAGCGCTTTGTCTAAATGAATCACCGTGTTGCCTGTCAGATCACCACAGAAGAAGAGGATACGGAAAGTTCAATCAATGAAACAAGCAAGCAATGCAATGGATTATTAACACACCCAGGTTTATGTTATAAGATCTAACAAAGTAAACCTGTCTCATTCTTAGCTGCAGAGAGGTCCACCCACAAACAATGATGGTAATATGTTTGCAGTTTTAATCTAAACGCTGGTTGATTTGTCAGGAAAAGCCATGAAAAGCCCCACTGAGAAAGTAAGACGTATCAAACGTTCTGTTCAAGCTCATCGCAGTAAGCAAAGCACTTTAACTGTACACAGAAGATACGTGGACACAGACAGCACTGGTTTCAATGATCACACATTTAACACACTACCCAGATCATCGTTGGCAAATGGTTCCAGGTTGGAAGAAGTTGACATGTTGCTGTCATTATCCACCGATTCTGCATCATCCTTCCTCTTCAAGTCCTGCACATGCCTCAAGTTCTTCTCCACCACCTCCTGAAAAACAGACAAATTCTGGTTTGGAGGTTCTCACACACTCAGCATTGTTTTAATGTCAGACCTGATAGTTTATGGATGATTCAACACACAGTAATAGTGGTTTGGATTCCAAATGTTCAAACGTGGAAAACGACATCTTTCTCTTGAACAAATTATTTTCACAGACAAAGACCTGGCTCCCAATTAGTCCAACTCTAGGGACCTTGGAGCAGAACAAAGAACACATGTCTAATCTAGCAACAGAGACATGAAGAGACGAGGGTCATTTGTTTTTATAGACAGGCTTCTGTGGCTTTGCTGTCAAGTTAAATTCAAAGACAATGGAGGAGGAGGGAAAATTAAACATCAGAAAATAAAGAAACATGGAAGAGCCGAGGAAATGGAGAGAGATGAAAGAAGGGACGGCTAAGAGAAAAGCTAATGAAAGGTGTATGTAGATGTAGAAAACAAAGGACATTAAAAACAAGGGGGCGGCTGACTGGGGACTGAAATTTCAGAACAGACTTCATTATGGAAATGAAGGGGACGTACAAAACAAGACAAAGGGGGAAAAATATCAAAATCCCACACTGGTGGAAAACTGACTTCATCGCTGGTGAAAAGGCTCTGGCTGGGTGTCAGTTCTGACTGGGAGCCTGTTGTCCACACAGCAGGGCCAAGAGGGGGCAACTGGTCTTCTGCTGTGCTTCTCACTGCCAGCTGCTTAGTCACCAAGTCCTGTGAGGAACACATTTGAGCTTCAAAAAAGTTGTTTTCACCGAATAAATAAGTGGGAATTTGAAATAAAGTTGTAACTTTCAAATGAGGGCAAAGAAAAAGGCAAAGAGCCTTATTGCATGTGGAAAGAAGCTGTTGCACATTCTGGTCATGCCTGATTCAGTGAAGCAATATCTTCATCCAGACGGTAAGAGATAAACCAGCGGGGTGAGACGGAGCTCACAATACAAAACTAACACACCATAACTATCAGCTGATCTTTTCAATTGAGTCTTCTATCTTCATCTCAGCTCATTATTCACTTATTAAGGTTTAAATTCAAGCATTCAATCTCACACTAATTTACTACACAAATGCCCATGTATTAGAGTTGTCTACTCAAAAACAAAACTGTTATTCTAAATAAAACAACAGTCAGCCTACTGTATTTTTCGACATATAAATCACAGTTTTTTGCATAGATTTGTCAGTCCTGTGACTTAATACGCTGAAGCGACTTATACACCCCCCCCCCATATTCATAACACAATTTTTGGCTGACGCATTAAATTTCGAAGAACTGCAACAGTGAGTCCTCAAATGCACGTTCGATTCATTCAGCTGGTGCAGGCGGAGGAACGCTGGAGAGCTAGCGGCTCTGGCTACAATGGATGGATGGATGGATGGATGGATGGCGCAGCAACGCCCAGGCGAAATGTAGCTGTTTTGACCATTAAAGTGCATTCATTAAAGAAAAGTTCAACTGACACACACCTTTGCTATAATGTCGAGCAAACACATAATTGCTTTTAGGTGTTAATCTTGTTAAATTTTGAAAAACTGCAACAGCGAGTCCTCCCATGCACGCTCGCTTCACTCAGCTGGTGCAGGCAGAGGAACGCTGGAGAGCTAGTGGCTCCGGGTGAGATGGATGGATGGCGTCGCCCAGGCGAAATGTAGCTGTTTTGACCATTAAATAAATGCATAATAAATGCAACTTATATGCCGAAGCGACTTTTCTGTTCAGTGCCCTGGGATGACTTCTGTTGTGATTTGGTGCTATATAAATAAACTGAATTGAATATATGATTTTTTTTTCCCTCTTCATGAGGATTTTTTTGACTGATACAACTTATACTCTGGAGCGACTTATACGCCAGAAAATACAGCATAATGTTCTTAAGATTTAATCAATTTAACAGGACTTTTAAAACCTAAAAGTAAGAAACGGTTAAAATAAATTCCAATGCAAGCGGTCCTAAACTCACCTGCAGGCAAAACAGAGCTCGCTGGCGTAAATAGTCCGTGTTGAGGAGCTGCAGCTCGTGGAAGAGCTCGATGAGAAAGTGGGGTCTCGACTCGTTCTGGGAAATCAAAGTAGCCACTTCGGAGTAAATGGTCTCTCTCAGAGCTTCGAAGAGTGAGAAGTCACTGCTTGCATCTAGAGTATCAGGATTTTACAACATGAGTAAAAAAACAACATATTAGAAGATAATGTATTTAAAAACTGCTTGTTACAGAGGGAAATATTTAGTTTTGGCCATCTTGTTTAGGGTTTAGATGACTGAAATGTGTGACAGTTAGTAGATGATTAGAAACTCAGATGATGAAAGATCTGCATGGTGACTTTACCTGGTGCTTCTGTGCATGCAATTCTGTTAGAGAGGAAGGGTGTTCTCCAAGCATAAGCTGTGAGTAAAATAAATTAAAAATGACAAATTACCCTAAAAATAAAATTTAGCATGCAATAATGGCAGATGTGTAAAATTAAATAAATGAACAAAAGAAGAGGAGGTTTGTAAGTTCAGGGACCAATAAAGCATTTAAAAATATGATAATGAATAAAATGAATGTTTACACAGAAAACACAAGATACAGACTGAAGGAAAAACAACTGTGGACACTGATACAAGTAATGAGAGCCGTACCAGAGGAGAGGTCATTTCTTTTGTTCCCAAGCTTAGCCTTGCTGTCCAGCTTTTCTTGAGTCAGTTTGTCCAGCAGTCTCTGATTCTGATCCCTGTGATGGGACGTGGCTGCCCTCTGGTGGACAAAGTCTACAGTGCTGCTGACACTGTCACTCTCATGGCCTTAAAAGAAAAATAAGAAACTAGGACTGACGTCATTGAAAAAATATTTACGAGTTTTACGTGCATAAAGGACATAAAACAAACATCTAAAACCAAATAATAAGTAAATATATTTGAGGGGCTTGACTCCACTCATACCTTCACTGTTCTTGCTGTGCCCTCTGCTCCTCCTGCGTTTGTTTTTTGGCGTTTTGCTTCGCGAGGCCAGGTTGGCTTGTGCAGAGGCCTTCCTTCCAGCCTTAAAGGTCTTAGTGATTGTGGCTGGATCAACAGGGTCAGGGATGCTGCTGAAGCTTCCCTGCGACTCCTTGTCGAACTCTGGCCGTCTCGTGTGAGGCTTCACAAACGTTGGGGAGGAAGAGGCAGACTCTCGAAGCTCAGTTTTAGACGTGTGAAGCCGAGTTATATTTTTTGTGTAGGATGTGTTGAGTCGGGCTGCTGGTCTAATATAGTAAAGCAAAAATGGAACATAAACAACAGTTTAAATTAAAAATCAAATGTATTCAAAGACAAACCCCCATTTTCCCATACCTTCTGTCAGCAGAGGTGTTAAGAGGAGAGCGCTGCAGTGGAGGAGGGAAAGTCATGCAGTCAGTTTTAATAGAAGCGTTTGGATCCAGCTGAAGGTTCTGATGCTCGGGAGTAGCTGGGCCCACTGCGCCTTGAGGAAATCCCCCCATGGCAGCAGGAAATGATGGATACAAGTTAAAGCCTTTAGAATGGAAGAAAATGAGATTAATTAGCTTAAGATGTTAATGCTCCATAAAAAGCAATAAAATCATAATAGAAGAATGTCAGACATTTTACTTGGAACTGTGTCATCTCAGTGTCCTTTTAAAATACTCGCTTAAAATAAGGACACACTTTATAATCTTGAGCACTTGCAAATCACTAAATATAATCAATAAATTCCATGAACTGTTTACTTTTTTTGTTATTAACAAAATGTGCATGCATTGAAAAAAAAGGACCCTCCTCATTAATTTGTTGCAGAATAAATCAAAGACCTAATCAATAAGCATATCATACTGGGAGGGAATGGAGGCGATGAAGAATTTGCTGTGTTTAAAGCAGAAGCATTCAAAGTAGAGGTGTAGGGGAGGAAGATGCCAGGGGAGGCTGAAGGGTCCGAGTTGGATTCCTGTCCTGAGCCCTGTTTCTGTGTCTGCTGCTGCTGACGGATGAGGTCGTTCAAGACCTGCTTCAATCTGAAAGAAACATTACAGACTGTAGAAAATTTACCATCGTAGAGAACTCAAATGACCATTCAGGCTACTACTTTTACCTTTGTACATTGTTTTGCTGCCAAGTCAGCTGAGTATAGCACTGGTTAAGCTGATGCATGACCAGTTGGACCTGTGGCGACGACAGGTTGTTGGGTAACACACTGTACTGTCCTGTCAGCAGAGTCTGCAACATGTATGATAGAGTCTGTGGAGGAATAAAGAGCCACTGACTGACAAACATCTTTTTTATGGTAATATCATTTAGACGCTCTTCACAACTAGAAATAATAATTGATCTGAAGCAGACAGCTGACGTATCTGTAAAATCATAATGACCTTCACTGAGCTACTGATTCACAAATATTTGATTTTTCTGAGTCAAATCGGTTGGAAAAGCCTTTTACAAATATTTGAATAGGTTAATTTATAAAACAATTGAAATAGTGAATGTACAAAATCAACTACTGTTTAATTTATGATGAGGCAGAACTAAAAACCAGTGCAATTCAGGTGACTAAAAACCGAAGATTTGTTGTTTTTCCTGAAACAATAACAAAAAAAGACACAATAAACAGCAACTTCTCGGTCTGCAATGTAATAATAGTTTTTGTCTGCTTTATAATGTGCAAAAATATATGATGGCCTTGCTAAAGCAATCCATGCTAAGCTCTGCTGTTACATAAAAAATAGTTTAAGGAACAAAAACCTGTCTGGCCCTTTTCTAACTTTTTGAAAAAAAAAAAAAAAAAAAAAAAAAACACATGGGAAAGATGAATCTGTAGACCTGATGCCACCTGCAGCTGCTTTGTTCACCATCTCTGCAAAATTTACCATCCAAAGATAAGCAGAAAGTTTTTCTGAACGTTTGGACTACTTAACTGCTAGAAACTGAAGAGAGAAAAAAAAAAAACACTTAATGGATAGTAAGTGGTGTGCCTGAAGTGAGATCAAATGAGCTGACCCTTCAGTTGGGCCTAGGACACATTTGCTTTCCCGCTGTTGTATCAGTGTTGTACAAGCACCACATAATGTTTCTAAACCTGCACCGAGCAACTTAATGCTAATGTTTTAGTCAATTTATCATGAACAGATTTTTCTATTGTATTTAGTGCTGTCCATTTGAGATCTGATAAGCCAGGGTAAAGTTAAAACAAGAACTTTAATGTGTGTGTGTTTGTTCAGTTTACAAACCTGCTGATCCTGCAGGAGCGTCTGACACATGCTGGTACTAAAATCCAGCTGTCTCTGTAGCTGGCTGATCTGCTCCTGCCAGTGAGGTGTGCTGTCAACAAAAGAGGACTCAAAGGGCCAGCACAGGTTCTCTTGTCGACGCATACCTCCGGTCTGGCCTTCAGACTGGTTCGACGTTCTGCACTGCTGCTTCGCCTCAGTCTTGTTATGTAGATGCCCACCACTCTCACCTGAAAAGGCTGCTGGAGGCTTCAGATTGCTGAAGGCACACACAAAAACACAAAATGAATTTAGGAAAACTGTGGCAACTGTCAGAACTACAAGATTGCACCCGTCCATCTGGTCTGACCTTCCTTGATTCTTCCTGTTGCTGTAGGAGCACTGGTTCATGCTTGGTGAGAAGGCATGAATGTCGTCATCAGAGCTACTTTCTGTACATTCTTCCTGATCCTCTTCTTCTGCGCATATTTCTGAGTGATACTCATCCTCTTCCTCGTTTTCATCATCATCATCAAGATGGCCTGAACTGGAACCCCAGGTGGCCATCGTTCTAAAAAGAAATGAGATATTGCTTTTATAATTACCATAATTTCTAGTCTATAAGCAGCTACTTTTTTCACAGGCTTTGAACCCTGCGGTTTACACAATGCTGAAGCCAATTTATGGATTTTTTTTTTTTTTGACAGGCTAACGAGCTTCCTGTCACCAAAACATTTAGCTTCGGCACACCCGGGCACTCACATAGATGCCCATTATACATCACTTGGGGGTGGGTCCTCGTGACTCAATGAGACTAACTGTACAAATAAAGGTTAAAAAAAAATCTGACTGAAATTACAGGACAGGTCACAGTGGACTGATGAAATGGGGAAGGGAGGAGAGATCGGGAGGGGGAATTCCCTTGCATGCATAGAGCATGAGTCTCACATGCTCACAGAGGAGCAGGAGCAGGAGGACAGATAGAATATAGCGATCAATGACTTCCTGGTAGGCTACTGTATTTTTTTTTTAACCAGCCGTGTTACTGGCACTGTTCAAAACCCCTCCAAAAAACATCTATTGTATGTAATTGTGAATGTTACCAGTACGTATTGTAGACTTCTGTGGTTCACTGTGGTTGACAGTCCGTCACATGGCCTCAGAGAGGGATTATGGGTAAAATTTAGGTTCACTGTTAATCATTTCATTTAGCTGTTTAGCGTTGTTCTTTAAGTGGTTAGTCTGTTCTTGTTAGCCTAGTTTATGTGTTCATTTTGTATTAGGCCATTCAGTAAAGTAACCACGAGTGAGGTAGTTGTCATGAAGACATGTGGGGTTCACTCTGTCTGTGTGTTGAACAATAAAATAAAGTCTATAAAACACCATCTGGTGGTTGATTCTTGATCTACTACAAGAGCTGCACATTTCTCTCAGTAGCTGTGTGCTGCCACTCCTGTTGTAACGTGAACACCCACGGCTTAGACACAAGCACGGCTTATATATGTACAAAATAGATTTTTTTTTGCATGCCTTAAGTCAGGTGCACTGTATAGTCCAGACATTACAGTAGGTAGTAAATGATCAATGATTATCTAAAAAAATTATCTAAAAAAATAGAAGACTAACAATGCAGCCTTAAGAATTTTACTTGAACTAATTTGGAAACTTCAACGGTTCTAAATCTGAACTTGTTGACGCAGACCTAATGAGCAGAGGGGTCCTCTACCTTTCATCTCTGTTGACAGGTTGTGAGTTTGTATCGTTCTCCTCTTGGTCTTCAACCTGACAGGGCGAGTCACAGAGACCACTTTTTCTCTGGTGTTCAGCCATCAGTGACTCAAGATGCTTTCTGCGCTGTCTCAGATCTTCTCTCAAAATTTGTCGCCGACGCATTTCTGACCAAAGCTGCTGGCAAGAAAAACAACGAGACGATTGGTAAACAAATACAGCTCTTACAGAATGTGGTCAGTTTGTTTGAATAAAAGTGACAAAAAGGTGAAAGGTGCTGCTGGGTGGAAGTTTGAATGCTTTACCTCGTTATCAGTGACAGAAGAAGAGGCTGCCTCTGGAGCAGTGGGTTTGAGGACAGCCAAGTTAGTTTTGGGTCCAGATGAAGACAGCTGGCCAGTTGCTGGACTGGAAACTGCAGATGGAACTTTTCTCAGCAGTCCCTGCTGACTACCTATACTGGACACAGATGACTGCAAACGACCCAAAAAATATAGTTTATTTGTGATAGAAGTGCACAAATTTAACCTCAAATGTCACATTAAAGACTCACTAAAAGCTAAACTAATAACTGTAGCTAACATGGTGGCACAAAATGTAACAAACTGTGTGTGATTAGTATGTAGATAACATTTTACAAAATAACAGTTCAGTATTTCCTTACAGGTGAGACAAAAAATAAAATAAAATCCCCAAAACTTTCAAGTTTTTAAGAAATAGTTTGAAATGACGAGTTCTCTGAAAGTTCAACCTATTTTTTTCACACAACTGTAATTAAAACTACAGTTCACTAATAAATCAGTAAACAGCTAAAATACCAATTGTGTGGGTCTTTCAATGTTTACAAAGCTTAACCATGTAAACAAAGTGAAGTACCTGAAGATCAGGACAAGCCCACTGCAAGTCCTGGATCTTGCCTTGGATTTCAATGAGTCTCTGACGTTCTTCATGGAGCTGCTTGAGCTCCTGCTTCTGTTGATGCAGTTTTTCTTCATACAGCTTCTCCCTGTCAGAAAACAGAACCGCTCTGATGCAAAAATACATAAAAATGCAACAACAAAATAATAATAATAAAGATAATACTGTAATAGTAACCCTATTAACAAGTTGATAAATAGCACAAATAATCCAACTGGCATGTCTTTTCCCCCACCTGGCCTTGCTGGACAGGGCGAGATCTCTTGGACTTTGTTTAGGTCTAGTCCCTGATGTGCCAGATGTAGATCTGGTATTGTTAGGCTGTTGGTGTAAAACTTCATCCTCATTTGCTGTTGTTCCATCTGTGTCATCACTCTGTAAAAAGACAGTTTTTTTTTTTTTTATTTACCAAGTTATTAAATATATATTTTAGGCACAAAAAAGCCCAACAACATACAGAATGAACTCTGTTTCCGGTATTTAAAAAATAGCAGCATATTTTCTGCTTTTAGATTAAAAAAAGACGTTAATTTTTGTTATTGGTTTATGGGTACAACAGAACCATTTGTTACTTCTGCACTGTTTAATCAGTTTACTCTTTCTGCATTTGAAACGTCACTGCTACCTTCAATGAGTAATTTAAAACCTCGTTTATATTACCTGAGATTTTTTTCAGTGAATGAATCCCTGTAAATATAAGTGCTATATATTGTCATCGCTGTATGTTCCTATACAATGATGGAATTAGTTCTGTGCATTTAGCTCATTACATGAGATACACCCAGGTGGATCAGTGGGCAGCTATTCAAGCGCCCAGGGAGCAATTAGGGATTGGGTGTTTTGCTCAAGAGCACCACGGCATGTGGGCATGGCGGGGAGTTGAACCACAGCTTTCTGGTCCCAGGTCGGCTGTCCTACCTCTACACCAGGGGTGCCCAATATGTCGATTGCGATCTACCGGTCGATCGCAAAGGCATTATGGGTAGATCACATTGCATTAAAAAAATAAATAAAAATTAGACGTCAGCCTATCATCCATCCTCGCTTGAAATTTGTTACTTGATTGACATACAGGGCAGCCAATCACAGCCCTCATACACTCAAATCAGGTTTAAGAGATTTTTAGGGGGAACCGCATCCCCGCTCCCCACCCCCGAAGGTGTGAAATTCTCTGTGTGTGAAGTTGCACATACAGGCAGCTGCAGCCCAAAGTTTTTCTGCACTAACAACAATTTTTTTTTAAATGGCAGCGAGCGGAATGTTTTTTGCGCT
>JARVGS010000548.1:24961917-24978932 GCA_031762315.1 Hypsolebias antenori
TTTCTTAAAAAAGGCAACGTGAGGTGTGATGACGTCACTGGGGCGGAAGCCGTAAACGCGAAACGGCCGGTAACCAAAAGACAACCGTAAACCGGGGACAACCTGTATATATATATATATATTGTAATGACGCTTGAAACTCTCCCCACACTCTTGCAATATTCTAAACAATGTTTCTAAACTCTAAATGCTCTAAAAGATCACAGCATATCATGATTTCAGCTCCAAGCCTTGGCTGCTGCAAACACTCTTGGTCACGCCCACTTCTCAGCTCTGCACGGAGAACAGCTGATCAGCTTCAGCAGGAAGTTTATCCTGCAGTATGGGCTGCTCAAAAGGTGCAGGTGGAAGCTTTTCTGCAGCTGTGGGCTGCACAAAGATGCAGCGGGTGCCAAACTACATACTTTAAAATAATTAATTTTAAATAAAAATTCCATTCCGATCATGCAGCTCATCCATCAGTCACCCAATTGTGGGTCATGTCCAATCTTATTTTGAAAAAACGCGATAGAGTGAGTCCACGGTAAACGAACAGCGAAGTAACAAGGGACTACTGTATTAGAAATAAACGAGCAACACTTAACAGTGTTTTGAAAAAAAAAAAACTTTTTTTCAAGCTAAATATGCCTTCCCCCCACCACCATCTTTAAAAAAAAGTTGTTCACGTGGACATTCTTACCACCTGATGTCATGGAATGGGCATTTATGGTAGAATTATGTGAATGGAGATAAATATATTAGTTTTTTAAAAATCCAGAGTAGTGTCGATCAGGCCTATTGGATCCAATGTTCCTGTTATGAAGCCAGTCCCAAATACCAACAGTGATGTTCCACTTTGGGACCGTTTTTCTTTAGCTTGGCATCTGACAGTAAACAGTGGCCATCGTTCATATACAGTTAATGATTTGGTTTTATTTTCTATTGCTAGATTATAACTTTACCTTGGATGTTATGCCATAAATATATGTCTTTATTTTATACTGATATACAACTTATTTTAACATCAAAAATATGTTTCTAACTTTCTCTCCCCCCATTTATTTAGCCCAGCATGATAAATACAGTATGTGAAAAGGGTGATCTTAGCCATCATTAGTTTCTTGCATTTAGCTTTCTTTATTCAGCTCCTCAGTTCTTTTTTTTCCTCTCATTCCTTTTACATTAGCTTTTTTTTTTCCCTTCTTACATGTTTGTTCCCTTTTTTATCTTAACAATTCTCCAGCAATTTTCCTGTTTTTCCCCATAAATGCCAGTGTATCCGCTGCTCCATCTGCTGGCCAACAAACACATTGTGTGCAGGTTTGTCTGTTGCCAGGGACAACCGCTTCCTGGAAGTTTGAGTTGTGTGGCAGAAGAGGAGGATCTAGAGAAAAATGGATCCAGTGAAATGTGATAATTAATAAACAAAAGGTCAAAAGTGAGGATTAATAAATGAGCAAAAGGTACATGGAGGGTCAACTTTTAGAGAAAAGAATGAAAAACATAAGTATTGTTCATTTGCTTCATCTGTTAATTTAAAATATAAACTCTGTGCAGCTAAAAAAAATCACCTAAACCTTTGGTCATTGTGAATTATCTTGTGGAGATTGTTGTATAGCATCAACAAAAAAGTACACTGCCAATGTAGATTTCTTAGTAGATTGTCATAAAGTATTTCAATACCCAGTCCTCAGACTGATGGAATGAAAATTATATATACTAAATATCAGGAGTTGAAAATGTTATATTTGTACAAAGAAAACATGACCAGACTTATCCGTGTAAGTAAATAAATAAATAAATAAAAAGCAATGAATGCCATCTTAGTTGATTCACATTGTCCATCAATCCAGCCATTATCTTTACTTTAATATATTTTCTTCCTTTTCGGCTTGCGGGGGTCACTGGTGCCCATGTCCAACCATCACTGCGCGACAGGTTGCAAGTCCATCACAGGACTGATTCACATTGTATTTCAACATAATGACTTAATTTAGATGCCAAAACATGTTTAAAAATTTTATTCAAACTGCACCAAAAAAATCAATGTGCAGCTATTTTTAACTATTTACAGCTTATCATATTGAGATCATGTTAAACTGGCAATTTGGTTATAATTCTGTGGTCCAGGTGTATTTTTTATTTATTTTTTTTTTTTTTAGAGCTGCGGCATGGGCTTTAACTGTTGCAGTTTGAAACATTAAGAGAATGAGTGGCGTGGCTGCCATCCCTGTGCCTCTAAATGAATGGCCTGTTACTGGATTAACAACAAAGCTGAGGACAGATTAAGGTGGTGCTTCTAAACCCTCTGTAGGTGCTTGTGTGTTTTCTCTGTGTGTCAGACCTGTGATGTTCCCCAACTCTGACCAGCAGCAGCAGGGAAAGGCTGGAGTAAGCTCCTAAACTTGAGCCAGACAAAGTGGTAGTTATGTTGGCTAAGTTGAACCAAACTTCTAGTGTAAAAAAAACAATATGTAGTGTCTAAAGAAAAAGACAAATTGTGCATGGAGTGGAAACTAAACTAAATTGCATTTAAAATAAAACCTATTTGAATTTAAAATGATTTTGATCTGTGCCTCATGAATAAATGTGTACTTCTATCATTTTTGTTGTAAGCATTGCTTTTGTTCATCTTTTTAAAATGATTATCTTGTAAGGCATAGTAATGCTGCACAATAGTGATCAATAGTAAGGGGAGTGGTGGCGCAGAGGTTAAGAAGGTGAGCTTGTGATCGGAAGATCGTCGGTTCAAGCCCCGGCACCGACAACATCGGTGGGTGGGATAAGTGAAGCAGTCACACCTGTCTCCACCCTCATCTGCCCCACTCTGGGCCCTTGAGCAAGGCCTTTAACCCACACCATCTGCTCCCCCGAGAACCCTAGATATCAGCACTCTGCTCCACACAGAAGGCTGTGGTTGCTCAGTGGTCTGTGGTTGTGTCAGGAAGGGCATCTGACATAAAAACAAATGCCAAGTCTTCATGCGACTAGTTCGCTGTGGTGACCCCTGACAAAGGGAGAAGCCGAAAGAAGAAAAAAAAAAAAATGTTATTATTATTGATTTTCTGCATCATTGTTTCTTCTCAGACTTTTACGGTAAACTTTATATAAAAGGACTCACATTAGATGTCATCATTTCTGGATACCATTGTGCCCCTTAGTTATATACAGTATATGCCTTCTTATATAAATACAGTAATCTTTTATTATTTATTGTGGTGACATGGTGGCAGAGTTGGTAGAGCTGCTGCCTCTAAGCGAGCAGGTCACCTTGGTTCAAATACTGGCCGGGGGCCTTTCTGGGTTGAATTTGCATGTTCTCTCTGTGCATGCGTGGGTTTTCTCTGGGTACTCTGGTTTCCTCCCACAGATTAAAAATATGCATGTTAGACTGATTGGTGACTCTAAATTGTCCCTAGGTGTGAATGTTCTTTGTCTTGTTTGTCTCTGTCTTCCTGTGTTGGACTGGACACTTCCAGGGTGTCTCCCACCTCTCGCACAGTAACTGCTGGATAAGGGCACCAGTGACCCATGTGACGCAAAAGGGGCAGGTAAAAGAAGATGGAAGGATGGACAGATGGATTTATTGCACAACTTTTGTGAGATGTTTTTAATAAAAGTTACTTGTGTAAAACATTGTATTGAAAAAGCTTGTTAATGTAAATTTTAGAAATACATTTTGCAAGTTTGAATATAAATAAGAACTGGTCTAAGTTTTACTTTTGGTTTCTGAAAAAAAAATCTAATATATTGCAAAACAATGGTATACACATATTTTGAATCATAGTAATGTAATAATAATAATACTAAAAAAACCTCTTTAAGAAAATTCAAATTTGTTAAGTGAAAACAAAAAAATCCCTTTTGTTCACAGCTTGATTGGGACTCCAAAACTTTCCAGTTATTTAAGCAGAAACACAGTCTCACACAGTGACTGCTGGACCCAGGCAGCAGTTACAGTAAAAGTAAATGGATGGATGGTTGGCCAGACGATGGATGAATTGAAATACCACAAGTTTTACTAGGCCGCTCTAACGCCACTTACGACATGAAGGACTAAAACAACTTGACTTTTGAGAAAGGCTTCCTTTTCTGTCCTTCTTTCATTGTCTCATCCTTTCCTGATCTCTGTTTATCTCCTGGCTTCCGGCATAAATCATTTCCTTACACTTCAGTAATAATCATAAAAAAGAGGTTTTTCTTTTTGAGAGACTACCAGAAAATATTAAACTGACATAACACGGAGCCAGTCTCACAGGAGGATGAAGAGTGACAGTGCTCACTCAGGTCCTTTTTTTCACGCAACACTTTCTGACACCTGAGACACACACACCTGTCAGGATCTGGGACTTTTTTTTTCCCCCTGTTTGTGTCGAGAATGGGTTATGTGTGTTCAGCGGCTGTGCAATGCCACAGCACAAGACTGTAAATGTCTCTTATGTATTTCAGACTTTCTAGACATCATGAGTAACTGTAGGTGTAGGTATGCATATTGGCTCCATGACTAAAGTCAATTGGCACATGTGCTCCAATAAAATACTCCCCCTCCCTTTGGCCTTGAATTAATTCAAACAAAACTAACTGTTTAGTTTATGTTCATGCTAACAGCACAGGAGGTCTTTTCAAACTGTGCACACCAGTAGTTACAAAGGAACAGAATCAGAATTACAAGGCTTTGCAGAGTGGAGGCATTGCCTTGAATATTTTTCAACTACAGCTGAAATCAAAGACCCAACAGGGGTTTTCATGCTGTCATAATCTGCCTAAAAAGATCTGAAACTACATTAAAGATGCTCTTGATCCTTTAAAATCTGTGGCGTTGCTTCTGAACATGACTGAAATAAGCCAAGATCCACTTAGCCTCAGATGTCTCAGATAAAATGCAACAGTTGAATAGACTCCTAACTCAATAGAACATTTTCTAAAGCAAAGATCACAAAATGAAACATGCTCTAAATTAAAACACTTAATCAACAGCCTCAAAATGTCAGGATTGATTGCAAATGTTTATAACTGTTTTTCCATACTTATTTCAGATTGTGTAAATCAGTAAATGTGGGACATTATGGATCTTAGTAAGGAGTTTTGCAATATTATTTTTCAAATGCAAAACTGGCACTTTAAAAAACAAAACAAACAAACAAACAAACAAACAAACAAACAAAAAAAAAAGAAATTTATTTTCTAGCCAAAGCAAGAAAGAGCAAAGGTATATTCATATTTGTGTGAATAAGCTGGCTGTTGGTATTAAAAGGGACAAAGCTACATATGCACAGAGGATCCAGGGACATTTCTCCTCACAAGACCCACGGAGCATGTGGAAGGGTGCATAACAGACTATAAAGGCAGGGGTGCACAATGCCCTAAGGACCCATCACTGCCTGATGCCCTCAACAAGTTCTATGCATGTTTTGAAGACCCAAACAGACCAATCAGCACCAGACTCACCTCACCACCGGAAGAAGAGTTTCTCAGCATGACCTCAGCTGAAGTAAGGAGTACCTTCAGGAGGATTAATCCTCACATAGCAACTGGACCCGACAACATCCCGGGGAAAGGGCTGAAAGACTGTGCTGATCAGCTCTGCGAGGTGCTGGCTGACATCTTTAACTCCTGTCTCACCCTGGTAACAGTTGCTGCCTAAAGACTGCCACCATCATCCCGGTCCCAAAGAGCTCTGCAGCGACTGGTCTGAATGACTACCAGCCAGTAGCACTCACCCTGATAGTGGCTAAATGGTTCAAAAGACTGGTCATGGACCACCTCAAAACAACCATCAACATCGAGGTCCCTCACCAGGACGCATACCACGAGAATCGATCAACAGAAGATGCCATCTCCTATGTGGTCCACACTGCTCTCACCCATCTGGAGCAAAAGGACTCCTATGTCCGTATGCTCTTTGTGGACTTCATGTCTGCCTTCAACAACAAGATCTCCCAGACTCTGAAGGACAACTACTCACACTAGGACTAAGCCCCTCCATTTGCAACTGGGTCATAGACTTCTTAACAAACAGACCACAGTCAGTGATGATCCACAACTTCTCCTCCTCCACCACAACCCTCAGCACTGGCTCCTCAGCACTGGCTCCCCTCAGGGCTGTGTGCTGAACCCTCTCCTGTTCACTCTTCTCATGTGCACCTACACATCCAGGCTGTCATATTGTAAAGTTTCAGACAATACAGTGATGGTTGGATGCATTACAAACGAGTTCAGCTATGGGCAGGAGGTGGAACACCTGGAGAGCTGGTGCAGGAAGAACAGACTGAAGAAGACGAAGGAGATGGTTGTGACTTCAGACGAAACAATCACTCCTACCCCCCCCCCCCCCCCCCCCCCCCCCCCCCACACACACACACACACACACACACACACACACACACACACACACACACACACGCACACACACACACACACGGAACATAGAGGATCTGCGGTGCGGTCCTGAATGACAACCTCAGCCGGAGCAACAACATCACTAGCCTGATCAAGAAAGCTCATCGGAGACTCTACTTCCTCAGTTGGCTGATGCGAGCTGGTCTAGGAAGTTCTGTCCTCACCTCCTTCTACAGGTGTGCAGTGGAGAGCATCCTGTGCTCTAGCACCAACGTGTGGCATGGAGGCTGCACAGCTACTGAAATAAAAGTTTTGCATAGTAGTGAAGGCTGCACAGATGTCTGTGGAGTCAGCCTCTCCACCATCACAGACATCTACACCTTTATATGCAGGAAGGGGGCCACCTGGACCCCACTCACCCAGCACAGTCACTTTTTGCCCCACTCCCCTCAGGCAGGAGGTTGAGAAGCATTAAGTGTAGATACACTAGACTGAGGAACAGCTTCTACCCTGAAGCTTTCAGACTCATGAATCCCTAACCAGGAGAATCACTGTAAAAAAAAAAAAATCACTGTAATGCCACTTGACTGTTGATATGTGCTGCTGACTATCCATGTTGCTGATCTCATGATGCTGATTTATTTCACACTGCTGTGTTCATTCATACTCATCTGTTCACACAGACTCATGTTTGTGCTGCTGTTGTTTGGTGTATTGTTTCAGTACTACTAGTGCTAATCATGTTTAACATATAACTTATTTAATATCTTAGATCTCATCACTGTTTTTCTTTACCATTTATTATTTTGTTGGATGTAACTGGGACCCTCTGTACACAATTTCGTTCCACCACATGTACAACATGTGGTGCGAATGACAAACAAAGAAAATTTGACTTTTACATTGATACCCCCCCCCCCCCCCCTGCAAACACACACAACAATTACTGAGTAGGAGGCATCTTTTTTCATGAATGATCACATGACATAATGGAAATGTACATAAACATGTAAAAACACACCCGAGTGCATACAGTTGAGGAATGGAGATCTGCACATTCTTTATTGGTTTGAGATTTGCAGTGAGTTTATTGGAGCTGATGTCAGCGGTTGACTTGGGTGGCTCTGTAAACGGACTTCAACAAAAGACTGAGCCTTTAGATGATCTGACTGGTTCTGATGTCATTATTGAGGCTTCATCGATGAAATGTGCCCTGCAGGGTACAATTCGTTTACCAGCAATGTCAGAGGATGGGGACTTTCTTATTGGAGGTGCTTTTTCTATTCACCACAAACTTTACTCAGTGATTTATAACTACACCACCAAGCCTGAACCTCCAAGATGCACAGGGAGGTTAGTAAGTGGGAGAAGAAGAAAACAATGTGGTGAAGGATAGAAAGAGATATTAGATGTGTACATATGGAAACTGAGTAATTTGCTACAAAGTTTTCAAAATTTGGAAAGTTAATATTAATTGTTTGTTAATTTATTATTATTATCATTATTATTGTTATTATTATTATTATTATTATTATTATTATTGTAATTATCTTATTTTCAGATGTACGCATTCTACAATCTTGTTGTGTTTCTTTCCGTAAAGCTAACCTTGGCTTTAGGTACAAAGTTTTGGAAGTTTTATGTGCAAAATACAAAGTGTATATACATGTATCCTTTTTTTTCTATATTGTAAAAATGTCAGAACTCATGCAATTGATTTTGTGCAGCTTTAATTCCCGGGTTTTGCGCTTCTTTCGAGCAATGATCTTTGCCATTGAAGAGATAAACAACAGCACAGAGCTACTTCCAGGCATCAAACTTGGATATCAGATCTATGATTCGTGTGTCTCAGTGCCTGTGGCTGTGCATGTAGCGTTTCAACTGTCAAATGGCCAGGACCCTGTGTTTTACAAAGACAACAATTGTTCTCAAACTGGTATGGTAATGGCTGTTATTGGGGACTCTGGATCCACTCCATCTATCAGCATAGCACGTATCATTGGGTCCTTTAATGTCCCTCTAGTAAGTCCTTGCAAAGTGAAAGTTTGAATTATATCTTTGATTTTTCCTTGATTTTCTTTTATCAATAATCAGCTGTTGATCTATTTTTCTTACATTAGGTGAGCCCCTTTGCCACGTGTGCCTGCCTGTCAGATAAGAAGCAGTTTCCAACTTTTTTCAGAACAATTCCCAGTGATCAGTTCCAGGCTGATGCTCTGGCCAAGCTGGTGAAACACTTTGGCTGGACTTGGATTGGCGCTGTCCATTCTGACTCAGATTATGGAAATTTTGGCATGTCATCTTTTCTTGCTGCGGCACAGAAAGAAGGGATTTGCGTGGAGTACTCTGAAGCCTTTTTTCGGACCGACCCACGCAGCAAGATCCAGAGAATAGCTGATGTTATACGAAGGTTTCAGATACGTCAAATTCTGCTTGTGTACTTTCTATTGAGGAGAAGCTTCTGCACTGCAAACTGCAAAATATTGTACTCAAATACACATTTGAAAAATTAAATATAAAATCCAAGTATTCTGTTGTGTTATATTTTTCATAGTGTTTAAAAATAATGATTCAAAACACACATGTCAAATGTTGATGGTCGTTACACTTAATAAGTACTGTATTAGAAATTGTCTTTTGTTGGTTAAAAAAAAAAGAGGTATATGCCAAATTAAACAATGTATTCTAATGTCTCTACAGGTCCACAGCAATGGTCATTGTAGCTTTTACAGCCTCTGGAGATATGAGTGTCCTGTTAGAAGAGCTGGCTTTGGAACCACCACCACCTCGTCAGTGGATAGGCAGTGAGGGCTGGGTAACTGACCCGTTGTTGATGGGCTACAGTTTCTGTGCAGGGGCCATTGGAGTTGCCATTCAGAAATCTGTCATCCCAGGGTTGAGAGACTTCCTGCTGGATCTTTCTCCCACTGAAGTAGCTGCCTCCCCAGTGCTTTCTGAGTTCTGGGAGGATGCATTTAACTGCAGCTTGAAAAAGAGTGTGTGACTTTTCTTCTTTTTTTATTGTATTTATTATTTGCCCAAACACAACGTTTTCCTTGTTGTTCTGATTTTTTTCTCTCACATTTTTGAACAGGTAAAATGTTACAGAGAACTTGTGACCTATACATTTCTAGTTACTTAAAACTGAACAAAAAACTGTCCTGATGCACTCTCAACAATACAGGTGAAAAAAAAATAAAAAAAATAAAATAAAACAAAATAAATAAAGTCAGGTCCTCTGGATGGATTTTTTGAAGAATTCGTCCAGAGGACCTGACATTATTTATTATTTAGATGAACAAAGTCGACAAAGTAATTTCAAAGATGGTCAGAGCAAAACTCAATGAACTGTGTGTCTCAAACACTGCATTAGGCCTGCACATAGTCAAAAACTTCACCTGACAAATAAATAAATAAAAATGTAAAAGTAAAAAGTAACCCTTGGGTGATTTGACAAGGAATGAGCCATTTCATTCAGGCGCACAATCAGTGTTGCCAGATTGGGCGGTTTACTGCCAATTGGCTGGTTTTCATTCTGATTTTGTTAGGAACTCTGGGAAGATTTTTGTTAGACTGTTGCATTTTGCCACATAGTGTTAAATTACCTTGGTTTGTACTGATGTATGTTCATGTTCAAACAGTATATATACTGTAAAATATATTGATTGGGCAGGTTTTTGTGTGATGTGGCAGTTTTTAACAGATTTTTGGTCAGGAAAACCTTGATTCTATCTGGCAATGTGGCAGTTCTGCTTTTGTTGTGTGTCTGTTTTAGATTAAGCAGCAACCTTCAAGGGAAAGTCCACAGCTTTATAATGATCAGAAATGTTCTGCTTTATACAAAATAACAAATTAAAATATGAAAAAAAAAAAACCTACAAAAAATTATTGATCTCAGAGCTGAGTTTTTAGACTAAGTAATGTGTTTTTTTAGTTTACATGTATTTATTAGCTACTTTAATTTTATGTATTTTTTAAATTATTGCAGTAGTTGGCAGGTACAGAAGTAACATTAATGAAGAAACAAACTCTTGGTTTATCCATTTTAGTTTTTCTTGGACAAATCAGACAATCTGATTCTGTTTTGTTTCTTGTTAGATGGCAGTCTTGGCAAAAGAGAATGTGATGGAACTGAAGATATAAAAACACTTGAAAACCCGTACACTGAAACATCTCAGTTAAGAATTACTAACATGGTGTACAAGGCTGTTTATGCAGTGGCTCATGCCATTCACAATGCATTGTGTGAGGAAAGAAATCTCAGTTTTGAGTGTGATAAGCATTTCAGACTGGAGTCCAAACAGGTCAGTTCAAATGAAAAGTAAAATACCATGTTTGTTAAAATTTCCAAATACTTGCAATCTATTAGCTAGTTTTGAGAAAAAAAAAAAAAAAAAAGTTTTTTTTTTTTCTCTTACAGGTTTTTACAGAATTGAAAAAACTAAACTTTTCCCGAAATGGTTATCCAGTGTCATTTGATGCAAATGGAGATCCTGTGGCTTTTTATGAGCTGGTCAACTGGCAGAAGAGTGAGAGTGGAGTTATTGAGCTGGTAACAGTAGGACACTATGATGGCTCACTGCCAAAAGGCCAGGAGTTACATATCTACAGAAACATAACCTGGGTGGAACATGGGATAGAAGTAAAAGTCATGGTCATGAGAAAATAAATTGCAAAGAGATGTAAAAATCATAAAGCTTTTTTTTATTTTTTTTTTTTTATTGCATGTCTGTGACTGTGCCTCTATGACAGGTTCCAGTGTCAGTGTGCTCTGAGACTTGTCCTCTTGGTACTCGTAAAGTGTTGCAGAAAGGAAACCCCATCTGTTGCTATGATTGTGTACAATGTCCCGAAGGAGAGATCAGTAACACAACAGGTAACAATCGGTTTTGAATCATCTACCTAATGATATATTTGAGTATTATCACCCTCTTTTGCTTTATTTCCTTAGATTCTCCTGATTGCTTTACATGTCCAAGTGAATTCTGGTCTAATGCAAAAAGAGATGCTTGTTTCCCCAAACCTGTAGAGTTTCTATCCTTTGATGAATTATTGGCTATCGTTCTGGCAACATTCTCTGGTTTTGGAGCCTGTCTGACCATCATAACAGCAATTATTTTTTTTCGACACAGAACAACTCCACTTGTCAGAGCCAACAACTCTGAGCTGAGTTTCCTGCTGCTCTTCTCTCTGACTCTGTGCTTTTTATGTTCAATAACTTTCATTGGAGCTCCGTCTGAGTGGTCCTGCATGCTGCGACACACAGCTTTTGGTATCATCTTTGTTCTCTGTATCTCCTGTGTTCTTGGGAAAACTGTAGTGGTTTTAATGGCATTTAAAGCTACACTTCCAGGTAGTAATGTCATGAAATGGTTTGGGCCTCCACAACAAAGAATGACTGTCATATTTTTTACATGTATCCAAGTGTTAATTTGTACTGTTTGGTTAGTGCTGAGTCCTCCTTTTCCAATGAAAAATCTGACTACATACAAGGAGAAAATCATCCTGGAATGTGCATTAGGCTCTGCTGTTGGTTTCTGGGCTGTGCTCGGGTACATTGGTCTGCTGGCTGGTTTTTGTTTTGTGTTAGCTGTTCTAGCTCGAAAACTACCTGATAATTTTAATGAAGCCAAGATGATAACCTTCAGCATGCTGATCTTCTGTGCAGTGTGGATCACCTTCATCCCAGCATATTTCAGCTCTCCTGGAAAATTTACTGTGGCTGTGGAGATATTTGCTATTCTGGCCTCCAGTTTTGGACTGATACTGTGTATATTTGCTCCAAAGTGTTTCATCATAATATTTCAGCCTGAGAAAAACACCAAGAAAAATTTAATGAACAAAAATTAATTGCAAAATGTACTGATGCATGCTCCATCTTCCATGTAGAAAAAAAATCTAACACAGTTAAGTCAGGTCCTCTAGACGGATTAAAAAAAATAAATAAATAAAACCTTGTTGAATGACTAAAAATTTAGACAAGACAAATTTAAAATGTATTTTTTTTTAATAAATATTATTCTTTTTAATATCTGCAGAGGAGCTGACTTAACTTTGTTGGACTAGTTTTGAAATATTGGATATTTGAAATTAAGACAATTTTATTTTGATGGTGGCAGCTATTTATATTTTACATTTGTTTCTAAAAAAATGCCTATGTTTTAACTGAATAAAAGATCAATACTGTCACTCACTCATGCACATTGTATTTTTCTCATTTTTAATATTTGTCACCTATTTGACATTTCAAACGTTGCATTATCACATTATAGAAAAAGCGGTAGATAATGGATGGATGGAAATGTTGCATGATATTATAAAGTAAAGTTCCATATGTTAGTGTATATATATTTTTTTTTTTCAGTGCTACCATTGCATCATAAGGGGAACAATGCAAAGAATGGTCAAATCAAGCAACACATTTTTTTTAATCCTTTTAAGAACTTTTGTGCAGCCAAATTAAAAAAAAAAGTGCATATATTTTATATACATCTATGTCCAGCTGCTTATCAGTGGTTGGGTCACACAGGCAATAGGTTTAGGAAGAAATCCCAGGTTTTTCTTTTCTTTTTGACACACTCCAAGTCCTTATTCTCCAGCGTGCTAATGCATTTATTTACAATAACAATGTAGTTCATGAAAGTGGCGATGGACAGTCGTCCTCTTCTTCACATCCACCTTGATGTCTGACCATTTTTCTTCATTTCTGCAAGGTTGCGCTGCTCTGAAATATCATTTACAGATTTGCACATACAGTACTGTATTGTCCCATGCACTCCTCTTGTGCTTTGCGCTATTGCCAGAGGACACCATGACAAACAGAACGCTTACGTGCCTCTACCTAATTTAGATGCATCTCCAACTCACATTCCATGAATGTCCTCTTTTTCCCTGCATGCAGACCTGCTTTAAGATGCAATGAAACATTGTAACAGTTGGAAGGTACAATGTTCTGCTGGCTGTTTTTTGCATTGTGTTAGCGGTTCTAGCTCAGAAACTACCTGATAATTTTAATGAAACCAAGCTGATAACCCTCAGCATGCTGATGTTCTGTGCAGTGTGGATCACCTTCATCCCAGCATATATCAGCCCTCCTGGAAAGTTTAATGTGGCTGTGGAAATGTTTGCCATTCTGGCCTCCTATTTTGGACTGACACTGTGTATATTTGCTCCAAAGTGTTTCATCCTAATATTTCAGCCTGCAAAGAACACCAAGAAATACATCATGAACAAAAATTTGTGGAAATATACCAAGCCTTTGAAAACAGATTTGCAGACATGATAACTGCAATTCAGCTTAAACCTTTTTTTTTACATTTAGTTCATAAATCCTAGGTTTCTTTTTTGTAAATTATCTATCAGATGTCAAGAAGTCCTATACTTTTTAACTCAGGTTCCTTTTTCTTCATGTTATCTTTCTTTAGAAATGTACCATATCTGATTGATCTGGATCTGGTACTTTTTAAAATGAATGATTAGAATTGAGTTTCAAACAGTTGCAAACTGTATTTTTTTCTTTTTCTCCTCTTTTTTTTTTTTCAAAGAGGAGCAGGCACACTTGCTCCTCCTTTGCTATTTCAGTGAGATGAAAAGGCTTGTATGCTTGACAAGCTGTCAGGGAATTTGCAGTCAAGGGTTATGAATGTTGGACTGAGTTTTTATATATTTTGGCTGAGAAACTTATTTCCCTCTGCCCTGAAAACCTAATGGCTGCCAAAGCAATCTTTTATCTTGACCTGGAGGCTGGCTTGCTGACTTGTAGTGTCTTCTTGGCATTGTCACAATGAGAACATGCCCCAAATTTTATCTAGTCTCCATCTGGAGGACAACTCCCTGATTGCCATGGATCATGTCTGTGCACCTGACTGCATCTGGCTATGAGTGAACACCTGCTGGACTCTGTTGCTATAGAAAAGTCTGCAGATTACTCTATTCGGTATTTAATTCAGTGAAATGTTCCCTGTATATGCATTATGTTACAAATCTATGTATGCAATCTGTCGGTCTGCTTCTCAGCAGGTGTATTACTAAGAGGAAAATCAATTTTAAACATGAATATGTCTACGGTGAACTGGGGTTTAGACTTAGCACTGATATTACTCTGGACCATCATCCAGCCAGCCTGGGTTCCTCGCTACTCGGGATCTGTTGGAAGACCGCTAATTGTAGCTAGTCTTTGTGGCTCTGCTCTGCCAACGGGGACTGGATAGCTACTGGGTTTTCAACAGCATGGAGCTGAGCTTCCAATTCAAATTACCGTATTTTCTGCCCTATAAGTCACTCAGCCCTATAAGTCGCATTGTCCAATTATGTCCAATACAGGTAGTCCTCGACTTACGAACGGGTTCCGTACCTGCAAACCGTTCATAAGTCAATTTTGATGTAAGTCGGAACTCATTATACTGCGCCGCAAACCCGTTCGTAAGTCCGGATTTTTGCCTTAAGTCGAGGAAATACATGTAAAATGTATGTTAATGCTGCGCCGTACACCTGTTCTTAAGTCCGAGTTGCTGTAAGTCGAGGGCGCCTTAAGTCGAGGACTACCTTTATATGAAAGTTTCATTTTTATCATTATATTATGGAAAATAATGACCTTTATCACAATATGCTAATTTTTTTAGAAGGACCTGTATGTGAGGAGGAAGCTTCTGCAGCTGTGGGCTGCACACAGGTGTAGTAGGTGCTAAATAATTTAAAATAATTTATTTTAAATAAAAATCCCATGTCGATCGTGCAGCTCATCCACCAATCAGCCAATTGTGTGTCATGTCTAATGTTACTTTGAGAAACTGCGATAGAGCGAGTCTACGAAAGTAAAACCGTGAAATAGCAAGGAACTACCGTACTTAATTTTAAATCCGATAAACAGACTCACATAAGTCCGCAGAGACTCGGTATAAACTCCTTTTTCTTTTTTTCTTTTTTTACTTTTGGTATTTCCTTTTGCCCTAAAATGTAAAAATACCAGTAAATGTATAAACTCATTATATAATTTTAGTTTTATAATGATACCCCAACTGGCCAGAAAAACCCTCCTCCATTGACCTCCAAGGGGCCCATGGGCCATCAGTTGATAAGTATGTTTTGTGACTCCAGACACATTGTAGTTAGTGAGCGAAGTGGCAGAAGCTCTCTTGGTCAAAAAGTTTGATGACCCCTAGTCTAGGTCATGATCTTCAGATGTCTCAGTCCACCTGTTTTCAGTTGACATCAACCACCTTCAGGCTTGTTTCAGTGATTTTCAGATTGTTGCCATGGCTTGGTCATGGTTTGGTTTTGTTTCAAACTAAAGTGGGTTGAACAACAGGACAAATATAGCCAACACATCAGCAAATTCCACATCAGAATAGTTAAAATGAAGAAAAAAATCAAGGTACTGCCATACTGCCATGGTCCAGTCAAAGTCAAGACTTCAAATGAAATGCTGTGGTTGGCCATAAGAGCACCATGCATGAATGAACATCTGGAAACCTCCAGGCTTGAACATATACATACATATATATATATATATATATATATATTAGCATGGCAATGTATTTTTTTTTTTTGTTTGTTTGTTCTGGCCCTAAAGCTCTGTTGTATAATGGCTTTCTGGTTATTAGAGAACAAAAACCATCTGAGTGATAGTAAAATAAAAAATAAAAAAAACGTGTTCAGATCAGTTACAAGTTTTAAAACATCGTTAAAATTTCATTGGGAGAAACATGTTGGGATTGTGCTTTGTTTTTAGAACAATGGTGTTTTTATTTTTTCTACCTCTGCTCAAATTTAGCTACTTTAAGGACTTGTTTTATAATTAAAAATAAAAGATAATATGTCAGTAAGGATACTGTTAATGTTTTTAGACTGTTTGATGTTTCTTCAAAGAAACACACACACACACACACACACACACACACGTAGCAGAAACGTTGCATTTAAATGCTTGAATCTGGCTAATCTTTCCAAGTTACTACTAATGGTTTCAAGACTAAAAATAACTGTCTCCCTCTTTAGATTGATGTTTTGCAGGCTTCAAACATGAACACATACTTTGAAGTTGCATTCTGCCAAAATGACTTACTATAACTCAAGTGATTATACAGATGTTCAGTACCTAGACAGCCATTTTTCCTGCCCTAAGAAACATGATCTTTAATAGTAAGTGAGGGACACACTGCATGTTTTGTGACGGGTAAAACACATGGAAATCATGGAGACGTAACAAATTCTGCATAAACAATTATGGGTAACGCTGCCCTTTGCATTCATAATATTAATTAGCATTTTAACAGATTATTTAAAAAAATGTTTTTTAACAAATAAACAAGCTAGTTTTTATTCATTCCTTACTTATACACACAAAAGGCAGTGAAGATATGAATTTCAGTTCAAATGTCGTGAAATACAGTATTTTACACAGCTTTTGAAATGTAAAACACTATTTATGAAAAATTTAAGGTGCACAGACAACAAAAAAAAAAACCTCATGTATTCATTATGTGCACAGATGTAGTCAAGCTCTGTGCTCCAGCATCAATGTGTGGCTGCACAGCTGCAGAAAGAAAAGTTCTGCAGACAGTGGTGAAGGCTGCACAGAAGTCTGTTGGAGTCAGCCTCCCCACCATCACAGACATCTAAACCTCCAGATGCAGGAAGAGAGCCACCTGCATCATGAAGGACCACACTCACCCAGCACACACACTTTTTGCCCCACT
>JARVGS010000548.1:25055966-25066238 GCA_031762315.1 Hypsolebias antenori
ATGTTCTCTCCGTGCATGCGTGGGTTTTCTCCAGGTACTCCAGTTTCCTCCCACAGACCAAAAACATGCATGTTAGATTGATTGATAACTAAACTGTCTCTAGGTGTGAGTGAGAGAGTGAATGGTTGTCTGTCTCTGTGACTGCTGGATATTGTAGCAATGCAAATTGCTCATGTGTAATGTGTTCCAGTCAGACCACAGTGACACGAGTGTATGAATACGCATGTAACTATTACTGCTGAGTTCTGAGTTTAACAAAAGTGTCCTGTGAGCAGAGTAATGCTCAGGTGTCCAGTTTGTAGTCATGTGACAGAACAAACTGATACAGATGTGAGCACCAGTGACCCGAAAACGAAGAAGCGGATAAAGATAATGGATGGATGATCTGTAATTCAGATATTTCAAAGACATTGCTGTTTCCCTGAGTGAATGACGGCTGAAGATACAACAAATGAAGATAGTAATGGAACGGGTGGGATCAGGGACTCACATGTGCAGCAGGTCTGAGAGTTTTCCAGACAGAAACTGATCAAAACTCGCTGCTGATTCTGTCAGATGAAAGCCGGACTCCTTTCCTTCCTTCTCAAACACACCCAGCACCAAACCCTGCAGAGACAAACAACCTGCTGCTCTCTGGAAACCTCACAACACCGAACGTCTTCGCTGGTGTTCTACTCACTTTTCTCCCCTGCAGGTGATTCCGAGAAGCAGAAAACGACCTGCAGAAATGTTTCTTCACCACCGTCTGCACGGCTTTCCTTACAACCAGCATTGTCACCTGCTGCTCTTATATACACGTCAATTAGTTAATTTAATCACTCAAAGGTCGTTCTCTCGCTACACGCGAGAAGCTCTTACCGCGTCGCGTTTATTTTGCGTCACCGACAGGCGACAGCAGCTACCTGTGGCACTCTGGCGCCACCTAGCGACAGATAAAACTGCAGGACAGTGTTTGTTTATTTCCAGTTTAATTTTTGTTCTTTCTCATCTTAAAGTTAAAACGAATGTTATTTTTGTGAGCTACATTTTGTCAGTGTAAATTTCTGAATGTTTTTTGTTCTAATAAGACTTTTTTTTTTTTTTACAAATACAGACATTGTTTTATATATTAAATGATAAATAGACAAAGTGCCCCAAGCTGGACCTGTTTTAGTCACCTTCTAAAGCAAAATAGATAGAAAAATAATTAGATTTTATGTTAAGTTTCTTGTAACTAGGGAGCTTGTTGTATTTAATTATTACTACTGTATTTATAATTTTTAAATCTTCCATACTTTCATGACATTAGACAAACAAAAAAACTGGAAGAAATCATCGTTAGGCTGCTGGGTGCAAAGCAGCAAATATCATTTAAAAAGGGGTTGTGTGGATGCAACACAACACTAAAGTTTTGGTTTTGTTGTAAATGAATTTTTTTTTTTTTTTTTTTTTTTTTTTTTTAGTACTTTACCTGTTTTTATATTTATCTTTGTCTTTTCCCAAGTCCTTGTTAAGTGATGGAAATGAACTGAAAATAAATTTAAAATTTTAAAAATACAATAACTGGTCAGTATGAAAGATGCCTTATGAATTTATTTTTTACCTTCTATATCAGGACTATTCAACTAAATTGCTCAGGGGGGCACGGTTACTGAAAGCCAAGAGCTCAGGGACATCCAGCAGTTATTGTCATTAAGTAAGTTTGTTTAATGCAATTAAAAAAATTGTCAATTGAACCTTTATTTATACAGGCTAATCTCACTGAGCCTTGAGGACTCAAGAGAGACCTGAATTTATCAAGGAGTGATGACAACAGCAGACAACAATGAAAGAAGGCATTTTAATTGGGGGGAAAATGTAAGAAAATGGTGTAAATAAAAAAAAACTGCTGCATTGTAAAGCAATATAAAATACTAAAAAGAGGAACATGTCTGCATTGGTTTTTCCCAGGAACTTAGCAGATGTTTGAAGCTACTTAGAGAGGTCAAGGTCGAGAGCTTCAGATCTTTTTGCAAGATATTCCAGGAAACAAGACTGGAGTAGGAGAAGGCCCTTTTGCCAAGTTCAGTCCACACAGAGAGTACACTGTATGTAATAAAGTCCTGAGAGCTCACGCTGCAGCTGCACTCACACAGAGCCCTGTAGGAGGAGATGTAAGAATGCAACAAAGCAAGAAGTACCAGTGAATACAGGGTGCAACAGCGGGTACGGTAGTTACAGCTATGAATCTTAGCGCACCATGATAGGCAGTGTCCAACATCTGCAGGGTGCTTGTAGGAGTGTTCATGTAGATAATGTCACCGTAGTCAATGGAGGGAAGGAAATTCACAGATACAAGGTGTTTCCTAGCATTCAATGTTAGACATGATCTATTTCTGAAGAAAAAAAAAACCCAGTTTAACTTTCAGTTTCTTTACCAAGTTTTTGACCTGGGGCTTAAAAGAGAGATGTGAATCGAACAAGATACCCAAATATTTGTAGGAATCAACAAACTCAATAGGAGCACCATTCGAAAAAATAAAATAAAATAGAGGGAAGGACTGCTGGGACCGACTTCCTGTTTGAAAGCGTCCCTTTGGTTTTGTCGGCATTTAGCACCAGTTTGAGACGGAACAGATCTGACTGGATGATGTCAAAAGCGAACTGCAAAAGCTGGAAAACCATAGCAACTGTTTTAGCTAAAAAAAATAAACAACTGTGTCATCAGCATAGAAATGTAAGGATCCATGAGGAATGATCTGACCTACATTACCTATGTAGATTGTGAAGAGGTTGGGACCAAACTGAGCCTTATGGTGCAGCATTGTTAACAATTATAACTGCAGGAGAAGCACCATTAAATTGAACACATTGCTTTAAATACACTGACTTTGACTTTACACATTGACTTTATTAATCCTGAAGGGAAATTAAATGTTGTTGTAACTTGTCCTCGTTTATAGATGCTGATAGCTGTAGGTAGGAAGGATCTCTTGTAAAGGTCCATCCCACAACAGATCTTAAGAAATTGGTTGCAGATGCTGTAATATCTGTCCACCCAGACTTGGCTGGCCTCTTGGTTCCCTGGGCTCCAGGACCACCCGAACGCTGGGCAGAACTCCTCCCAGAGCAATGGTCACTCCTCCCTTCAGCTGCTGAACTCCTTGTAGCTGTCATGACAAAAAGTGATGGGCTGCTGAAAATCGATTGGCGCTGCAGGAGTGCACACGGGAAGACTCGCTGTTTTAGGTCTTCGAATTTAACAAGATTCACACGTAAAAACTATTATTAGTTTGCTCAAGATTATAGCGATGGTGTGTCTCTGTTTACTTTTACCTTTATAAATGCACTTTAATGGTTAAAAAAACACATACTATATTATTATATTATTATTATATATTATCATATGTTAATATAAATTGTTAATAGCATGAGTCCACTTGTGATACATGTAATTTTTTTGTGATTTCAGTAACTTTGATGTCTTTGAAAGAAAATAACTGTGTTTCTGACCATATTTATTTCTTAGCTTTTCTTTTTGTTTGTATCTTTTACAGGATGAGCTGGATGACATGGAACAAAGTTTGGAACACACAGCACATCAGGCCATCCAAAAACTTGCAAGTTCCCAGCGGTCTGCCCAATGTGAACTGTACATTACAACAGACTTCCTCGCACCTGTTCACAGTGAACATGTTCAATTGTGCAGAAACAAATATTTGTTTTGGCTAACCAGACCATGTAAGCCAGATGTTTATGACATGTGCAACACCTTAATGGCTGAGACTCAGCTGATAACACCAACAGGTCCATACCTGTCAATGAACTTATACGTGTGCCTGAGAGAGGCCATCAATGCGCTATACAAAAGCATTCACAAACATAAAAATATAAATAACAGTAGCACCAAGTCCAAATGACGGCTCTGACAGAACTGACAGGGTAACTACAGGGTAACTACACGGTAACTACAGGGAAACTACAGGGAAACTACAGAGTAACGACAGGGTAACTACAAGGAAACTACAGGAAACTACTGAGTAACTACAAGGTAACTACAGAGTAACTACAGGGTAACTACAGAGTAACTACAGGGTAACTTCAGGAAAACTACTAGGCAACTTTATGGTAACTCCTGGGTAACAGCATAGTAACTACAGAGTAACTGCTGCGTAACTACAGGGTAACTTCAGGTTAACTTCAGGGCAATTTTATGGTAACTTCAGTGTAACTATGGTAACTTCAGTGTAACTATGGTAACTTCAGGGTAACTTTATTGTAAGTTTATGTCAACTTCCAGACGCAGCTTCGATCTCTTCCTATGCCCTCCTGTCCATGGTCCCATCTGTCCATGGATTTCATCACTGGTCTCCCCTCCTCTTCTGGCAATACTGTCATTCTTACCATTACGGACTGTTTTTCTTAAATGGTCCACTTGTTACCCCTCAAAAAACTCCCCTCAGCCAAAGAGTTAACAGACATTATGGTCAAGGAAGGTTTTTGCCTTCACGGTATTCTGGTTGACATTGTTTCTGACTGAGATCCCCAGTTTATTTCTCGCTTCTGGAGGGAATTTTGTAACTTCCTAGGTATTTCGATTAGTCTTTCCTTGGGTTTCCACCCCCATGGTCAGAGTGATAGAGCAAATCAAGAGGTGGAAACCAAGCTCCGTCTACTGTGCGAGGGGGATCCCAACAAATGGGCTGTCAACCCGCCGTGGGTGGAACATGCAATCAACTCCCTACCGTCATCCGCATCAGGTTTGTCTCCCTTTTATTCTGTATATGGTTACCAACTTCAAGTTTTTTTTCCATTCAAGCCAAAGAAGCCCAGGTCCCCTCTACCCAGCCACTTTGAGGTGCCAACGTATTTGAAAGAAAACCAGGAAGTCCCTCCTCAAGACTTCTGCAGTTTACATCAGAGGCGCCAACCGCTGTCGGTCCCAAAACCCTGTTTACCAGGTGGCCAAAAAGTATGTTTATCCACCAAAGCCATGCCACTCCACACTGAATCACTCAAGTTGGCACCCCGTTTTATTGGTCCTTTCCCCATTTCTAAGGTCATTAACCGTGTGGTAGTTTGCCTACAACTACCTCGCTCCCTCAGGATACACCCTACATTCCATGTCTCCCGTGTCAAACCCCTCTTGTCCTCCCGTTTTGAACCCTCCTCCAGGACCCCTCCTCTCGCCCGCCCGATTGATAGTTCCCCTGCGTACACGGTGAGGAGGCTGATTCGTTCTAGGTGGGGTCGTGGTTTACACTACCTCGTCGATTGGAAGGGCTATGGACCAGAAGAGCAGTCCTGGATCCCCACCTGGCCACATCCAGGACAAAACCCTCATCCAGGACTTTCACAGAACCCATCCTGACCAGCCTGGAGGTCCGTCAGGAGCTGGACCTTAAAGGAGGGGGCTATGTCACGTTTCTGTGCCCACCTGCCATGTTTTGTTCCCCCTTCATAACACAGCTCTCTTGTTTTCATGTTTCTGTTCATTCGACCAGTCATGCTCTGCTCCTGCCACCTTCTCAGCACTCACGCTCACTCTCTCCCTGCAATCAGGCTCATGCATCACACCTGCTCAGTTTCATATTTAATCTCCTTGTTCACGGTCCTCAGTGCCAGATTATTGAAAGCCTTGTGCGAGTAAATGTCCAGCATTTATGTCCAATCCTCGTCTGTCTCTCAAGTCCTGATCCCCACGCCTGTCTTCTGGATTCTTCACCTTGCCTCACCCTTGCCTGTTTTGGACTTTGAAATCGGACTACGGTACCGATCTAGTTTATGATTGTCTTGACTGTGCCTCCTGGATTTTCCTCTGGTTTTGGATTCTGATCTCTGACCCACAGTTCTTGACCCAAGCCTGTCCCACTGAACTCTTCTCTCTGGATTTTCCCCAAAGCTGCACTCAGTGTGCTCACTCTCTGCTGCTGCCAGCTCAAGGCCCTTGACGTCATTCTTCCAAACCAACCTAAGTAGTACACCTCACTCTCGACTGTGAAGGTTAGTGACTGGTTATTACTATTACCTGAACCTTCACAGTCTAGCCAAAGTCACTAACCCACCTATCTCTGCAGATTGGACCCGGGCCCAGAACCAGACCTCTACGAGTGACGTTTTATTAATAAATCTTAACACTTCCTGGTGTTCTTGTCATGCATGAATCCAATACTCAAACCATGTCAGTGTTAAAGGAAATCCATGTATGATTCTTTAGTTTATTTGGTCATATTAGAATAATCTAACAAGATGGAAGCAGTATAAGCATTAATAACAAATAATTCTAGAATTTAATTTTCATTCACTTTTTTTTTTCTGATTTGAAGACGGAATCTGGAAGAAAAAACAAACCGACTCACTTTAACCAGTTTAATGTTGCCCAGTCATTTGCTACGATTTTTTTTCAACATGCAAAAGTTTTGTTTTTGACTTGCATGCAGATGAGAAAAACGGAAGACTTTCATCTAAATTATGCCACTTGTACAACAACACCCTAACATTTAAATTCATCATTAACAGATTTTTCACTGAATCAAATCCTGTTTAAAAAAAAAAGAAAAAAAAGTGAAAAAGTGTGCGACAAATTAGAAAAAAAAAAAGCCTGACGTTTCGAAAACGTGAGACAAAACTTAAGCATCTGTAAATGATTCTGTATTTACAAAAAGAAAAATAATGACATTACAGTGGCCCATGCTGGCAAAATGGGTCAGAATGAGCACAGGCTGCAGTACAAAAACTGATTTTTGCAATAATTGAAATTAGCATAAAACAAGTCCATAAAGACACCATCTAGCAGCAAATCTTTCTAACCTATAAGATTAAGCTTTATAACTGTTATGTTACAAATCATTTTATGTGTAATCTCTTTAATTTTCATGGAAATTGACGCATTATTCTCTGCCAGCAGCAGTGGACCCAGGAAGTCCCTTTTTTATAATGTTTAGAGTTGTTGTGAAGTTCTGAGATCCTCTTTTTAAAATACCTGATGTCTCAAAAGACCAATTACGTAAAACCAAGTTTTCAAACCGGTCTGGCACTCATAAAGAAAAACTAGCTTGTTGCCAGGTTGGGTGATAAGGAGCCAAATTTCACCAAACTATGTATCATTTTCAAGCTTCTGAGATGGATTATTTGAAAATAAAACTAACTCCATCCATCATCTTCTGCTTGGTCCAAAGTTGTGGCAGCAGCTTGAGAACCAGTCGTCTCTTTCCACAGCCAACTCTTCCAATTCTTCTGAAGGGACCCCAAGGCGTTCCCATAGACCAACTGAGAGACGTAGTCTCTCCAGCGTGCCCTGGGTCTTCCCAGGGGGTTCCTCCCAGTCGGAGGCCCCCAGGAAGCATCCTTACCAGATGCCTGAACCATCTCAATTGGCTCCTTGCGATGTGGAGGAGCAGTGGTTCTACTCTGAGTCTCTCTTGATAACTGAACTTCTCACCCTGTCTCTAAGGGAGAGTCCAGCTATCCTGCGGAAGAAACTCATTTCAACCACCTGTATCCGCAATCTCGTACTTTCAGTCACTACCCACCAGAGCTCGTGACTGGTGAGGGTAGGAACGTAGACTGACTGGTAGAGAACTTTGCCTTACAGCTCAGTTTTCTCTTCACCACAACGGACCGGTACAGAGTTCACAATACTGCAGATGTTGCACCAATCCATCTGTCAAGCTCACGCTCCATTCTTCCCTCACTCGTGAACAAAACCCAGAGATTCTTCAACTCCTCCACTTGAGGCAGAACCTCACCCTCGACCTGAAGAGAACAATCCACCCTTTTCCAGTTGAGGACCATGGTCTCAGATTTGGAGGTGCTGATTCTCATCCCAGCCGCTTCACACTTGGCTGCAAACCGCTCAACCAACTCCATATTGAATAATTCCTCATTGTGACTCATTTTGCCAGCACAAATCACAAATTTGAGAAGCTCCTCTGGAGCTAAAACATAAATAAATCAACCCGCACTGGAGCAGAACTGTCTTAAATACTTTTGTGTCATTTTTTTTCTTCTCATTTTTCAGTTGTGTGGTGAACCGGAGCTGTTTACATTTGATTGGAAGAACTTGGACACTTTTTTGCCTGTAACTGTTAGGAAATAAATGCTAATGTTGACACAAAGCATAATTTCTCAAAGAATTGGCAAACGTTTAAATAAATTAGCCTTTTGTCTGTTTTTCTTGAATCTTAAACCAGAAAATCATATAATCTGCTTTTTTTTTTACATGCAACAAGTTTTAGCCTCAACTGTTTTCAAACAGCATCATCTCTCTCGTTTCCTCCTAAAGCTTATATTGTTTTTTTAATCTCATCGTTTTCCAAGTCAATTCTTTTTCTTTCTTTTATTACTCTATAAATTATTGTTCCTTTTAATGTTTCTTCTTAAAAAATTGCAAGCAGAAGAAAAGCAGACATGCAGCTCAGATCCCGAAATAATCTTGATTTTTATTGTGAAAGACAACGAGTTTGCCAGCTTTTTGTAAATGAAATCCATGAATGCTATTTTAATACTTTTAGAAAACGTTCAACAGGCATATGAAAGCCAAAGTAAATGTGAATTATTACATACGTGGAGCAGATAAGTATCTCTTTTATCTTTTTTTTTTTTTGGAAGAAAAGGGGCAGATGTGATAAGATTTTGTTTCTCTTTGCTCTCTTTCATTCATGTTTTGTTGAATCTTGTGTTTTGAATTATTGTATATAAAATGCCATTGTACGTAAGTAAATAAAATAAATACATACATAGTAAATCAGTGTCCGGGGTTGCAGGGTCTTTGTGGAACTCTGAACCTTCACCTCATCATCTGCAGGCCTATTCTTGGATCATCTTCCTCCATAACATGTGTGGTTTACCAAACAGTCATGCATCCATCTGCTGCAGTAGCTACAGCAGTGCAGCACTCTCTTAAAAGTCTTTTTGAGCAGATAGATCAATGGAGTCCTTACAAAGCTTCATTTTCCTTGAAGGTGGGAACATTTTCATTAAAAAAAAAAAACAACTGTAATGAGGCTGAAATGAGCCTACACAGCCAACATCAAGGAGCTATGGCACCAAGAGGGTTTTCATCCTGCTGATCATCCATCTGCGATGGTAATACCTCCAGCATGTGTCTGTCAGTAGAGCAGATCCACAGCGGAGATGGTGGGTTCTTCAGGCTTTTTGACCTCCGGTTTGGGCAGCTTGATGCGACTCATGGCGACCACACCACAGGCAGCGAAGTGAGTGCCGACGCTGCCAACGCCGAGCCAAAAGGACCAGTCCAGGGTGTCGTCCAGGACGACCAGGACGAACAGGTTCTCTCTGTAGTTAGCCACCCGCTCTGTCAGGCCGTGGTGTCTCATGGCTGCCAGGAAACACAAAACACCCAGGGCACCGAAAAGAGCTAGACACAGAGAGCAGAGGTCAGAAAATGTTCAGGGAGAGGAAAGACGTTAAGAAGTCTCTGGATGACTGCGGTATCAGCATAACTTATTTAGCAAAAAGCCAACAATGCATTCAACACAAAGACAAAACTGACAGGAGAAAACAAATACCAGCAATGAGGTTCCACAGGTAGAGTCCCTTGTGGCCCTTGATGCTCTGGTAGGGAACCTTGCGGGCGTTGTACACAGAGAAGGACAGACTGACCAGAGCAAAGCCAACAGCCGCCAGAAGGAAAAGAATCACCATCACGTGAAGGCCACCGTTCAGCGTCTGCACCAGGTTCGGGAAAACTGTGGAGGACAACAGATATTTTCTGCTTATTGTCTAACCTGAAAGAATCAAAAAGAGCTACAAAAGTCATGAATGACCTAACATCTGCAGTTCAGTTTGTATTTTCTTTTTCCAGTCTGTGGATTTTAAGATAGTGTGCAAAAACTTTGAGCTGTTTCTTTAGATTTAGCTCCTTGACCACCAGACATCTTGCAGTCATTCTAAAAATGGTTTTGATCGGTATTTGTTTGGTCTACTAATTTAAGCTTTGAGCTACAGTTCTGCTATTTCAGTTATCTTTTGTTAATTTTAGCTTCTAGTTAGCCCTTTGAAAGTTTTAACCATTGTTTTGAAACTTTTTCAGCCTTTGATTTTGTTTCTTTTTTAGTTTTTAACTCATATTTTGCTACTCTTAGCTTTGATTTATACATGTATTTTGTTTCCTTTAGCTAGCTTTTGTTATCTTCTAGCTATTCCCATCTGCTAACATTAACTTTTAGGTACATTTTCAACACTTTTAGCTGCTACATTATAATACCTTTTGATTGGCCTTTTGAAAGTTTTAGCCATCTTTTGAAACACACACACAGACACACACACACACACACACACACACGCATATAT
>JARVGS010000548.1:25241617-25254141 GCA_031762315.1 Hypsolebias antenori
CTTCCTATATTCGGGGGTGGGGGGTGGGTGGGTAGGTGTGTTTCTTCCGTCTGAAGTCCACAACCATCTCCTTGGCGTTCTTCACATTGATGTGAAGGTTGTTTTTCTTGGATCAGCTGGATGTACAGTGCTCCAATCTGAGGTGTACGGTGAAAAGGAATGGTGAGAGTACAGTCCCCTGTGGTGCTCCTGAACTACTGATCATCTGATTAGACACGCAACCCTTCAGTCTCACAAACTGTGGTCTGTTTGTCAGGTAGTCTTTGATCCAGGTTATTGTTGAGGCCTCCACCTGAGTCTTCTAGAGTTTCTGACAAATCAGGCTGAATTGTGTTAAATGCACCGGAGAAATCAAAAAACATGACTCTCACAGTGCTGTCTGCTTTTTCTAGATGACAGTGAGTTATTTATGTAATGCCACCTGCTTTATCAGCTGGGACTTTACCAAGTGTGTATGGTAGCTGTTAATATCCCACTGAGTGCTAATGTTAGTCTAGCACTTAAAAACTACATGAGCACATCAGTGAGTTCCTGACTATACACCCACAGCCTTCATTGTAATCATTGTGGTAGCAGGACATTTTAACCAAGCTATACTGACAGACATTCTGACACATTTTTACTAGCATGTTTTCATACCAACGCTGGACAACCACGGACCATACTCACACCAATAGGAAGGAGGCCTCCAGGGCAGTGTATTGCCCCCATCTTGGCTTCTCTGCTCTTAACTCCCATCTTTTTGGCTCCCACATATCATCCAGTGCTTTAAAAAAAAGATCCCAAAAATAGATCATTGCTGTGTAGCCTGGTGAGTCTGTTTGAGAGTTGTCAAAAGGGAAAATTCTCAGTTTACAGTTTTTTTTTTTTCAACCCTCACCTATGACCATGAAGTTTAAATTATGGCCATAAGAATGAAATCCGATGCAACAAGGCTCATCCTTAGAGATTAGGTGAGATTTTTTTTAATCTGGCAGGAGCTTGGAGTAGAGTGACTGCTCCTCTGCATCAAAATGAATAATATGAGGTGGTTTTGGCATCTGATCGTCATAGAATGCCTCTTGGACACCTCCCTTTGGACATTTTCTGTGCATAACTCACTGGGACTAGACCTTGCGGCAAAACCAGAACTCTTGGGAGTGATTATGTATTCTTTTTGGCCTATGAATGCTTTGAGATCCCTCAGAAGGAGCTGAGTGTTGCTGGAGATAAGGATACATGTATTTGGGTTTCCCTCCCGGACTTCTTGCCTCTACAACCCAACCACTGGTAAGCAGTAAAGGATAGGTGGGTAAATGAAAAATTTTTTTGCTAACTATTTTCAGCATCCCCAATTTGACCTGTCTGGATGATTTATTTGAAGGTGAGCAGTGAGATCCTAAAAAGAGCTGCGCCACTCCAGTGGTAAACAACCTTTGGCCTGAAACACCTGTGTACACGTTTGCAGCTATCAGTATACCCACACTTGTTGCTTTAGTGCACACCTGTCCCCACAGGACTTGAAGGTGATTGAATGAATGAATGAATGGATGGAGGATGATTAGTGACTTTCTCAAATACTTTGTTTAAAGTGAGAAGGAGTTGAGATCCGTCAACCTCACTCTCTTGTCTGACACAGCCTATGTTCAGTGGCAAGACTAGGTCAAGATATCTGGAGACGGACCAGATGCAATGGATGACAAAGAAGTCCTTACTTGCCTCAACTTGCTCTTCGCCCTCCACAGGGCATTGCTGAAACTGCCTTTCTCTTTTTAGAACCTTGAAAGTTTCTTATGTAGAGTCTGTCAGATGCAGTCTTAACATTCATAGGTAGCCAAATCGTAAGCTCGCTGAGGGTTCAGACCCTATGGCTGCCCTCACATGTTTAGCTGGCCAGTCAAAGCCACTGTTTTGCGGGTGGTTGCTCAAGCGTCCAAAGTTGCGAGGAGCCACATGTGAGAGTAAGTTATCAGGCGGGGACCATTGATGGAGGAACCACCACAAAGATGTGATCCCCCCCCCCACCAGATGTGCTACCCATCTCTGACGCCCCAGAGTCATCCTGTTTGAACTCGACCCAAGTCTTGAAGGATCAGATTAAACTTGATATGAGTCTTAGAAGGTCTTTTCATTCATTCATTCATTCAACCTTTATTTAAACAGATAAATCATGTAGGAGACAAGGGCTGTTAATACCTTATTCCTGTCAATAATTATACAAGGCTCGTTCGAGTCTCAGAATAATAATTATTGATTTAACAATGGGTTCACTTCTTTTTCAGATTAAACATTTTCTTCCATGTGACCATTAGAATGAACATGAATGAATGTGACATGAGACTTGAATTATATTTGCTCCATCAATTAATGCGATCATTTATTATTCAAATCATCAACAAACATTTACATTGATTGGCAGTGATTAATTTTACGGCATAAAAATCGGACATCTTAAGCAAGACAACAGATTAAGTTATGAGATGGTTAATGTAACTTTTCTCTGAAGGCACATTAACTTATTTACTACTGGCTTTGAAGTTTAAGAGAGTAAGGAGAAGGATATAAAAAAAGATGGGTGAATTGGAGTTATCATAACTGCGTTATGTGTCAACCAGAAAGTAGCACGCTCTTCCATGGCTTCCAGCTTTTAACTGCAGACCGTAGAAACTTTTCAGAGCCTACCTCAAGACTGTTGGTCCCGGGTGAATTTGGCACCAGCTGTGGATGTGAAAGAAGAGTTTTAATCCACCAAAATGTTCAGCAGGTTTTTCGTTATCCTACTGGTCTTATCAAGTCAGCCTTCCGCAGCGGGAGTAGAGGCACACATCTGGTCTGGCTTTTCAGAAGGAAAAAATATTCCATCCGGAATATTTTTCTGCTTTGAACAAGTCAGCTTCTTGTTGATTTTATGACAGATCGTCATAAAATCTGGCAGGTGAAAAAGGCTTTAGCATTTGACTTAATTCACCGCTCATGGTGGTTCAGACTCTGCAGGTCTCAGAGTTCAGAACAGACTGAGTTTTTTCAGCAGGTGGAAGGAGTGAAAAAGATGTTTTCACAGTTAGAGGAAATTTGTTTTGAGAAAGGAGGAAAGAGAAGAAGCCAGTTATGTCTAGAACGAAGTTACTGACTCAAAACATTTTAAAACAAAGTCTGAAGGACATATGGTCTTGTTCTTGACTTTTTAACACACTAGACTTCATTTCTTCACACCAAGTTTGAATGCTTAATTCATACACTTTGACAGAATAGAGAAATGGAGTTACTCTCAGTGAAAACATTTAACCTGTATGTAGAAACTCAGAAAATCATTAATGACACTGTTATACAGTTATTTGAATGAATGATTAGCTTCAAAGAATAAAAATGATATGAAATAAAACATTCCCATAAGAAAAGACACACAAATCAAGTTGATTCTTATTTTCTTCTTTCTTTTCTTTATTAATCATCCAAACCGTCATAGATTGTGTCCTCAAAATGACTTTTTTTCATTCATTCATTCATTCAACCTTTATTTATACAGGCTAGACTCGTTGAGCCACGTGGATTCATTTACAAGAGCGACCTGTTGCACTCACAGCTAGGGTCAATTTAGAGTCACCAATCAGCCTAACATTGACATTAACATTAACATTTTGATTAGGATTAGAGTCTTTGATTATCAAAATGTGAAATAATAAAGTAAATTAGGATTGTTCTTTGATTATTTGATTTAGAACAAAATTAAAAAGTCTCTTGATGAGCTAATTTGTATCTTGGATTCAAATTAATGGAATTATAAGTTCTGTCCTCTCAGAAGGTCTTCTGGGACAAGATGGACGGAGGAGGTTAGATCACTACAGTATGTACTGTACAATATTGCAAAATTGTACGAACATATGTATATGTACTGTACAGTACTGCAAAATTGTACTCACCAGCTCATCAGATCAGCAGCTCGTTCCAGTCAGGCGCAGTTCAGCTTCTGCAGACTTACCCTGCAGTGACGACGCCCACCGCCCCATCCAGGTGGATGTGCACGTGGATAATTGAGCTTCAGGATTATTTGTGACTTGCCTGCCAGTTCTCTGAGCTTAATAGATAGATTGTTACTTCTGACTTTGCATTACAGAACTTTCCCTCCATTTTGGCAGAAAGCAGCGATCTGAAGCACTGTTGGCTTCTGGGTAATGTAGTTCTTTTGACTGGCTACAGTGTAGGCTTATTGAACGAAAACTACAAAATGGTGGCGCCTGTCCAAAGTATTTTTTCGTTAACTTTTTATCCCGTACCGTCCAAATCACATGAGTAATATTAAAGTTGACAAGCGTGTGTCGTGTACAATTTTACGTTGAAAAACCGCAAAAGAGCGAGTTTCGCGCAAGTCGAACTGTGAAGTAGCGAGGGACTACTGTAGTGTTTCTTTTCTGCCATGGGCAGAGTTAATTTATGAATAAAAGTTTGACTTTCTTTTTTTTTTCACCTAAACCGATGTATTCGGGAGTTTTTTTGTTTTTGTTTTTCTTATTGTATTCATGTAGCCCTTTTTTTAACAGATTGATTTTGTCTGTATTGTTTAATTTGTTTAAAATGGTTAGTGACAATTAAACTTCATGTTAATCCTCCCAGAACAAACATATTTCCTAAATGTTTGTTTCACTTTTAAAACTATAAAGTTGTCCAGAAAATATTAAAATAGTTTACGTCTGATAAATGCTAAATGAGTGTTAAGGTTAACGCCTTCTGTCTGTATGATATTCAGCTAGACAGCTTGGTGCGGGTAATGGGCGAGACGACAGACAATTTCCCCTCACCTCCGGACACACTGCAGGAAAACAAAGATGTTTCCTCCGAACAGACGGAGAAAAATGCTCCTGCTGAGGAGGCTGTGGAAAATCCAAACACCGCGGAGCAGCCGGCGCCTCTGCAACCAGAGAAGTCAACATCGTTTTCAGGCTCTGCCATCAGCTCGCTGATCGGAGGCCGCAACTGTATCATCACAACAACTATTGTGACCGAACTCACTCAGACCCGCGTGGAGCCACTTCATCTAGACCTCCAGAGCAAAGGACAGGTAATATCAATGGAAGTGTATCTTTAAAACACATTAAAACTATGCAAGTTGGACCAATGTGCTGTAAAATGAATGAAGCAAACCAAAAATAATTACATGAATTTAATAACAGAACCAAACAGATGCAGGTTTTTGGAAATTTAGAGATTTTTAACATCATAATTTAAGTATTTAATTTTTAAAATTTTAGACACAGTTATTAAGTGTCTCAACTGAATGTAACAGTTCTTATTAAGCCTTTTGAAATAGCAAACTACTTCAAGAATTAATACCTAGAAAAATTAACTAGAATCAGAGATGAGATGCTCCTAGTGAGTGGTAAATCCTCACATGAAATTATTAAAAATCAAATAATGAAGAATTAAAACTGCCAGTTTAAGCGTATAAATGGAAAAGCTGCTTGTGACAGTTAATAGTGATCAACCATGTGGAATCAACAAAATGGATGGAAGGCTTCTTAAGATCTCAGCAAGTACCTTAATAACTAAGCATTTATGTCATATTTTTAATTTGTGTTTTAATGAACGTTTATCCAGATTTGTGGAAAATTTCAAGTTATTCCATTGTCTAAAAATTCTAAAGAACCACTGATGGGTCAAAATAGCAGGCACATAAGCATCCTACCTGTGTGGACTAAGTTGTTGGAAAGAGTAGTAATTAAACATATTTAACACTTTTGATGTAAATTGTAAACTTTTGGATGTTCAGCATGCTTATAAAGATGCTTACATCTACAGCACTGGCAGCTCTTACAGATGGCTGCTTAAGACAGAAAACACTTGGTGTTGTGTTTCTTGGGTTTAGTGCAGGCTCTGATAGCGTTGATCTTTTACTTGTGTAGCGATCAGCTTATGGTTTAAAAAAAATGGGCCATCAGCATCATGTGCAGTTACCTCAGTAACAATGCATTATGTTTAATTTAGCATTTCAAACTTGGTAACCTTTCCATGTGGAATTCCACAAGGCAGCTACCTTGGTCCTCTGCTTTATAATATTTTCGTAATTGATATGCCGTATGCATTGAGTAAGCCATTCATATATGCAGATGATATAACTGTATATGTGTCGTTTGATGGTTAGATTGGATCAATGAGGTGCTACAACAAGAACTACTGGTATATTCTGTTTCAGAGTGGCTGGTTGAGAACCAGTTTAAAATGAATGGTGTTGGACCCTAAACATTCTGTTAGACTAACTCAAATGTTGCATATTTATTTACATGGACAATCAATAGAACAAGTTAAAGAGGACAAACTGCTGGGAGCTGTAATAGATCCAATACTATCATGGTCCATACATACACATTAGATTGTGACTAAAATGAGTAGAAATATTTCAATAATTTGGTGCAATGTCCATTTTATGTATCCCGAAAATTTGTCTTAGTCTTTTGTCCTGTGTCACCTCGACTGCTGTCCAGCTGTTTGGTTTAGTGCTTCAAAACAGATCAGAGGGTTAAAAAATAAAGCTGCAAGATTAGCACTTTGCTGTTATTTTAGAGCTATCGTAATGTTAACATCATGCATCATAGCCTGTCATGGATGTAGGTCAGTGACAGACTAACATGCAGCCTTCTTTTCATTTAACATAAAATTTAGATTTCACATAAACATTTTAACCTTTTCTCACAATTACCCACCTCTTACAGACATGGCTGTAATACTAGACTAGCCTCTGCTGTTATTTACACTATCGCTGCCCAGAAGTAATGCCTTCAGAAAAACAGCAATGTACAAAGCCATTTCATACTGGGACATGTTGCCCTCTGAGATAACATTGATTGGGGATCAAGATGGTAAAAAAAAAAGTGAAAGTTCTATAATACAAAATGAAATATTAATAAACTGAATATATTAGTCAATCTATGACTGTGATTTTCTCTCTTTTTGACATTTTTTAGAATATTTTAGTCAACACAGTAGTTGTTTTTTTGGCCTTTTATTTGTGAGATTTTGAGTTGTAATGATTGTAACATTTGTGTATTATAATGCTTGTGGGTGTGGGCTGCAAGAAAATTTGTTTTTACTATGGTAAATACTAATGGGGATTAAAAATAATAATAATAAAGTCAGCTAGGCAGATTTAGGTAAAGAACAACATTGGAAGTTCACTTTTTTTATAACCTCAGACTAACTTTAATCCTGTTTCTCTGTGAGGATTGTTGTATGTAAAGCAGGTTTCTGGTTTCCACTGGTACATTTTAATACACATTTACATGAGGAGAACACAGCAACAGCCTGAACCACACATTTCAATAGTCAGCAAGCATTTTTATTGTTATGGCTTTTTCACTCGATTCAGCCAGAATTTTAAACATTTTCAGAGAAGGCGTGTTTTAGAAAATGTCTAGAGACAAAATAAAGAGAGGTTGGTTTTAAAGATTTTTTTTGTTTCTTGATTTGAAAATTCAACCCTCAGGATGGAACAGCCGGTTTGTTTGATAGACCATCGGAGAAGATAAGTGCTCAGCCTGCTCCATCACCCAGCAGTAATGAAGAATGTTCTCTCACTGTCACAGGTAAAACTGAAACATTTCACTGGCAGCACCTTCTTTTCTTGTCGATGTTAGTTCGCTTTTTCCTTTTAGCAATAATCAAATGGTTTATGAAGCATCCACACTGTTGTGATCCATTTTTCTTCAATACGTTTTTCTGTGCGATTCTCTTTCCACAGTTTGTGTGCTATTTCAACAAATCATAAATTAAAAAGTTCAGCTCTTTGAGGACAATCCTGCTATGACTTTTGGGATTGGTGTAACATTAGCTTTTTGAAATATTTAGCCACTTTTTTCTCATAGAAAATGACCTGAGCTCATTTTACCGGTACATCCTTCATATCTTTAGATCTGTTTACAACCTTTTCTGGTTCTGTTTCTTTCAGCCTTGTGCAAGTTTAAACTTTTTTCCTGCTACTTTCAGCTAATTTTAGCTGTTTCTTTCAGCTGTTTTGTACTCTTTTTCAGATCCTTTTTCAGATCCTTTCTGCCATCTATAACATTTTTGTGCTTCTTCTAACTTATTTCTGCTAGCTTGTTATGCTCCTTTGGGTTTTTTTTTTTTTTTTGCTAGTTTCAATTTTTTCTGCTATTTCAGCTACTTTTTTTTAGCTGTTTTATGTTAATTTTAGCTTGTTCAGCTAATTCTACATTTTAGCTCATTTCAGCTCTTTCAGCTTCCTTCTGGTAGTTTAGGCTTCTTTCTGCATTTTCAGCTACTTTTCAGCAATTTATTTGCAGCTAATTTCAGCTTTTTTAGCCACAGTAAGTTACCAATTTTTGTGGTTATTTCTGCTTATTTAAACCCAATTCTGCTTAGTTTTGCTCATTTAGGCTGGTTCTTCCATTTCAGCTACAATTCAGCATGTTTTTTGTGTGTTTTTTAAGCTAATTTCAGTTGTTTTCCTACAAGTTCTTCAACAAAAAGCACTTACACTGCATTTTGGCAGGAAACACAGTTTCTCTAGTTATTTTTCTGTTCTGCTTCACAGAAGGACTCGAGGAGAGCAGTGTGACCGTAAGTATCTCTGAGAAACTGCAGCTCCTTCTTACTGTTCCTCCTTCATCTTTAAATGTGACCCTGTCCTGACCCTCTGTCTCCAGTGGTCACCGTAGTTGCTGTAGTCAGACTGTTGTCCTCAACTTTCCTCTCTTTCTGTCCTTTTGATCCGTATATGTGTGTTTGTGTGGATGTGTGTGTATGATTGTCGGTCGGATCTGGGTAGATTGAGACCCCCATGTTAAACTTGGCTAAACGTGTTAATCACTGGGTCTGGGACCCCGATGAGGAGCGTAAACGCGTGGAAAGGTGGCAACAGGAACAGGAACGCCTCCTCCAGGTACTGTGGTGTAACGGTGTGTGTATGTGCATGATGCTGCAGCTGGTTCGGAGAGAACCAGTGGCACACGCTGAACTGGATGTCCCGATAAATGTGGTCCTTCGTATGTGTGCATCTTGTGTGGGCTCCGGTTCATGCGGTACTGAACATCAGTCGTCTTTCTCATCAGGAACAATACCAGAGAGAGCAGGAGAAGCTGAAGAAAGAGTGGGAGAAGGCACAGCTGGAGGTGGAGGAGGAGGAGAGGAAACACAACGAAGAGGTAGAAACGTGCCAAAGTAAAAAAAGGTTGTTTCCTTGTCTGCTTGCCTCATATTTTCATATTTTTTGTTGTTGCTCAGGAGAGACGAATTCTTGAGGAGACTGTCACCCCCCTCAGTCCGTCTGGCCTGGTGCACCAGCCGTCAGGACACACGGGGACAGCTTCATCTGGAAACGACAGCACAGGAAGAGACAACATGTCTCTGCAGCAAAATGGTCAGAAAGTCCCAGCAGGCAGCGAGGACCAGCACGCGTCAAAACTGCATTTTTTTCAGGGTGAGTCTGAAATGCACAGATATTCACTGATCTGCAGAAGTGGTTCTCATTTCGGTTGTGGATAGAAGAACATCAGACATTAATTTATGGTATATACCTGCAGATTCTTCTTGTGAAGGAGAACCTTCAAAAAAACAGGAACTGTGGAAAACAGCGTCTCTGGACCGCAATCCTCAGCTGACCCATACGGACGGTGTTAAAAGGTCTGTGTTTAAGTAAAGGAGCACTTCAGATCTTTTGCAGTGGTGTTCTGTGGAAAGGTTATGAACAAACTTCCTATCAATCTAGGAATGCGTGATATATACGGTACACGGTAGAAACGATAGACATTTGATCTGCCTTTGCTAACCGCAGTAATGCTGAGTCTGATGTAAAATCAGAGTTGTCAGATTTAATTGTTACTTTTTTTGTGTTGAAAACTGCCTAAGTGGTGTTAAAGTCTTTTCCTTGAGAGCTAAGTAGCAAAGCTACAAGCTAACCATGTCCGGCTTGCCGTAGTGTTGCCATATTCGAACTCGTGCAAAACACTGTGTTCCGTCAAAAGTTTTTTTTCCATCGAAAGTTAAGTAAGAGTTGGTCATCTTTAGAGAAACCTGCTCTCTGAGCTGTGAAAAGAACACTGTGTTGTGTGATTTTACTGCGAGACCCTCTGGTCAAAGTCGCAGAGGAAACTGGTCGCCATGTCAGCTCTCGTTAAAGCGGAAGGAGACGCCCTCTAGAGGGTTGGAGGGTGAAGTGTTTTCAGTGTAAAATGCTGCTCTGTTGCTGTTCATTTATTAAGTGAGAATACTGGAAACTGTTAAGAGTTAACAACATATTATTTTGTTTAAAACATGTGGCTAAAACTACATTTGATATCTTTTCCACTGTACTGCACTACAAGAAAGAAGCCTAATACGGTACTTGATTTGTTTATTATTTCAAAACTCTCTGGACCTAGTAGTGGAATTTTCTTAAGTGATATTATTTTGTGGTATAACAGTTTTCAAAATAAATGATGGCAAAAGTACACCCTATGCTTTAATTTAATTCCTATTGCAAGTTTTATACAAAGTACCAAAAACATATTGTGATGTATATCGTTATCGCCACCCTTCACAATACATATCGTGATATGAATTTTATGCCATATCGCACATCCCTATATCAAACCAAAGTGCCTATCTTACCTGTTACATATAGCAAACCTACAAAGAAAAGCCAAGAGGTGTTTGAGCTGAAGGAGCTGGGCATTTTTACAACAATTCTTCCTCAGCTTGAAGTAGCTTGAGTCAAATTAGACTGACAAACTAATAAGTCCAAGCTAATAGCAAAGTGGATTAAAGTTGTTCCTAAAACTTCTCTCTCAGAAAATTCTAAACGGTTCATGCAAGCCTTATTTTATAAACCTTTACATGGCTGTCAATTGAGACTGGAGTTATTTTAAAACAGAACCAATCATCTACAGCATGTAAGATACTAATTGTTCATAACCTTTTCATAGACTCCTTTAAATTTGTTCTAAAAATATGCCACAATTTTAAAGGAAAAATTAATGTTTTATGTTTATCTGGATGATTTTGCCTTTACGTTTCACAGCTCTTTGCACAGAGTGGGTCTGCTACCACATTCCAGCTGTGAATCATCAGAAACATCTGCTAAATCTTTACATCCAGTCATACAAAATGTACTTTTATAAAACGCCCTACAAGTGCTTTTTATAAAGAAGTCACTAAGTTGTTTTATTTTCTGTACTGTACATCTGAATGGAACAGTATTTTCTTAGCCAACGTATTTTTTGCACCTCAGATCAGAGTCACACGATGCTGTAACAAGCAAACAGCCCTCCTCCACTCCAACTCCCCAGCCTCCGTCACCCAGCAGGTAGCAGTTCCAGCACACATACACAGAAATAATGCCAGGTATGAATAGATATAACAATGTGGGAGGGCAGAGCTTTGGTCTGAACACTGTGTTTTCCTCCTGTCTTTGTGTAGGTGTGTTAGCGGGAGGCGGCTGTGTTCGGGCTGTGCTAAGCCTCTGGGGAAAGGAGCTGCTATGATCATCGACACACTGGGCCTGTTCTTCCACATACAGTGTTTTAAGGTACCGTTTCGTGTTTTTATTGAGTGATCATAATTAGCTGTGTTTATTGAATCTGTGCAACGTTTTAGTGAAGCCTCTTTTGTTTTTCCTCCCTCTCAGTGTGGATCTTGCAGCAGGCAGATGGGTGATGCTACTGCAGGGACCGATGTACGGATTCGCAACGGGCAGCTGAGCTGTTATGAGTGCTACATCGCATCTCGGGGTGAGAAACATTCACACATTTTCAACACACATTCACACACGTAGTCTAAGGAAGTGGTGGCGCAGAGGCTAGAGAAGGTGGGCCTGTGATCGAAAGGTTGCTGGTTCAACTCCCTGGACCGATAACATCAAAATGTTGGTGGGAAAGGTGAAACACCCACACCAATCTCCACCATCATTTGCCCCACTCTAGGCCATTGAGCAAGGCCCCCGCCATCTGCTCCTCTGGGTGCCCTGACGTGGTTGGGTCCCCAACCACCGTGCCGCGGACCGGTACCGAGCCGTGGGTCAATTTGTACCGGGCCACACAGAAAAAAAAAAAAAAACTTTTATTTTGAAAAATCACTGGATTATCTCCACCACATCTGTCAACAACTCACTCTTGACACAGGTCAACATACACAAGTGGTAAGTTTCACTTTCTGTGAGACACATGCGCAGTTTGGTTCTACATTGCCCAGTCGGGCGGAGTCATTTAGCTGCGTGGTCCAGAACAGACAGGAGGAGGCGTGCGGCCGTGTGCACATTTGAAGGATTACACTGCGTTTTTTTTCAACTTGCCTGACAAAGAGTGACTGTAAATATCTAAAAAAGTTAAATCTGGTCATCTGGACATTCAAAAAACAAACAAAAAAAAAAAAAACAGAAAAAAATAATGTAGAAACGTTTCGTCTTTTGTCCGAAAGACTTCTTCAGTCTGAAGTGCTGCTCAGTCTTATAAATAGCATCTTCTCACAGTGGATTAATCAGTTGGTGACAATCAAAACCAGCTGTTCACATGATCAAGGAGGACCATCAGCCTAACGATGGATCATTGGCACCTTGGTGGTTG
>JARVGS010000548.1:25279508-25290133 GCA_031762315.1 Hypsolebias antenori
TGTCTCTTCAAAATAAAAGCTTAGCATAACTCAAACAAATGCATTTCACCCGTCATCTTTAATGTCAAACTTTTTTTAGACCAATATAATCTTGTGTTTAGAAACAATGCAGCTATAGCCATTTTGTACAACCCTAAAGATAACATGAGGATCAATCTCATGTAATATTGTGAGATGTCACACTCAGACTACAAGTTGTAAATGACTTGTTGCTAATACAACACCAGATTTCAGCTCAAATGCTGTTAAACTGGCTGAGGTAAAGTCAGTTTTGTGCTGGCTAATGTTAATTAGGTGTGGTGACCAAAAATAAATAAATCACTGGTGGAAACGCTGATAAAAACCTTTCAGATTGGAGCTTCCTATTTGGCTGCACACACAATGTGTAACCCACACTGGTGGTGGAGAACAAAGGTATGCACAGGCAGCAGGAAGAGATGGAGGTCAGATTATATCTGCTGGAGAAACACGTAGGTCCGCCCGGTTCAGATGAACCAAAGGTATGACGGAAGCAGAGGGAGTTAGGTCACTGCTTGTAAATCAACCATGTGATGACCGGGTTTTGTCAAATGAGGTGAACATGCAGGGTAAGTTGTGCACACCTAAAAGTAGCCAACTTCTCTTTATTTTGAAAATAACATACAACTTTATTTTCATGTTCTATCTTTGTACAAGCCATTCTGTAGTAGTTTACCAAAAAAAAGGAAAACGTCACTTTAGCATGCGGGAGTGACTAAAAAGACGATAGTAGCTTGAAATAAATTAATAACCCAAGAAAACTGGGGATGACTAAGTAAATGCAATCTTTTCCTAAATCTAAAAGCATCAACAAAAAAAAGTGTGTGGGAGGGAGAAACAAGTTTGGTGGAGAGCCTGCAAGAACATTAAAGGCTCCCACATACTCGGGCGTCCTTCACTCCACAGATGTTCGTACGTACTCAAGGCAGACTTAATGCGGCCTCGAAGCGGACTCAAAGAGAATGTCCGCAAGCAATGGCTGCCCAAAGATAAATTTTTATGACCACGTATGTGTACTCTGTTTCACACAATAAACTTCCCGGCGACAAACTGTTTTGTATGCGACACCAATGTATTAAATTCCCCTTCTTCATCTCCTTGTCCTGTCTGGCATTGTGGCACTCAGATTTCTTGTCTGAGGGTCAAGGTGAAGCCCAACAAATTTACTTTCACAAGTCAAGCATTATGGCTGTCCTTAATGCTCCACTGGATATATAAATAAAACTTTATTAGAATTTGCTTTGAGTTTGTTTCAAATGTAATGGACACGTGGATGAAAAAACAAAGAAGAAAACAAAGGCAGAAAAGGGGGAGAAGGGTTAAAAGGGAAAGAAGGTGATAGGAGTAGAGGAGAGAGAGAGAGGTATAAAGAGAACACACATCAACATCATTGAAGTCTGCCTCTAGACCTGCAGAGAGAAAAATAAGACAAAACGGAGAAACCACCACAACAAACAACATATATAATGATACTTATAACATGATCAGAATTTTTTTTATATGGTACTGTTGTGACAACAGGTACAACCGCACCCCCCAGAGAAAAGCAGAGGGAACCCCCGGGCGATCCCCAGCAATCTCAATGCAGAGATCCCAGGAGGCTGCAGCGACAAGCCCACGGGCCCCGCCGGCAACCCGCCCCTCCAGAGTAGATCCAGTCATGGACACCGAGCCCCGAGTCCTGAGGTCATACCACCCCCCCATAACAGAGGCCCAATAGAGCCAGGGCACCCAGGTCCCGGCAGGCAGCCACCAGGGTGGGACAACGCACACCCAATCACCCAGACCCAGATGCCAAGAGCCACCAATGCACCGGCTATTTATTTATAAGACTGAGCTGAATACAGCTCCTCAGACTGAAGAAGTATTTCACATGAAAGAAGAAATGTTTCTACATTTTATTTTGTTTTATTCTTTGAATGACCAGAGGACCAGACTTCACTTTTTAGATGTTTCTACCTGGATTGTTGAGCATGCATCAGGATATCTACATTACTCTTAATCATTTGATGTTTGCACTCACTGTGTTTTTTCTTGAATACAGATAATTTGTTTCTTGTATACAGATTATTTTTTTCTTGTACCGGTATACAGATTACTTTTAGCTTTGGTTTAAAGTTTAGCTTTGATTTAAAGCTTTAATTTAAAGTGTAATTCTTGTTTTGTGATCTGTACATCTGTGGTTTAGAATAAAGTTGAACCAAAGTCTGTAGCTCTTCTTTAAACATGTTTGAGGGAAATATTCCTGATAATAATTTTGTCTTTTTATGCTTTTTCAGCTGAGTTAACTTTATTTAACAGATTATTTAATAAAGTCAAAGTGAAAACAGGATTTCATGATAAAGCCGGCACCGTTTATTTATTTTTAATCTTCACTGGTGAAAAAACATTTTTTAAACATAAAATATTTTTAAAATAACGTTTCCGCCCTCCGTCTCGGACTCCCGGTCCTCCCGCCTGCCAGGGCTCGGAAACTGGCCTTTGTGAGCACGTGAGGCCGGGGCTTGGGATCCGGCCTCGCGTGCTTCGTGGGTCAGTAGCTCGTATGATCCTCTGCGATGACTCAGCTCGCTCGTTGGTCACCAAACACAAAAAACGCCTGGACTTCAGCATTAAACACCCTGCTGTCATTATTGTTTTTAAAATCTTTTAAAATAGATCCAGCCGCTGCGCCGCATCCTGAGAAATTGCAAATGGCAGATCTGTGAAGTTTCTGATCCAGTGACTCCTCCCCCTGACCAATCAGAGTCCAGCATTCACGTTTCGGTCCTGACTCTGCTCGACTGAACTCGGTCGGTCCCATCAGAGAAGCAGGGGCGAAAAGAGGACTCGAATCAGCCTCAAATCAGCTAAAATACTAGCTAAAGTGTTAATGTAAAAGGGTCTTTCCGTGGCGCGCTGCCCATAGTTGGGGCTGAGTAGAGGCAGTGCAAATGGGGCAATAGTAGCCCAGTCTTGTTAAAGTGTGTATTTGTCACGTTTTGACCAAATTTGCAACATTTTAAAGCTCAATGTCACAGAAATACAAGCTTTATCTTTTTTTTTTTGTTTGTTTTGTTTGTTTGTGTGTGTCACAGAGGACCCACCAGTCTGGAGGAAGTGGTAGAGAAGCAGGCCGACCTGATAGAGTACCTGAAACAGCACAACACGTTGCTGAGCAAGAGGCTGCTGAACCTCACTGCTCAGCGCTGACCAGTTTGACTCCTGTGCACGCCAACCAGCAGATCACTGGCTGCTGCGCTCAGGAGAAAGCACAATCGTTTCGCTGCACTGAGACGAGCTCAGAGACTAAAGTAAGCAAATGCACCTGTACACACAGACTGACCCCGGCTCCTCTGTGAAGGATCCTCACCTGAGATGGACAGATAAGGCGGAGGAGCACAGGAGATAAAGGAAGGAGTCGTGGGTCACAGATCAGAGACAAGGGGCTTTTATCACGGCCTCCTGTGGATGCTGCTGCGCTTGTTACTGCGACTGAAACCTGGAGGGAGAGGCTATGACTCATGCAAGTAACATTAGAGCTTGATGTTTTATATGTTCCGTTGTTTTTTTTAAATTGTGTTCCCTTTCTGATGTCGTCTTTGATTTGTGCTTGTTACAAGATTGTAATAAAATCTTTTAACTTTCTTATTTGTGATTTCATTAGTTTTTAGACTGTGCAGGAAAGGAGCTGACATAAAATGTAAGCAATCCCAAAGTCAGCAGCCACCGATTGTTTTACAGGCTCGTATTTAATGCGGTGTACTGTGAGAGCAGCTGGATGTGAACAGACACTGCAGCATCATGAAGGTTGCCATTATTGCCTCTCACCTGCTGCATTTTAAAATTCAAAAACCACAAGAGTCAACAAAATACCCTGTTTTCTAAGCGTCTGTAAGTCATCAGTGAGCTTAAAATGTACCGCTGCTGCTTCAACTGAAAGGTCAAAGAGCCGCAGGGGTTCTCAGACTTTTTGGGTTCAGGGACCCCCCTCATGTTTATTAAATAATTTTCTTCAATTTGTCTCTTTAATGCATGGAAATATTTGTGTAACATAAATACTTGGAACACCTGTTCGTTAACATTTATACTTTTAAACATGGGGTATTTTTCATTCAAGACACAACAAAAAATGTTATGTCAACTTCCAAAAATTAGTTTTGAGAAAATTAACAGTATTAAAAATCACGTTAAAATTTACCTATTCACATAATAAACATCATAAATGTATCACCACTTCTTCAAACTATTACAAAAAAACTCTTTACATAAAACTGAACAGAATCTTAACAGCAGTAATCAGACCAAGGAACAGATTTGTAAACTGATTAGAACGTAAATAGCGGGTGGGGGAGGGTCCTCCTTCAGAAAATTTTGAACAAAGTAGATGTGAGTTCCTGCATTTTTATGTATTTTAATGAATTGATAAACATCTACCGTATTTTCCAGTGTATAAGTCGCAGTTTTTTGCATAGATTTGTCAGTCCTGCAACTTTTACGCTGAAGCGACTTATATACTTTTTTCCATATTCATAACATGATTTTTGACTGACGAGTTAAATTTTGAAGAACTGCAACAACGAGTCCTCCTGTGCGCGTCAGTTGGTGCAGGCGGAGGAACGCTGGAGAGCTAGCGCCTCCGGCTGCGATGGATGGACGGATGGATGGCGTCACGCCACCCAGGCGAAATGAAGCTGTTTTGACCACTAAATAAATACATAATAAATGTGGCTTGTATGCCGAAGCGACTTGTATGCCGGAAAATACGGTACATGCATTAAAAAAAAAAAAGATTAAATATTTTTTATTTTCTCAGACTCCCAAGAACCAGCTCGCGGACACCCGGGGGTCCATGGACCCCAGTTTGAGAACCATTGCTGTAGATGTGTCTTTGTCTTCTTGGGCTTGAAAGTTACACAAATAGTATGTAACTAAAGTCTAGCCAAAAATCAGCTGCATGTATTTGGAGTCATTTATATCTTACCACACACAAACACAGCTAATTCAGTGTGAATATTAAAAGAAAGGCAAGACAGATGTACATTTTTATTACAAAAGTTTGAAAAGTAATCCAATAATGGAGTGCAAACATCATGAACACATTGTAGGAATACTGTACAGGCATTTCTTTGGTCTGTGAGTCAATCAAATTTACAAGATAAATATAATTTGTCTCAGTCCACTTTGTTGGTGTTCATGTGAAAAAGCAAATGTGATGGAGCTTGCAAGTCTACGAGCGCACATTTCAAGCTTTGTACTTTGAAAAGTCATTCATCCACAGCCTTGAGCTGGCGTGAAACAGGTCCTTGTAGTGGTTTGTGGTGCACAACAATCTGCGTCACTCTTATATGGAGTCCCAGATTATTATTTACACCTTAGTATCCGTCTGTTTTTATATTGATCCATCCATAGAGTTCAGTTTCCTCTTCTTCTTCTGCCTGTAATGGGAAAACTGTTTCAGTGTCCTGCTGCAAGTTCAAATCAACTACACCTCCTGGGAATAAAACTTTCCCGTTGATCATTAGTAGGATTTACTGCTGACCCGTTTTCCTCTTTGCACCCCTGTTGAACAGTCTTCTGCTACTAATCACACACCCTCTGAAGTGCCACCTGCCTGCTGTGCAATCTGGTCATGTTCCACGCATCGTGCAGCTGAGCTCATAAACTCATAAACACATGGATGAGTGCGTGCACACGCATCTTACCTCAGTTGATGGGCACTCTGGAGTGAAGGGACATGCAACGCCTAGAGCAGCGATGTCTGGTGTGTTTACTCCTCAGATTTAAAATATCTGAAACAAAAAAGTTTTTTTGTTTTGTTTTGTAGAATATTTGAAGTTTATTGTGATCAGGTTGGTACATTATAATCAATTTGACTTTAAAATAAAGAAATGGTTTTCTACTATATGGCTTTAAGTTTTAAGACTTTAAGACTTGACTTTTCTTGACACTTGACTATTTTTAAAACATCCCCAATAAATCCACTTTGAGACCAGTGGTTTCACAGGCTGCAAACCAATCCCAGGAAGAGACCAACTACTAGATGGCTTTATGACTCCCCCACAGACCCCCCTCTGGCCGGGCCACCCGAATCCTAACAGAATTTGCTCCCCGTGCCTTTACACTTGGCACTGCTACTCCATGTGATGCTAATAAACCTTGGGAGTTGCATGGCGTTTTAACACCGTGATTAACAAAAGCCCGCCGGAGTGCTTTGCAGCCAGAGGCAAAGGATGTGGCTGACCGCTGTGCTTCCCCCCCGGCGGCGGATTTTCTGCTACCGCCCGTGACGGGGTTGCCAGATAGAAAATGACGAACAAACGTCATGAGGAACTACAGTATCGGTGTTTGCGTGAATGAAAACGAGGTTTTTATTCGGTGCGCGGACATGCCAAAGTTGCTGTAAAATGTTGTGTTTATTGTATATCTTATACAACAAATTGTGAGAACAAAACGTGTAGCCACTAAAACTATCGTATAAACACGATGTATAGTTGGCAACGTTGACACGTGACCCAGACCGTATCCAAAATCTTTTATGAACTTCATCTTTTATTTATTGTTTAGATATCGGGAAAATGCGCAAAACAACAAAGAACACAAACTTAATTTGTCTTTTAGGCTTACTTATATTCAAACTTGTTTTACAAAATAATATTTTCAAAAGTTACATAAAAATAATGTTAGCTAGCATAGTCAGCAAGTCATTTCACGGGGTAAGTTTTACTTAACTAAGTATGCATGTTCAAACAAAGAGCTATTACTTTAAACCCAAATGCATACACATAATTTTATACACTTTTAAAAGTGGGTAGGAACTGTTATTTTTCGAACAGCTAAATTCAGGATTACAGGCCGTTAGTGTTTTTTTTTTTTCTTTCGTAGCGAGCTAGCAGCGTTTCCATGGTTACCTTCCGCTTAACGTAGCACAGTATGAGTATACAGTATTGTATAATAAAATCTTGACAGAGGCAAGTAGGCTACTTTTACAAAAAGGTAAACGTACATACATCAAAGTTTTTTTTTATTTTACAAGACAAAGTCAGTGAGATTAAACTTGACATTTGAATAGTTGATTAGTTTGAGGATGCTTACCTGGCTTAACGCAGCAGAGCGGCGCTAAAATAGCAGCTAGCAGCAGAAGCAGGTGGAGCAGATTCAAAGCCCTCATGCTTGTTCGCTTCACGGGAGGAAATGGACAAATAATACCAAAGTCTGAAAAATACTTCTTTTTTGTGTGTGTTCTGACTCGGGTTAGACAGCTCTGTTTTTCCCGTGTCTGTTTTCAGCCCAACGCGGAAAGACGTAGGTCCGAGAAGACTCTGCATCCAGCAAGTGATTGACAGCTTCTTCAGGAGCAAAGTGAGCAAAGCTACTCCTCCATCTGTTTTATACAGGAGATGGTGTCCCCTCACATCCCCCACCTTTTTTCCTGACACACACACACACACACACACACACACACACACACACACACACACACAATCTCACGCACGCGCACACACAGCAGGATTGCACATATTGACCCCACATGTAATTCAAGTGACAGGAAGCCCTCACCCTGCCCTCCCAACAGCTCCTTATGAGAATAACTTGTAGAAATAAAGATTTAATTAACACACACACTCCTGTGCTGCACTTTATGTGTGTTTGTATGTGACTGATATATTCAAAGCGTGCATACATACAACATCAGAGCATAGATTCAAGAGACAAACTAGCAGGTCCTCCTCGAACCCCTGCCCCCGCATTAATGAGGGTGCACATCTGGGGGGGGGGTTAGTGGGGGGTTGCATTTGCAGAAGAAAAGGAAGCTGGGGCATGTTGGCTTTCTGTGTCAAACATTTAGGGGTCTGATAAAATTAAATCCAGCAATCTGCTCACCTTTGTAGTTTTTGATACCATCTTTACTGTCAAAGGTGAAAGGGGGACAATGTTTTTGCCCATGTCTGTATGTGTTTGACTGTGGTGATGAAAAAATATGAACTCCTGGCCTTGATTTTAACAAAACCCACAGAAACTTTCACCGTATATCTACAAACAAAAAACTTGGATCAACGCAAATCAAGATGTCTGCCACATCCAACATCTGTTTGGATGCTCAAAAGTGTCTGCAGCTCAGCCAGTTTTACAGATGAATAATAAATTTAAATTTGGTGTGATAGTTGAAGAGTTAAAAAAAAAACATACCAATCAAATCCAACAGAGTTCACAAACAGTAAAACGCTACGTTTCATTCCTAAAGCTTATCAGAAAAAAAGCCTCACTAAATGTAGAATACAGTATTTTGTTTTGATTATAGATTATAGATTATTGGATGTAACTGGGACCCTGTGTACATAATTTCATTTCATCACATGTACCACATGTGGTGCAAATGACATTAAAGACTCTCTGACTCTGAGATTTTACAAAGTATGATAAGACAAAATATGAGAAATACAGTTTAAGTGGCTGTTCTGCCTATAAAACTTTATAATTAAGCAGCATCTGATATAATGAAAACACATCCTACAAATTGTGAACTTAGCTTTCTAAAGGAAGAAAGAGCATTCATGTAAATAATGTCACTATAATCTATTACCAAGATAAATTAACATTTGTAAAATAAAATAAATACAAAGCACTTTTGCCAAGAAACCCTATTTTTTTCTTAAACTGCCAACATGAACATCAAAACGTAACTTTTTCATCAAGCCATGTCCCTATTTGTATAAATGTACACTCAATATGTTTCAGATACTCTTATCAAACTAATTTACTCATGTTTGTACACCAGATCAGTCTGGATCACCTCTCTGTTGCACTCATTGTGTGGATCAGAAGCTGAAGTTGAACATCATGACTGCGTATTTCAGGTGAGAATGTAATGTTTACTTGTGGCGTGGTCACTGCATGTCCTGTTTTTATCATGGGACATTTATGGTCTTGGTTGTTTTATTTGTCAAGTTTCTCTTTGGGATCCAAATCGACCTGCCAGCTTGACTCCAACACCACCCCCCAACCGTTTTTTCTTATAAAAGGGTAAAAATATATTTCAAAATGGGTTACTGGAACAAAATGTTTTCTTCTGGACCACATTAACAGTGTTGTTATTATGATTTCCAACAAAGGTTTTCGCTGCATGTTGTCCAGCTGGGATACCGAGGGGGATTTTCTGTCCTCAGATAACCCACTGGTGTGGGGACTCATTAGTGTGTCTTATTATGGCTGTTCCTGTGGACTGGAGTTTCTCTATTCAGCACCCAGTTAGTGAATTAACACATTAATGTCAACAGTTACATGTGAATGAGGATTAGAGAAACAGCAGGACTGCAGGACTCCTAATAGTCAGAGACTTTGAACAAGCATTAACTCTTTTAGACCTCAGCAAACACACACACAACAATCTGTGGTGTTTTTTTTTTTTAAGTGTGTATGCGTCAGTGCCATCGTGTTTTGAGAACTTCATGACGTTTGAAACGATGTTGCTTGACACAACAGAGATTCCACATGGATTTGAGCCGTCTGCTCTGCTCTAGATGTAAAGTTTGCTTCTTTGGTGAACTCACTTTAATGTCAGCTGCCATTGTCTCCTAAAGAACTTTAATCCTCCCCATTTAAATATGCTAATTTGTTTTAGATTATCATTCACAGGAAACTGGTATTTGCTGCCGTCTTTCTGTTACATCTAAAAAAGTTAAGTCTGGTCCTCTGGACATTCAAAAAACTAAACAAAACAAAAAAAATTGTAGAAACGTTTCGCCTTTCATCCGAAAGACTTCTTCAGTCTGAGGAGCTGTATTCAGCTCAGTGTTATAAATAAATAACTATTTTCAATAGTTTCTTGGTTTGTTAAATCCTCACTCAGACACCCCGGCTACTCCAAACACAGGGTCTGGTGTGAATGATTTTACATAACGTGCACGGATCCTTCTGGTTATGTGCGCTGCATGTTGTTTATTCTGTTTGTCAGTGTTCTTTGGAGTGGAGTAGATTTAAAAGGTAAACTTGTAGATGGCGCTTATTTTGTTATCTTCAATACAGTATGTGACATTTTATAATGGCAGGATATTTAGGTAAACAAATGTAGAGTCAACACACTATGAAGCATCAAGACCTTTAAAAGTCAAACTATAAGTAAACTATCTTTGTTTTTTCCTAACCAGTAGAAGTGCCATCGTTTTGTATTGCCATCAATTTTAGCTTTATTGTTCTTTTATCTGCTCACACAAAGTAAATATCATGCTTTTTAATGAATATGAGTTATTTATTATTAAAACACCTGCTTTCATTTTGATTTAGAACCTAAAACTGTGTAACACAATGACAAATGGCGTTCAGTTTTTAGTCCAGCCTGCTGAAGAGTTGCCTTTATAATCTCTCTCCAGCTTCTTTGGTGATCACTCTCAGCTTGCTGTTACGTGGTTTGGAATCCTTGACTTGGCAGAGAGTGTCTCCTGAAAGTGAGTAAACACAAACTGCATCAGAGAGGCTGACACCGTAAGTTGGTGTGTACTGTATTTGATAACAACAATGACCGTCTACCTGACGGGAGGCCTCGTGGTTGGAGGCAGACTTAAGCCAGGCTGAACAGTGAAAAGATGACGAAGGCTATGATGATGAAGGTAAGCTCGAAGCCAGTGAAC
>JARVGS010000548.1:25387792-25407442 GCA_031762315.1 Hypsolebias antenori
GGCATCGAAAATAAGAATCGCAAATTAATATTTTGAACGATTTCGGGAAAACCGGACGGTTAGTTTCGGTTCCAAGCAATTCTCGATTCTCGATGCCCAACCCTACCTAGGACCAATCTGCCTTGGAAGACCCTACCAGGGGGAAATTACAATTGCCCCCGACAACATAGCTCCCAGGCAGTGTTTCCCCTACCATTATTCAAGGAGTGCGCCCCGCCCTGTCAACAGAACCGAGTGCCCTGCCCACCAAATCCTCCACCCCCTACACAGCTCCTCCGCTTATGGACAGGGAGCGGAGATTGTAGCACTCAGTGCAGACTCCAAACTGTGTGCAATACAAATGTAGTGCTCCGTTAACCCCACTGTTGACTGTCGGCATTAGCGCTAAGCTAACCAACTCCTGCCCTCCATCAAGATAAGGTGGCAATTCCAGGAGAATCGCCACCTTATCGTGGCGCTAGAATTAGAGGCAGTTATCTAATTAAATGGCAAATAATTAACCCTGTCAACTTTATAAGAAAATATAACAAAGCAACATGTAACCAGATGGAGTTACATTAATTGCTTAACAATAGTAGCAAAAACATGCACAATTTGATTCTACCTATTTAATTTTTTTACTTACAATGATACACGAAGGTGTAAACACATTATTTATCTAAAAATAATTAAACCAACATAAAAGCAGCATTAGCAAACTTGTTGATGTCTTGTGAATAAGTGCAAGTAAGAAGAGTTAAAGCAATTTAACATGGCTTGTTGGCTTGTCTACTGTAAAAGTAAAAAAAAAAATGTATTCATTACAAATTAGATATAAAACAGCTTGTCAAGATTTTTATAGATTGGCTTGATTTAACAAATTAATTGGCACTGACGGGATGTTATGCAAAGTGAGGAAATCTGTCAGAATTGTCTGTGAGTGACAAATGGTTTTATAATCTTTGCCAGCCCTAAACACACAGAACAATTTCACGTGAAAGCTCTGTACAATTCAAACTTTGTACATTTGTCTCAGGTTTTTGTCAGTCCAGGCTTTTAACAATTCTGCTTTTGCATACTTTTGCAACCAAGCATAATGTTGTTGGACAGCTTAAGGTACATCTGTATGTGAACAAACACAAAGGACATGTCTTGTTAGCATATCATGCTTTGGTTATGTCATCCTCATCTTCCTTTGTCTGTTTACAAGTTTGAATATAGTGTCAGTACAGAAAAAACAAAAACTAACAAAAAAGTTTTTTAAAATTTATTATTATTTTTTTTTAGCTTGTTAAGTTTTAGTCTCTGAACAACCGACTTTTGGATATCATACTTTTCTCTCAGGATCCAATGTGGCTCATGTACATGCTCTTAGTGTGACGTTTTTCTGCGGTTGCTCAGCAACCAGCATCACTTTTCATTAATTTTCCTTTTCAATTTTAAGGATTCCCATTCAACTATTCTCTCCACTTTCCTTACACCTACATAATCTAGACATCAGTTTACAGATGACTTGATATTTTGAACCTCAGGTATAGTCGAGTGAAAGTAAACCTTACAATAAACAGTTGTATACATGCATTTCTAACACAAGGTTTTTGATTATATTGAGCCATTTTTTAATGGACTGAATTAATTGTGGCTCTGCTGAAAGTTGTTTTAATGTTTCTTTTTTTCTACAAGTTAGCATAGTTTCTTCCTGCTGTTTCTAAGACATTAGCCTAAAAAAATTGTCAAACACTAGTTTATACTTATATATACCGGTAGATTATTTTGATCTACTTCCAGTTGACATAGATTGTTTCTTCTTGATATATCTGTAGTTTTCACCAACTTTTCTCTATGTGCAAAAGTACAGTACACTGTATAGAAAACATTGTGATGGGATACTCAAAGTTAAAAGGACTAATTAAATTAAACGCTGCGACTCGCTGCATGGCAAAATCACATTTTTCTCAGTTTAAGCAAATTTGGTAGAGATGCACAATATTTGATTTTTGGCCGATAACCAATACCAATACCAATATTTTTTCCCTAGACCTACTTACAGAGACTATATAGCTTTATCTGATGTGGAATTAAAATACTACATTATTCTGCATGGTCTTTGTCAATTTGGCCTGCTATAAAATGCAAATGCCAAAAAGGAGCTGAAAACGATGTAACACGTCAACTTGGATTATGTTTAATGTCCAATTTATTCATGACATTTACTCTCTCTACCACAATGACAACAAGGACAGTACAAATTTGTACATTTCCATAAATCTAAGCTCAAAAGCGTGTGTGATGTCATCACATGATGCTGGCGCTACAGGCATCCTTGGCACTTGGTTGTCCTATAAAAACAGCACCTTTTATACATACACATATATAAACAGCAACTTTTATATCTGTGAATTATTTTGATGGAATGGCTGATGTCCGATATTTAACTTTATCGCTAATATTGGCCTATACCGACATCATGACGATATATCATGCATCCCTAAAATTTGGATAATCCTTTTTCTATGGCTTGTAATATGGTTTTAGCAGCTTTGTTAATTAGTCACCAGAACATCTTTGCTAACACAAGCTGAGTTTCATGTAACAATATGAGTTTATGTAAAGTGGATCCTATGTTGTCTTGTTCAGAGTTATGCTCTCACTGAACTGTATTTTATTATAATTTATATCTAAATATTTGTTATTATTTCAGTTTTTTCTCTCCTAGCTGAATAGGAGATTAACTAGTCAAGTAAAAGTATATTGGTTTGAATTAATTTATCTTTTTGTTATGATGACTGAATGACTGTAGATGCTGCAGATGATGTAGTTCTTTTCTGGAAAACTTCAACTTTTTCTCCTGAAACAATATCTCCTTTTTCTTTTCTTTTTCACAATGATGAAGAAGGCTGTTTTTCAAACTAAATAATTTGTTCTTGTTTTCTAACAGCTCTAATGTTTTCTGTGTTTGATCTCTGACATTTTCTATTAAGATACAAATTCACACCTGCCCTCCTCTGTTCCTTAAAGCTATTTTTGCCCACTTCACAGTTCCAGCTGGACTAAGAATAGAGGCAGATGAATGAAACTTGTGTGAGCAAGCTAAAGCACATACAGCAAAAATTCAATTTAATTTTATGTTGGGTTCTCCAAAACACAATTTAAACCATGTTTTAAGCTTTAAAAGACAAACGGTTTATGCATTTAGTTACTATTGTTGATTTCTGATTGCCATTGAGATTTTTGAGCTGCAGCTGGATAAAAAAAAAAATACAGAACTGAGGAACAACAAATTTGTTGTTCAGTGCCAGGCAGTTTGTCTGTTTCACAAAGTGTTTGCACAGCTCACAGCTGTCCGAGCAACAACAAGCAGCACATTTCAAGCTGTGTTAAGGACACCGATTACAGAATCCCGCTTGTTCCAGTAAAAGGCTGAGAAATTTTAGCTATTCATAGCCTTCCTTTTCTAGACTCACTGCCATGGACTGGCTGTCCCTAGAGAGGGGGCTATGCAATCTGAGATAGGTCTAATGCTTCCCACCACAGCAGCATTGGGACTACCGGTATACTGCAAAGAGGAAAAGTTTCACAAAGGGTCCAGTAACTTTTCCCTCAAGGTCAAGGAGCTTGTTGTGAGCTGAAATGGAAAAATTATGAGCATCCTCAAAGTATTTTTCTACTTTATGTGGTGGATTGTGAAGATTGGGCACTGTAGTAGGTGTAGCTGATTTCTAACAAGTCACAGTTCAGATTAGTTGCAGGTGAGCATTTAAAATGTCTGTTCAAACCCTTAAAGCTTCTATAACACAGACTGTTTGCAATCTAAAAGTTTGTATGGAACGACTGACTTTAATTAGCCAAAAGTAAACTGAAAATAAAATAAATTAAAAAAATCTTTGCATTTAAAGGTTGAGCTGGAAAGTATGTGTAATTGTACTGTTCTTGGTTGTTGAGGAAACAGAATGACAAATGTTACTTCCTTGTCTTTATTACAAAATGCAGGCAAATTTTATAGTACACAAGTTGTATAGCTCTAAATCAATTTAGAGTGTTTACATCAAGGGTGTGTGTTCAGTAAAAGATGTATGATACTAAAATAGTTAAGTCAGGTTCTCTGGATGTGTTTTTTTTTTTAATCTTTTGTTTTTCATCCAAAGGACTTTATCAGTCCAATAAGCCACAACAAGCTCAGTCCCACAAGCAGCCCACTCACATAGTGGGCCAACCATATTGATGGTGATAAGCTGGTTTCTGGAGTCCACCCTCTCCCCCGTCGACTCCTCTGAGGCAGCCATGACCAAAATGGTTCAAAACATCAAAGTTCATGCTCAATAATCCAGGTAGAAAAGGAGTCGTTGACAGGGGAGTGGGCAGACTCCAGAACCCATCCATCAAACTGGTTGGCCCACTATGTGAGTGTGCTGCTTGTGGGACTGAGTTTGTTGTGGCTCCTCGGACTGAAGAAGTCGTTTGGATGAAAGATGAAACGTTTCAACAAAAAACAAACAAACAAACAAAGAAACAAAACAAAAAAACGTCCAGAGGACCTAACTTAACTTTGTTGGATTATTGACCTGGATTACTGAGCATAAACTTTGATGTTTTGAACCACTTTGGCCATGGCTGCCTCAGAGGAGTCGACAGGGTGGGCTCCAGAAACCATCACATCACCATCAAACTGGTTGTCCCACTATGTGAGTGTGCTGCTTATGGGACTGAGCTTGTTGTGGCTCCTCAGACTGATGAAGTCCTTTGGATGAAGGAGCAAATGTTTCAACAACAATAAATAAATAAATAAAAATAAACTGTCCAGATAACCTGACTTAACTTTGTTGGCTACTAAAATAGGACACACTGTCTTTAAATAAGTGCTGAATTGTTATGGCATAACAGTGCCATTTATTTGATTTACATAACTTAATTCTTAAGCTTCTAGTTGTGAAGAAGTTCAGTTTCATTCTCTAGTCTCAACTCCATGTGAACCCAAAGCTCCAATTTCCTGCTTCTTGTGTTTTCAACCACCACCAGAATCTTCTGTTATGAGAGGACATCTCCACATCTCCACCAACAGTAGTGTTAACTATAACTGAGGCTACATTGACTGCTGGACTGAGAAGACATGATTTACTGGTAGTTGGCATTTGGAATAATATGTACGTTTCTGTCAAAGCTCTGATTAGAAATAAGAAATGATGGCGCAAATCTAATAAATTTGTATTTTGATAATAAGATCTAATCAGTTTCAGGTTCATCCAAAGTTCTCGTCTGTCATGTAGCATTTAAAGAACAAGCGGATTAAAGGCAAAATACTTTATTTTTGTTTGATTTAGCATATAATTTTTTTTATAGATTTCAGAACTATCTCTATGCGCTGGTAAATTTAGAACTTCAGCATCCAAGCTTCTGTTACGGTAGAACTACATTTTATTTTGTTTCTGACTGATTAGATAATATTTCTTTGGCTTTTTCAGGAATTTCAAAAGCTTCCAAGGCTGTTTATCTTTATTATCTTTGTTTGAGCTTGTGCAGCCAGGCTTTCATAATTATTTCTTTTCTCCTGCTGTGAAGCAAACAAATATTTCCAAGTCTTTAAAATAACAAAAAAAAAAAAAAAAAAAAAAAAAAATCTGAAAGTTTATGAAAAAATATCTAAACATCACTATTTACCTGTGTCCAGTTTATTTTTTAACATAACTTATGATGAGATTCAAGTATTTCTGTTAAATGTTACTTTTGTGTCTTTGCAGAATGTCAAGCCCTTCCCCTCCTCAGACAGCCTAGCGAAGGTTCAGGAGGTAGCAAGCTGGCTTTTGGAAATGAACCAGGATCTGCTGTCGGGGGGCAGCAGCAGCAGGCGGAGTCGAGGCCCCGGGGGACAGGCAGTGCGAGGTAACGCCTCCTCCACGGCCCGGGCACCCCAGCAGGCAGCAGAGGAGGGCGACGAGGATGAGCACGTCAACCAGGTGGTTGTGGAAAATGAGCAGCTGCACCAGAGGGTGAGTCCAGTTTTGTGTTTATGTGAACGTTCTTTAAACGGGAAGTAGTTGGACTCAGAACTCTCAACATCTTCACAAATAGAAGCACAACAGGTTGATTTTCCTGTGGGATTTTTCTTTTCTTTTTATTCTGTGTCTTTTCACAGCCAGAGGCGTCACAGGTTGATGATGAGAGGCAACAGCCGTGGGCACCCGGCGAGTCAGGAGCTAGCAACGACCCTCAAAGAGAGGAGGAAGAGGAGGAGGAAAGCAGAGAAGACCCGCTAAATGAAGTGACCGGGGAGGATAAAGGAGCCCGGTGGATGTGGGGGGCAGAGCGGAGACAGCGGGGCCAGGCGCACCTTGAAGAAGAAGACGATGAGGAAGAGGAGGAAAATAACAACAGCAGCAGCCACCAAGAGGAGGAGGAGGAGACTGAAGGGAGGACAGAGGGAGGGGAGGATCGCAGAAGGGGGGAGGAGAGGGAAGAGGGTGAGGAGGAGGAAGAGGAGGAGGATGATGACGAGGAGATGGACCAAGACAGTGACGAATTTGAACATTCAGCGGAGAGCGGGAGGGAGGAGGAAGAGGAGGAGGGAGGGGAAGGGGAAGAAGGGCTATGCTCACCCTCTCTCAAGAACAATGTGTCTGCCCCCAATAATATTCAGGACTCAGGATGCACACGCCAAAGTTCTTCCAAGAAGGTAAGCGCAGCCATTTGACAGTCTTCACAACACTCTGGTCTTTTCAGTTAAAAACTTTGGGTGGAGGGTATTTGTCATCATGTCTGTTTAGCTGACGTTGAAGATGAAAAGATGGGGTGTGTGTCCAATGAGGTAATCATAAAACTGACCACAAAAAAAAAAAAAAAAAAAAAAAGATTCTTTCTGCTCCTGTTCTATGAACCAGCATCGCATTGTTCTTATTTACGTCAGCAGCTCCATCTAGAGGCTATCTTCCTGCGTTGCAATGCACATTAAACAGTTGCCAAAGCTTCAGGTATTAGAAAATTACAAAAGCAGTTTTTGACTGATTGGGTTAAAGTGTCTGATTTACTGTGGTGCTCTAAAGTCCCAAAACATGTTAGAACGGCTCTAATGGCACCTCTACACCCTGAACAGCAGGAGGTTTTATGATTGATGTGCAGTGCTGTAAGTGCTATGTCGATGTGTTGTCATCAAATTAGTTCTCTGCATTTAACCCATTGCACCTGGGATACACCCAGATGGAGCGGTGGGCAGCTATATGGGCTGCCCGGGGAGCAGTTGGGGATTGGGTGTCTTGCTCAGCGACACCACGGCATGCGGGAATGACTGGGGATCAAACCTGGGACTTTCGGGTCCCGAGTCGGCTGCCCTACCTCTACCCCTACCCCATCTCGGTTCCCCTTAGACTGCTATGTTTGTTTTCAGCAATATTTAAAACTAATTTATTTTATTGAATTTTATTGTGTTTATGCTGATTCAGAATTCAAACTGTTGTTTAGCTGTTTTTATGTATATATTTTTTACAATCTAACTTCTTTTGGATACATTGTGCTATCTTAGCCATTTTCTTTGCAGGTAGGTGTTCTTGTTAGTACTGTATTTTAAAATTCCCACAGGAACAATACTACTTACAATATAACGGATAACTTTACTATCATTGCTCCTCCTTCCTAGTAATGTTGGTAATAACTGGTCAACTTTGCAGCCTGTTAGTCGTACAACATAAAATGGGTGCTTCATTAATCCACTTTCAGTACATGCTTTGTTCTGTTCAGGATTATTGGGTTGAGATTGAAGTCTCAGCAGTCAGAATTGTGAAAGGACAAGGGTACACCCTGGACAGGTCCGCAGTCTTAAGACAGTGTCTTCAGAGATGCACAACCATGCTCGTACACACATAAGCAAAATGGAATCACTTCAGCATTGCTTTTCCAGTCTGTGTCACTAGAGGGGGCCAGTTGAAAGAAAATTGGCTGGATTTTATATAGTAATTGTTAGAAAAAAGAGATTAGGAAGAATCATACTCACTGACCACAAATTCAGGTTTTGATTGGCTCTTAGGCTGACCCCTCCCCCGAGGCCTGTTTGCCATGGGAGACCCTACCATGGGCAGATTTCCTCGACAACATACCATCCAGGATCACAAGGATACTCACCCCCCACCACCACATTAAGGTGGCAATTCTGCGGAGGGGAAGCGTGATACTGTTCAGGGGATTAACTTGACTCCATAACACACACGAGAACTGAACAACACGCACATGTTTTGAATGGTAAATTGTTTTTGCAGCCTTAATAAAGATAATGGTTTCTCCTAAATATAAATTTATATAGAACCACACGTGCAAAGTCCACGGTTTGTCCTTTTCACCGAGCCTGCCTGTGAAGTTATGGCTGTCACCTCAGTTGCTCTGGAGCTGTAAGTGATTTGACAGCGTGCTGTGTTACTTGAAGCCAAACATTCTTGACTACTTGCCTTCAGCACAATATTGGTATGTTTCATCACAGACTGCAAAGTGAGTGAGAATAAAGATGTAGTTAAAAAAAAAAATCATGCATTGGCTTTCCTGTTCTTGTACATGGTTATGTTAGATGCATGTACAATAGTAACTTAGTTGTTTTCTGTTTAATCCTGTGATTTATTTTGGCTACCATAGGGTCATTGTTTTTAACTCTATTAGGCTTAACAAAGCTGAATAAGCCTTTTTAAATGAGATACTCAAAATTGTTTCTTTATCAGTAAACACTGTGGGGATGCTTCAAACTGACATCATCTGGCTGACAAATCTGAGATTTTTTGCTTTGATTCTATGGTCAAGAAGGAAAAAGACTATTAAGAATGTCTGAAGTTCTTTAATCAGCTGATAGAGAAAAGTTAAAATACTATTGAAGTGAAATACTTTATTAATTATGGATGAGCATTGCAGAAAGTACAATACACATACTGTTTTTCAGTTTAACTAGTTGGATGGGACTGATTATGATTGCATGCTGGAATCATGTGTCTTTCACATGGCTTAAAGAACTAAGATTAGTCTGAAAGCTCAAATAACCTTTGCAATATGTCAAAAACAGGCATCACCTCAGTGTCGCTTCACTGGTTATTTCATGCCGCTAGTCTTGTGGCAACAGCCGTTTGGTCTGTTCATTTTCGTCTATATAAAATTTTCAGAATTTTCCAATAGGTACTGGATAGGAAATGTGCAATTTCAAATTAGCCTGAAGGAGTCATATCTTTTTAAGAACAAGGCATTGGTATTTTTGGATTGTATGGTAATACACTATTTGTAGCTTATTTGATTGAATTCAGTCTTTGCAGTGGTTTGAAAGATGAAACTTTTTTCGTCAAGTTGCAGAACTGAACACATTAGAGCTTGAATGTCTGTTAAAATGATTGATTGGAGTTGGCAGTCAGGTCATAACTGTTATTCAAAATATAAAATATCCATCTAAAAGTTAAAGTAATAGATTTTTTTTTAAATAGGTTCCTGTACAAAGGTTATAAAATATCTAACCTGTTGTAAATACCTTTCTGAACTACCTCAGTTTGGGGAACATTTATTTGTCCAAGCACAGCTTAGATTAAGGTGACTTGTTGCCATTATAAAAAAACAAACAAACAAATAAACAAACATTACAATAAACAAAGAATAGTAAATTCTAATTTAGATCTTCTAAAAAAACGTCAAGTCTGGTCCTCTGAACATTCAAAAAACAAAACAAAAAAAATTGTAGAAGCGTTTCGTCTTTCGTCCGAAAGACTTCTTCAGCTGAATACAGCTCCTCAGACTAAAGAAGTGTTTCGGAGGAAAGACGAAACGTTCCTACAATTTTTTTGTTTTGTTTTGTTTTATGAATGTCCAGAGGACCAGACTTAACTTTTTTAGATTTTTCTACCTGGATTATTGAGAATGCATCAGGATAATTTGCATCTTCTTCAATGATGAAAAATGTTTAATTTAATATTGGTTCAACTGAACATCTTACCCTACCCCCTAGGGATGCTCACTATTATTGACATGGTATCAGTTTCGGCCTATATTAGCGTTAAAGTTCAATATTGGATGTCGACCAATTCATCAAAATAACTCGCCAATATAAAAGGCACTGTTTTTGTATGACAACCCAGTGACAAGGTTGCTTGCAGCGCCAGCACAACGTGATGACATCACGGACGCCTACCTGTTCTGGTCACGGCGAAGAGGAAAAAGTCAAAATGTTGGCTGTTTTACGAAGATTATTGGACTACGTTGAGCCTTGCTACATCGTCCCCAGTCGGAGGAATTTTTAAGATGTAACGTTACCCGAGTTACAAGCCATCATTTCCGACGCCGTTGAGAAGCTAATAGCCAGTAGCACTTGAAGGAGTTTTACCACAGACATTTGGTCGTCGTGTTAGCTCCATTAGTATGATTAGTCTTACGGCACAATGGATAAACAAAAATTTTGAACTTTAAAAAGCTGTCCTTCATACACAGAAGTGTAGAGGATCCCACACTGCAGCTAGGAACCTGGAACAAGCCTCCGTAAGTGAGACAGCATCGCAGGTGACTAATGCTAATAAATAACATTCAACACTTTGCATTTAGTATAAGTTATGTGTAAGTGCTATGCATATCAAATGGCTGTTACTGAATATGTCACCAGCTCTTACAGCTGTTACACAATTTTTGTAGCAAAAAAAAAAATAAGAAGGCTATGTTCTGTTCTGACAAAGGAAAGTACAGTATATGAAATATTGGTATAATTTATTGGCCAAATAGGTTTTAACATATCAGATATCGGCCAAAAATCCAATATCATGTATCCCTACTACCACCTGAATTCTTGTACACTTTTTACATTGCAGATACGTTTTTCTAATACAATTTTCTTTTAACAAGCAGAATGCAATTAGAATATGGAAAATGTAATGGTAAATGGACTGTACTACTTATATAGCACCTTTCTATCTTATCAAGATACTCAAAGCGCTTTACACTGTGACTGCTGGTGGATCTAACCCCCAACTCTTCCTTGGAGGTTGACTGCCCTAACCACTCAGCCACAGCTGTCCCAATGCAATCCAACTTAAACTAAAATTAAGAGAATAAAAGTAAACCATCATGTTTTTGACATTAGTTTTCCATTAAAGGGTTTAAAGATTGAATTAGGTTTTACATGGAAAATACAGTGAGAATATAAGTGGTGATGTGAAATTACCTTGGTTCTGTGTTTTGCTAGTGAATACTTTTCCAAGTGGCTAAATTCCCTAGATGGCATTTTTCCACCAGCTGGTTTTGCTTTCAGTCCTACATGCTCAATTGGCTAAACAGCTGTCGATAAGGCATCAGCTTTCTTTAACTGGGCTGAACAATCTGTTAAAAACACGGGGAGTCGGTCTGATACCCAGGGTCTAAAATGTCTTATGGCGCGTTAGGACCCTCACTGTGCTCTAATCCTCTTCAAACAATAGTGGATGCGAGAATAGAAGAGCGCTTAAGTCCTTTAAGTCTTTGTTGTTGGCTGTTTTAAACTTTTAAAAAGACACAGGGAAAGGATCACTTGCTTCTCTCTCTGTGTGGATTCAACCCTGTCAACTATCCTTTCTTGAGTACTGAGGAATTTAGCAGTAGTGGCACAGACTTCCTGCTAGTGCGCCACTTGCCGTCATGAGGACCTTTATACTTTCACGTCTTTGCCGATAAACTCTTGTGTGGTTGAATTAAATTAAATCACAAGGACATCCTGCTGTTTTTACCGTCTTTGTAGAGTAATGCAAACACTTAAACTTGGCCAACTGGGATCTTCTCCTGAAATACCCTGCCTCCTTGCTGACAATGACAGTTATTGACATTCCTTGACACTTTGGAACCGTCAGGGAAAGTTGGCATGCAACAAATTCTAGCTAAAGCACTGACATTCGATTACCGTAGTTTGATTCATATTAAGATGTAGTTGTCTGTAAATAAACAACTAGACTCATAGATGTGGGCCACTTAGGAAATGCTCTGTGCACACAGATGCTGCGTCATTTGAGCACCGGTTCACATTCCACCACTGAGGGGTCGTGAGAGCAGATTCCACAGTGCCTGACTGAAAGGGAGAGGCAGAGTTCGTCCATCCTCTTTTCAGTCCCTGACATCAGCTGCTCTGCCTTGCTTGGCTGCAGCAGTGACCTCACAGCCTGGAGATACTTTAAAGGGTGCCAGTCAAGAGGGTGGGTGAGCTTTGAGTCGAGTCGGAGTTTAGCAAGCGCACCTTTAATATATTTGCGCAACGGTTTGTAGGTCCAGGAAAGGTGTCACAGTTTGAGGAAAGCCGTCTATGTGCAGCTTTAGTTGGCCAGCGTTTGCAGGGGCTCTTTCTGGGACATGATCCATTAGACACTTTGTTTTGCAATGCTGCGGCAATGCCCTATTTCTCGTTTCTCTTCGACTGGCACTCAGAGAAAGGTGCCAATTGCTGCCTGTGGGAAAGAAAAGGCTCCACATGTCCCACCGGAGAGCCAGGCCCTCAACCTGGCAGACCCCAAGGACATGGCCCCTGAATTGCTACCCCATCAGAAAGTACTTAAGATATTCAGCATCAACATCATTGCTCAAGGTTTACCGTTTTGTCATAGACGGGTGAGTACACGAACAATGGCTAGTTTTAGTTTGTTTTCATTTTTATGACATATCCCCCCAAATGTCAAAGATCACTGTGGAGAGGTGTCCTTTTTCACTTTGTTCATTTTTGTAAAGCTTGTTTGCTCAAAAAAATGCTCTTAAAAGTAAACTAACTTTTTGGTTTTATTAACTAAATCAAATGGACACAACCCAAAAAAAAAATCCCTTTCACATTATTTGTGTTCCAAATAACCCCATCTTGAACAGTGTCTTTTGTTTTTGTCTGCTGATATGATTCACTTCAAGATTAAAGGACTCATATATATATATTTACATTTCACTTCTTGTGGGAGACGAAGAACGCCGAGATATAACCTTAAAAAGACTTGGAGCAGAGAGCCTATTTTTAGAGTCGTTTTAGTCCACTTTTACATTCCTGCTGAACTATTCAATTCAATTCAGTTTATTTATACAGCACCAAGTCGCAACAGAAGTCATCTCAGGGCACTGAACAGAAACATTCATATATATATAGATAATGTAAGTTAATAACATAGACTGCTAACTATTTCAGCATAATGTAAAATGTGTCATGAAATAAATAAGACATCCTTCAGAATGAGTTTTATGAAACATTTTTTTAACCGGTAAAGCCAATTAAAACACGTTCATGTTGGTTCAAACTTCACTTTTATGTCCGCACGTCGTTCTCTATTCTGCTTTATATGTTTTACAAAGATGAACTTTTAAAAACAGGATACTCCAATGGTTTAAATACTTTTCTTTTTAAAACACATTTTTAATACAGTATTTAAGTCAAACTCAAAGTTTCTTTATTTGTCATACGCACCACATGTGGTACATGTGGTGGAAGGAAATTGAGTGCACATGGTCCCAGTTACATCCAATAAAAGTATAAAATGTAAAAGAAAAACAGTAATAAGATCTAAGATATGAAATAAGAAAAAAGTTAAACAAAAAAATACGCTAAGCACTAGTAGGACAAAAACAATACGCCGAACAGCAGCACAATTTTACATTGTTTATTAAGACCATAAGAATATATTTCTGTAAGTGTAAGATAATTAGTTGACACGGTATTCTAAGTTGAGTATAAATGTGGACAAAGATTTTGAATTAGCTCTTTTTAATCTCAAGAATGTAACTTTATGGTCCCTTTAACTTTAAAAACCATATCTAATACTTTATGTTCTGTAGTTTTGTTAACTACAAGAAGCAACAATACACCCGGTTGCTGCTTCCATTTTAAAGTCCCAGTTTGTTTACACGGCATTGGAGGATGTTTCAATTTTTCGCACCGTGGTGATGATATCATTCTTGGGTTTATTTCTGAGATATGACGGCAAAACAACGCCAATTAGTCACAATAAGATGATAATGTTACAAATCACAATGTGTTTGAAAAGAACTGCTCAGATTTTAATTTGGGTTTTCATTGTAGCAATTTTTGATTTTTGTTATTAGACTTGTCTTAAAACTAAAGACTGAGAAAGAACTTTGCTGTCTATTTCTGTTAGAGTTCTCATGCAGACATCGTTTTGTAGTTTTACATGCTGATAAAAATTAGCAGTAAATATGTTGGCTTCATTTAAGGATTTAGTACATTTTTTGTTTTTGTCAACTTCTGTGGACGCATTGGTGGGATCACACCTTCTAATTTTATAAAATATAAAGACGATTACTTTTTTTGGGACATAGTTTTTTTATTTTTTTTATTTAGCCTCATTTTAAATAATTATCAATATAAGCATGTTATTACAGCAGGCAAATTCATATTTAAGCACATTTCTTTGTTTAAATTGCAGTCTTTTATGGAAATACAACAGTGCACTTTTTCAAATTGATTTTAGTCATAAAAGTTCGATTTTAAAATGAAAATGTTGTTTATTCTTGTTTATTATTACCATCTAATCTTAGGCTTTAATAGTGTGTTGGATTATAAGCATGTTGATATGGGTTATGAAGTTTTTTTTTAGAAACAGTTTTAAACAGCATTAATTTCAATTCAATTCAGTGTATTATTCAATTAAATTATTATTATTTATTCAATTCAGTATTATTATTCACTATTCATTATCTATTACTGTTAAAAACTAATAAATATTTAAGTAGATGAAATGGTTAAAATGTAAATGGTTCTGTTTTTAAGCAGTATGCACATTTATTAAATAAAACGAAAGAATTGAACAACAGATTTATTGCCAGGAGTTGAGTTGAACTGTAAATATTTAGCTGGTTGAGAGTTTTGAGACGTGCAGTTTGTTTGCGTTATAGAAGGATCGTCCAGGCGAGTTCAGGGAGTTCTTGTTCTTGTTGATGTAAGCAGAGCGAAAGCCTTGTGGCCTGACCTGCGCATGTGGCAGCAGTCAATAAATAGCACAGCCTGGATTTTCATTGGTCTTTGTGGTATACTTCAACTTAATTTACCTTAGTTTAAATGTCTTGTGCTACTTTTAGTGGATTTAATTTATTCATCATCCAATTTTGAATTTTTAAAAATAACATGATTCATTCATTCATTCTTTATCCCCTCAAAAGGCCACAAGATATTCTGATATATTTTGAATTATTACCTCTTTTGAGAAACTTGAACAGATTAATACAGACTCTTCAGCTCATCATTCAAGTAGTAATAAACAGAAATAATCTGGATACATTTTTTAGTTGAAGACTGAGGAGGATGATCTGCTTTATTTCGGATAGCCAGAATAGGCGTACAGTTGTTAAGGGAAATGGCTGTCAAGATACAGATTGTTAACAGCAGAGTCGTTTTAGCAGCATTACCACTTTGTCACCCACCACACCCTGCACTGCAGGCCTGAGTAAGGCAATCTGGACGTGCCCATTGCAGCTATGTCTGCAGCCATCAGCAAGATGCATTTGCTATTTGAGCAGGTGCTGTGAGTGCGTAGCAACTTTCTTTAGCAGCATCCTTACAGCGGCTCAGTTCCTGTTTTTGTTATCCAATGACACATTTCTTAGAGAAACGTGACCGCTTTAAGTTATTTAACTCTGGTTGCAAGTTGTTTTTTATTGAAGATTGAGCTCTATAGCCACTTCTACATGTTTATGTACAGTTCTAATCTCCTCATTTGGTTTTGGTTCTTCTCAAGTGTAGGTTTGTCTCCTTTGGGAGTGTGTTCCCTTCTCTGTGGGCAGGGCTTACGGCAGTACTCGCGGTTGGCTGACGATAGTGACTGCTGAACGATTAGTGCCTTTACGTGCAGCCTCTAAAAGTCTCCAAACACCAGAAAAAGTTGCTTGATTTGTTGCTAGTCACTTATAAATACATATAAATACTTGAGGGGTCTGAAAACTTGCTAATAGCGACAAAGCTGGGAGTCTTGACCTTGGCACATCCAGTGACATAATCCATGGGCCAGTCAATGGATGTAGTTTGCTGACATCAAAATCGTTATCTCAGCTTCTTTCGCTTGGAACCACGGCTGAGACGGGTTCAAAAACCGAGCAGGAACAGAGAATGGAGACACACTTGGCCAATGTTGAGTCGAACAGATTAAAGTCACTTTCTTGGAGAAGCGGCTTAATTTTCCAATAGTCACCTCTTGAACAAAGTGCTTGAATTGCATTGTTTAAAAAAAAAAACATTAAAGAAAATTTAAGAACGTAACCCTTAACATACTATAAACCAACTTACTCCTATTTGATTTAAGTTGCCTTTAGCTACATGGCAACAAAAGTGACATGAAACAACATGATTCTGCTACTTGGAGGTAAGAAGATCTGATTGAGACTGAAGCTGTTGGCACTGTTCACTCTTAATCATCCAAGTTTACCTTATTCACTCTGGTTCACGTTTACTGTTTTTAAGTTTATGTAGTTGTGCAAAAAATGCACTCCCACTAACGATCTGAATGTGGTTGCCTTTTACATAAATGGGGGTAGACAGTGGAAACAATTCGCAAAAAATGTCAATTGAACAAAACTGCAAATGATTAGAACTTGTTTCCTTAGTTTTTTGTCAAAACAAACCCAGAAACATGGTGAAACTAAAGTTGTACAAACCATCAATATATTGAGTTAATCCCAGATTGCAAATGTTTATATGCTCTTTCATTATAGGTGCAAAAAATTAGTTTTTTTTTTCATTTTTACTTCCTCTGAATTTCCGACATCTTCGTTTTTTCCTCTGTAGTCATGTTTGATAAGCTTGCTGCCATGAAAAAGCAGCTGCCTTCGCTGCTGAAAAGTCTCTTTAGACGAGTGTTTTAAAGAAGCTAAAGCTTTACTGACGGCTTCACGGGGTTCCTCAAACACAACCAGGCCTTTTAACTATTTTCTTACTGTTTACATGGAGCCAAATGCATAAAAATGTTTTCAGCAGTTCAACAGGTATAAAACTAATTAGTCTTTCCAAGTTTGTATTGTTTCTCCCCCCCTCGTTTTCCTCTTTTACTGATGCAATGCATTGTAATATGCTGGAGGGAAGTTGGCAAGAAGCTTAAGAGAGATCCTCTCCTAGTTTAATGTTACTTTGGAATTGCTTCATAAAAATTTGGAAAATTCCCAGGGGGGGGAAAAAAAATCAGAAAATGAATTGAGGTAATTTCTATTACAAATAAGATATGTTGAGAGCTATAGCCGTACAAGTTTTGTTTTATTGTACTTTTAAATTCAACTAAAAGGACAAATAAAATACTTGAAATACTTTATAAAACATTAAAGCAAATATCTTAAAAACATTGTCTGGTCCTCTGTCTGTGCAGTCAAAAAACAAAACAAAACAAAAAAATGTAGAAACCTTTCATCTTTATTAAAGCAAATAAATTAAAATATTTCAGAAATTCCTTTTTTTTTTTTTTTTTTGTTAATGTTCTGAACCCTTAAAAACAAATGACAGTTTGGAATGTCTGGGAATTTTAAAAACAACTCCCCCACCCAAAATAAATGAATAATTAAAATAAAACATTTTCATATCATTCAACCTGTATTTATACAGGTTAGTCTCCTTGAGTCACAAGGACTCATTTTCAAGAGAGACGTGTTTTAGACAGACAACATATGGAGTAGGGATGCATGATATTAGATTTTTGGCCAATATGCATATATGTTAAAACTTATTTAGCCGATAACTGATACCGATATTTTATATATGTTCCTTTGTCAGAACATAGCCCTATTATTTAGGCTTATTTGCTACAAAAATTGTGCAACAGCTGTAAGAGCTGGTGACATGTATTCATTAACAGCCATATGCTATGCATAGCACTTTAACTTAAATTAAATGAAACGTGTTAAATGTTATTTATTAGCATTAGTCACCTGTGATGCTGTCTCACTTGTGGAGGTTTGTTCCAGGTTTCTATCTGCAGTGTGGATCCTCTGCACTCCTGTGCATGAAGGACAGACTTTTGAAGTTCAAAGTTTTTGTCTATCCATTGTGCTGTAAGACTAATCATGCTAACACAGTTAACACTTGACGTTCAAATGTTTGTGGTAAAACTAACCCAAGTGCTGTCGGCTATTAGCTTCTCAATGACGTAAAAAATGACAACTTGTAACTCTGGTAAGGTTACGTCTTAAAAATATCTCAGACTATGGACAATATAGTGAGGCTCAACGTAGTCCAAAAATCTTTGGAATCCGACACCCTCACCAACAAAAAAAGAAATTTCCACACAGACGACATTTAGAATTTTTCTTTCTGCCATGAGATCAGGTAGGCGCGTGATGTCATCACGTTGTGCTGGCGCTGCAAGCATCCTTGTCACTAGGTTGTCATACAAAAACAGCACCTTTTATATCTGTGAATTATTTTGATTGAATGGTCAATGTCCGATATTGAACTTTAATGCTAATATCGGCCGATACGACACCATGCCGATAATATCGTGCATCCTTAATATAGAGTACAGACAACAATAAAATGCAATAAAAAAGTAGTGTTATAAAACAATAATAAGATAAGCCTTATAAAACACGGTAAAGAACTAAAAACAGGAACATATTTGCTTTGATTTTTTTTTTTTTTAAAGTGACCTTATCAAATGTTTAAAATCAAAGTGGACAGCTTCCACGTGTATGCTCATGATATGCTTAAAAAAGTAAATTCCATTGCAATGTATTACTTACACCAGTAGTATTTTATATAGCATAAGCTGCAGTGTTTATCCCTACATCATTTTTATATTATTATGTTTCATCTTTGTTCCCATTTTTACAAACACAACACAAACTTTTATCAGTGAACAAGTGAAGTTGGCTAATTTTTGCCCTTTTAAAGTGAAACCTCTTTGTTAAGTTCAAGCCCACACCACAGCAGAACGGTGGATTCCATTGCCCTTGGGCTGCAAATAACACAGAGGGAAAGCATCTGCCATTGGCTATTCTAAGACGCAGTCCCATTCCAGCGAGCATACGGATCCAGTCTGATAGCCACCGTGCACCGACATCCGTCAAACACTTTAACTCCCGATTTAACAGCACACTCGGATAAACAACTCATTTAGTTACCATGCAAAAGCTGCTCTATTTTGTCTAAAATAAAAAGTAGATTTATTTTTAATCTGTTTGTAAACCATTCCAAAATGTTCGAAAATAACGTCATGCATATTATATTACACACCAGATGCTTTTTTATATAGGTTTCTGTTGTTCATAGTTTTTAGTGTCAAACTGTCATTTAACAAGAGCTGTCTTGATAGTTTTGTCCCAGTCTGAACTAAATACTTATTGAGTTAAAGCTGGTGGTACAGCACAGAGTAAATGTGTTTTGATACTTTACAATTGTTGCGTACTTATTGACAGTGTGCCTCCAACTGCTATCGGGCTGTCCTCTGTCTGTCACTGCACTGACAGTTCACATGGTGTGAGGCAGGAGCTGAGGAAATACAAACTCTGTCCTGAAGAGCGTCACACCTTCTAAACATTTTTAAATCACTTGGAGCAATAAAAAAATATTAATAAACACTTTATCTTTCACGCACAAACACCTTCTTTTTCTTTCAGCGTTTCCCTCTTCAGGGGTCGCCACAGTGTGTCATCCTCCTCCATCTCTCTGTCCTCACTCCAGCTACCTCCATGTCCTCTCTAACTGCATCCATATATCTCCTCTTTGGCCTCCCTCTTTGTCTTTTTCCTGGCAGCTGC
>JARVGS010000548.1:25535422-25546292 GCA_031762315.1 Hypsolebias antenori
TCAAGTAGATCTTTAGCTTCTCATGATGTCCGATGCAAGTCAAATTCATGTATGAATTATGAGTTCATTCAAGTTCTCGTTTGTTTTGACCAGTGGGGGGTCACTATCTACCAGTTTCTTGTTCCATCCTTTGGGCTGGGGCTTGCCATCAACTTCCTTCTCAGCAACATGTGGATGGGTGAAAATTGCACCCACTCCGAAAACCTGATCTGGATTGAGGTCAGAATAACAATAGCTTAAACCCAGTCAACTAACATTCATGAGCTTAAGCTACTAAATAAAGTGGTTCTACATCATAACAAGCAGTTCCAGGTTGTACACAATATAATACAGGTTATAATCACACATTAATAATCTCACAGGGCTCCACTTAGCATATTAGTGCTAATACAGGCAAAGCAACATGTGTTTGTAGCACACGTTAGCGGTAGCTTATTCAGAATAGCAGAAAACATGAAAATAATGCATCTTCCACAACATTTACACATACTCTTGGGGCACCATTTTCATCTTCGCTGAGTTTTAGCAGCACTAAATAGTTTAGCCGCTTTTCAGTTCATTCCCTGTGCTAAACGGCTAACAAAGCACATGTAGCCCTCACCAATGCTACATGCTAAAATGCTACAAGACCCACACTCACTCACCAATGCTATATGAGGTTACAACTGAGATTTCTGGACTTCAATCTGCTCACAAATGGCAGCTTTCTAGAGGTTAATAAAACATGAAATTACTGTCCTGAACAGTGCATTTTGTAGAGCTGGACTAGGGTGTGTTTTTTTTTTATTTTTTTATTCTTACCAATCTCAGAGCTTTACAGAGCTCTAAGTTACCGTTAATTCTATCCGGCTTCGTCTCTTCCTCCGCTTTCCTCTGTCTGATGAAATTATCTGCTGCATGGAACGGCAGCAGGGAGGAGGGGAAAAAACAAACAATGCGCCTCCTTGACATCAACCTTATTGGCTGATGTCAATTTAGACTATGTGAGGCTATTGGTCAATTGGTCCATCACTCAAACGTTCTAAGTGAGCCTATTGGTTGATTGGTCCATAACTCAAATGTTCATTAGGTTACACTTTTTGACTCTGAGTTACAACACCCTCGAGGGCACTGTCGGAGTTCTGATAAGGATGGTATAGTCAACCATTTCCCTTCAGTAAGATCCCTAAATATTCTCATTGCCGATGCGCTTGGGGCCCTCGGGGTCTGGGGCTGGGCGCTTGAGTGTGTGGCGACTCGGCCTGGTGACTGCCTGGTGGGGCTCGGGTCCTCTGGTCCTGTTGGACCCTGGCCTGGGAGTGGGTGTCCTCAGGGCCCGGGCCTCTGTGCCCAGGCCTGGATCTGCCTCGGTGTAGCGGGTTCCGGCGGGGGCCTATGAGTTTGACGCTATTGGCCCCGGGGGGTCACTGTGTATGGTCGCTGGTGGGGCTTTTCCGGTTTTCCCCTAAGGTCCAATCTGGGGGGTGGGTGAGTGGTTACGAAGCCAAACAAAGCCTTAGAAATGGGAGACAGTAATATCCCTGGATGAAAGCTCCTAATCTGGAATCTTTAAATGAGGAACAAGGGTCTATGTATATGATCCAACTGTATTCGTCTCCTCCTGCTGATTCACTGACAGCTGTCTTCCTTGCAGACATCATAATGAGCCTCTCGGTGTCCTCCTCATATTGTTTTATAATTTACTAGCTGAATCTGATCTTTGGCTACCACTCCCATCTATTTGCAGGTCCATCCATTGCCCTGATTGGCAGGTAATAACCAGCCATGTGACAGAAGGCTATTCTAAAAGTTGAGAGATCACAGAGGTGTTTTTAGGTGCACAGTTTCATGAAGGGACCAAACTTTTTGGAGTGATGTTCCTTTTTATGAGACAGCTGGTGGTAAAGGCACAGAGCTTTCAGTGTGAGATTTCTGCATGTGCCCATTGCTGTTGCAGCTGCTGCCATCCTCATCTTCTCAAGTCATCTTTGATTGTGTGACTGAAAGCAAGACGAGCAAGAGCTTGTTTTTTCCCCCTTATCTCAGACATTGTTTTTACTGTTGGACAAGATGGTAATTGCTCTGACTCTACTTGTCTTTTTTTTTTTTTTTTGTTAGAAAAAATACAGGAAAACAAACAAAACCAAACTAACACTGAGCTCAAATAGAAAAGATTAGGTATAGATTGATGCAAGTGACAGTTATGGCTCACAAAGAAACCCACTGATGTTGCCTTTCTTTGTGGATAGGCAGGAAGTTTAAAACAGATGTTGGACTGTCACAAACAGGAGGAGTCTTTGAAGCAGAGCTTTAAACTTCACCGGTGAGTTTTATGACTGATAAGGTTTAAGGAATCTGTGATGTTTGTGTAGTAGGCATCAGGCAATTCCTCAACAGGAGTGATAATTAACAGCCTTTGTATATTGTTGTGACTTCATGAGATCCTTACGTGGCCATGAGGTGTAAATGAACAACATATGACAAAACAGAATTACATTTGAAAAAACGGAATTACATTAAGCCAAAGCGGAAGTGGCCAAAGTGGAAGTGGCCGGAATCACATTTGATAAAAACAGAATTGCATTAGAAAAAATAGAACTATATTTGGAAAAAAACAAACAAAACGGAATTACATTTGAAAAAATGGAATTACATTTGAAAAAACGGAATTACATTTAGCCAAAGAGGAAGTGGCCAAAGAGGAAGTGGCCAAAGTGGAAGTTGCCAAAGCGGAAGTGGCCAAAGTGGATGTGGCCTTAATCACATTTGATAAAAACAGAATTGCATTAGAAAAAATAGAACTATATTTGAAAAAAAAAAAAAAACGGAATTACATTTGAAAGATGGAATTACATTTGAAAAAACTAATTATATTTAGCCAGAGAGGAAGTGGCCAAAGCAGAAGTGGCCAAAGCAGAAGTGGCCAAAGTGGAAGTGGCCTTAATCACATTTGATAAAAACAAATTTGCATTAGAAAAAATAGAACTACATTTGAAAAAAACAAACAAAAAAACAAACAAACAAAAAAAAAAAAAAAACGGAATTACATTTGAAATGATGGAATTGCATTTGGAAAAACGGAATTACATTTAGCCAAAGAGGAAGTGGCCAAAGCAAAAGTGGCCAAAGCGGAAGTGGCCGGAATCACATTTGATAAAAACGGCATTACATTAGAAAAAACAGAATCTCATTAGATATAATTTCCATTTTTTCTAATCTAATTCTGTTTTTTTTTTTTTTTTTCAAATGTTGTTCATTTACACCTTAGGGCCACCGCAGATCCTTGATGGTCCTCATGCATTTGATTTTACAGATCTTTCAAAGACTACTATAACATTACACAATAACACCATCAATATAGGGGCAAAACAAGTGGACATTTATAAAACATGCGATTACCATACATGTCTTTCCTCTGAAGACTGATGTCTCAGTGTCTCTACGTGTCCACAATATCACAGACTGTTCCTCTTAGCCTTTTGTTATCTTCCTAAATAGAGTAATTGTTGTCTGTGTGATCTGGTCATGTTCCTGCTGTCTGCTACCCCTCATTTATTATGTTCATTGAATTAAAACAGCTTCCTGCAGCTACATTTAGTGTTCAAAGACCTATTAGCCACTCACTTAGCATTACCTTTTGTGCTGTATGCTATAAAAGCAAAGAAGACAAGAGCAAAAAATGAGCGCAGTGGTGGTCTGTTGTTACTATTCTAAACAATCATTTCATCATTGTTTGTTACTACAATCTTTAAAATTTACATAATACATTCTTAAATTCTGGACACAACACACTTCAAAAAGAGCTGATTTTCAAAACAAAAATAAGAAAGGAAAAAAGAAAGAAAGAAAGAAAACCCTCCTTTTGTTTAAGTCAATTTAAATGCTTGCATCAGTGAGGCACTTATGATATTTAAAAATATATACATGAGCAAGTTACATCTCTTCATTTTACTCAGAACATTGTTATTACACACTTTGACCTTGGTTACAGAAGACGGAGTGGCCTTTATTTAGCTTACGAAGGCTCTCATTTGAGGTGCAGCATAAGTGATGCAGGGCACTGAATGACGCACGTAGACACAAAAGAAGTGGAAATGTTTCCCTTTGCGGGGATGAACTGTCGCCAACACGGTGGCAACATGTTGTCACGGACTGAGTCATCTTCCTCAGTCTGTGAGGGAACATCTGCCCTTTCTAAGAAAGTAGATCTACGTGCTTTTTTGGAGCTTGTGTGCTTAATCAGACTTTTACTGCCTGATGCTGTACCACAAGTGAGGGTGGAAGATAATGTTTTAGCTTATGACTGTTTATGTGTTCATTTGTCTGATTGTTACCAAAATATCTCATTAACCACTTGACAGAGTTTAATCAAACTTCCAAGAAAAAAAAAAATCCAACTTAGAATTGTCATCTTAATCATAGACAATCATAGGATTGTCACTATCTTTAACGTTACCTTTGTTTTTTAGTAACCAGCTTGTCCAATTAAAACAATTAATCCATAACTGATTAAGGTTTTGATCTAACTTAATTTAAGATGGCTGTCACCACAAACATATGGGGCCCCGTTTGTATAGTTCCACAGTCAAAAACTAACAGCAACATTTTGGTTTATTTAGCCTTTCGTAAGGAAAAAAAAAAGTTTTTTTTCCCCCATGTCATATTTTCACCATGTTATTCATACATTTATAAATGTCATATTTCCAAATTAAATGTTTAATTTACAAGCTAAATATTTAGTTTACAAACTAAATACTTAAATTGCAAGTCAAATGTTTAGTTAGTATGCTAAATTTTTAGGTGTAAATTAAATGTTTAGTTTCCAATCTAAATATTTATTTTCAAAACTAAACATTTAATTTCCAAACTAAATTTTTTGTTCAAGCTAAATACATGTACACAATTTTCAAACTAAACATTTAATTTCTAAGCTAAACATTTAATTCCTGAACTAAATATTTAATTTGCTAACTAAATATTTAGCTCAGACTTAAATATTTATTTTCCAAGCTAAACATTTAATTTACAAAGTAAATATTTAATATGCAACCTAAGTATTTACATCAGACCTAAATATTTAACTAGCAAGTTAAATATTTATCTAGCAAGTTAAATATTTAGGTCCAAGCTAAATATTTAGTTAGCAAATTAAATATTTATTTTGGAAATTAAATGTTTAGTTTTGAAAATAAATATTTAGTTCAGAGCTAAATAATTAGTTAGCAAATCAAATATTTATCTTGGAAATTAAATGTTTAGTTTGGAAAATAAATATTTAGTTTCAAACTAAAAGTTTAGTTATCAAATTAAAAATTTAGTTTAGGAATTAAATGTTTAGCTTAGAAATTAAATATTTCTCTTGGAAAGAAAATATTTAGTTTGGAACTATGAAATTTATAAATTTATGAATGACATAGTCAAAATATGACTTTGAAAAAAAAAAAAAACACCTATAGTTTTTCCTATGAGAGGCTAAATAAACCAAATATATTAATACCCTGATGCATGCTCAGGTCAGATTCAGACTCATCTTTTTTACACCAAAATATTCATGCTAATTTTTACTTTACAAATGGCACCCCATACAAACTGACCATTCAGCCTTTATTTACACAGGTTACTGTATTAACTGTGGTTGAAGCTGAGAGTAATGCACAGCACATACTTTGAACATGATATTTCACAATTACAAACACAATTGCACAAATTATTTACAAGGTTTGACCAAAACAGCTAATTCCCCCACTCCAACCCCACCTCAAAATAAGATGATCTTTGACTAAAACTCTGGTATTAACGGTCCAGAAACGTACAGTACATGAGGGTGTGGTGAGAGTCAAGTCACTTCCACAGACAAACACCACAGAACGTTCTGGAAACTGCTGACTGTTCTCAGCTGCAACCACACCACCATGCTAAGCCATCATTTACCAACAAGACGGTGGCTTTTGCACCAGCTAACCCTAATTCTTACTCCCCCACACATGCTGACAGAGCTTTTATCATCTAAAAATTACAGTAATCTTCATTTTCGTCCCTCCATTTGTTGGCAATACTAGCCCTCAAATTCTCTGTCTCTGGTCTCGTGATGCATCAGACATAAACGGATGTGGTCCATCAGAAAGCACCCTGTGTTCTGATTGATATGCACCAAGTGTCCTCATATACGTAAGCTACGTTGCTTCCACACTGGAGGAGGGGAAAACAACAGTGGCAGGCACAGAGCTACAGATGAAAAGCCCCTAGCTTACTCTGTGATCCTGCTTCTCTGTTGAGCCTTGGAAAAGCTGAGCAGAGCTGCACTCTGAGCTAAACAGACCCATGGATGTAAGTTGTTATACTAATGAAAACTAGCCTGATTTTTTGTTGCTGTTCAAAACACGTCTCTCTTTGATTGTACTGCCCCAAAATATGAGACTTAAAAATGTGAAGATATCCTTCTGTTGTGAGTGTAATTAATTTGACTCTTTGAGTTGCAGAAAAACTGAAATGTGTCGTAGGAAATCCAAGTTAAAGAAAGAATGAAGTCTTCATCTCAAACCAGTTATAGGGTGACTTAATGTGTTATGTTCCAGTGGTTCAGAATCATTATAACAATACATGGTCTTTGTCCTCTATGTGTCACGATCAGTGCCGGCTCTGGCCAATTTGGCTCCCTAGGCAAGATTTGAGGTGGTGCTCCCTCTACAATTTTATAAATCTCATTGCCAATTTACATACACGCACAAAATTAAGTAGCTTTATCTTTACTGTTTCCTTTATTTTTTAGGAACCAGATTAAAATTAAAATTAATTAAAAAATTAACATGTGCAAGATTTGACAGAATGTCAACAACCTATATGATACTTGCCAACGACGCTGACGGCAAAGAGGGACGCCTATACATATGCACAAGTGCCTGTGAAGTGAAGCAGTAGGGCGCTCCAGGGACATACCCATCAGAACAATAATAAGAAATTACTCAAAACTATGCATTTTCCAGCCATTTGGAGTTCATTTTGGTGGATTCTTAATATAACAACATGACATCAGTATATTGTGATGGTAGAAAACTGTTTACCAGCCATAGCATAACAGCATGTACAGTCTAAGTGGTGGGGGAGGAGGAGAGCGAGCTGGGAAAATACTATACAGTACTATGTTAAAAAGCTGCATGTTATTAATAGTAGTAGTATTTACTTTGTAATATGCTTTGCTATGCAACTAAATAAGGAAGACTGGGTTTGTTTTATTTAAAAAAAATGAAAGTTTCAAGCACGATCTAAATCTGCAGAAAACAAAACAATCACAAAAGAAAAATCAAAGAACTAAAAAGGAGTGACCAAAAAGCCACAGATCCTGACACTGTGCAATATTTATGTCCACTGCCATATTTAATCTCATGCACACTTTTCTCGTTTCTGCCTAAATAACATATTTAGGGATGTGACAATCACAAACAATCCAAATCTTTTGAACGGCTCTTTAAAACAATGAGAACTGAGTAGCAGAAATGCAGAGCAGTTCTTTTTTATTTTTTCCTTTATGTGATTTCTTCAGGTTTTCCTTCTCAGACGCAGACACAACTGAGAAAAGGGAGTTGCACACAAAAGAGGTCATGTGGTATGGCCCTTACAGTCATTATATGGCTGCACATTGTGCCATCACTAATCGTTCAAAATTGAACCGTTCTTTGAAGTGAACTGATCAACAGGCTCCGACTCCCTACAAATAGCCAAATATCCCCTCTCTAAAAATTTTAACAGGTTAGTTCAGACCTGCTATACAGTAAATAGCTCTTTGAATAACCTTTGAATAATGGAGAAACAGGGTTTAATTTTGACTGGATTGACAAAACTAGCGACCAGCATAGAATATTGGTGTCTTGAAACAAATTCAGTCACAAACGTTTTGTAGAGGTTCATGCAAACAAACACCGTGGCTCTCTGACCCTGGATTATCAAAGCAAGCACTTGGGACATGGAATGTAACCACTCTGGTGGGGAAGGAGCCTGAGGTTGTGTGTGAGGTTGAGAGGTAGTGACTAGATATAATTGGGCTCACCTCAATGCACAGCATGGGCTCCGGTACCAATCTCCTTGAGAAGGGCTGGGCCTTATTCCATTCTGGACTTACCCATAGTGAGAGGCGCTGAGCTGACTTAGTGCCTGTGTGTTGGGGTTTTCCTCGATAGATGAGAGAGTAGCTTCCCTGTGCATTTGGATGGAGGGACAGGGTCTGACAGTTGTTTGTGCCGACAAGCCAAATGGCAGTTCAGAGTTTCTGGCATTCTTGGAGTCCTTGGCTGGGGAGTGCTGGAAGGTGTGCCAGCTGGGGATTCCTTCAGTCTGCTGGGAGACGTCAATGCCCACATGGATAACGACTGTTGGTGGACTTCCGTGCTACTCATCGTTTGTCCATCATGAACACCATGTTCAAACATAAGGGTGTCTATAAGTGCATTTGCACCCTTTACAGCGGCATCACTCTCCTTAGCCTCCCTGGCAAGGTCTATTCAGGGGTACTGGAGAAGTGAGTCCTATCGTTGGTCGAACTTCAGATCCAGGAGAAACAATATGGTTTTCATCTTGGCCATGGAACACCGGACCAGCTGTTTATCCTCACTAGGGTCCTCGAGGGGGTCATGGGAGTTTGCCCATCCAGTCTACATGCGTTTTGTGGACTTGGAGAAGACATTCCGCTTTGTTCCTTGAGGTATACTGTAGGGGGTGTTCTGTGTATATGGGAATGGGGGCCCGTTGCTATGGGTTGTTCGGTCCCTATAGAAGCTGTGCGAGAGTTTGATTTGCATTGCCAGTAGTAAGGCTGACCCCTTCAGGGTGGGAGTTGGACTCCACCAGGTCTGCCCGTTGTCACCGATTCAGTTCTTAACTTTTATGGACAGAATTTCTCGGAGCAGCCAGGGGACGGAGGGAGCCTAGTTCAGTGACCTCAGGATTACGTCTCTGCTGTTTGCAGATGACGTGATCCTGTTGGCAACATTGTGCCATGATCTTCAACTTTCACTGGAGTGGTTCGCAGCCGAGTGTGAAGCGGCTGGAATGAGCAGGACCCCCAAATCTGAGGCCGTGGTTCTCAGTTGGAAAAAGGTGGATTGCTCTCTTTGGGTCAAGGGTGATGTTCTGCTTCAACTGGAGGAGTTCAAGTATCTTAAGATTTTGTTCATGAGTGAGGGAAAAATGGAACGTGAGATTGACAGACGGCTTGGTGCAGTGTCTGCAGTATTGCAGACTCTGTGCCGGTCCATTGTGGTGAAGAGAGAGCTGAGCTGTAAGACAAAGCGCTCTGTTTTCCAGTTGCTCTACGTTCCTCCCTGAACACATGGCCAAGAACTGTGGGCAGTGACCGAAAGAACAAGATTATGGATACAGGCAGTTGAAATGAGTTTTCTCCACAGGGTATCTGGACTCTCCCTTAGACATAGTGCGAGAAGTTCAGTTATCCAGGAGGGACTCTGTGTGGAAAGAGATGTCTGGGCCTCCCTGCTCAAGCTGCTGCCCCCACGACTTGACTTCAGAACAAGCAGAAGATAATGGATGGATGGATTTAGAAGTGTTAGCAATGTATCCTTATGCCACTACTGTACTTGCGCAGGCAACCAAACCATAGGATTCCATGTAAATAACTGAGCAACGTAAAACTGATTGATGTGAAGAGTTATAAAACAGTGTTTACAGGAACCCTTAAAAAAATTAAGATTGGTGATGTTTTAGTACAACAGGAATTAATTTTGGTCTCGAATCTTCTGGCTTCCTTCCTTCCTTAGATAGATAACTTCACTAATTGGCATTATAATGTATGTGAATGATTTTGCTCAGTGCCATGAGATGACTTTTGTTGTGACATGGCAGAATACAAATAAACTGAACTGAAGTGAATCACTTGGGTTAGCCATTGGCTCATCAGTCCTATCAGAGTTAAATTTTATTTCTCCAAACTGGGTCGTTCAAAGAGCTAACTACAACAGGTAAGTTATTAACTCTTCATAATGCAGTAAATAATAATTCAGTGGAAGTCCAGCTAACATCTGAACCTTTGCGCTGCATCCTCTTTACTGTGGCAGCCCCAGCTATTATGAGCTCATTACACAAAGATGAAAGAGGGTTTGGCAGCTCACACAAACCAAAGCACATACGTGCATCGTAGGCTTGATCAACACCACCAAAACATCTCCTTAATTAAAATCATTACGTTAACAAATTCACTGTTAACAGCACTAATTAATTATGTGCACAGCTAATGTCTCAAATGATGGAAGGTGAGGTTGAAGGATGACAGACAAGATGGATTGTGTTGCTGAAAGCAAGGAAGGAAACAGATGGAAGTTCTCTCTGCTCATTTTGCTGCGTCAGTTTGTGTTCAGTCTCCCGCCCAGACCACTAAACTACCGTAATGCTGCTCCAGTGTCAGCGGCCTGGCAGCTGATGGGGACAACTTTGTTTAGAGAAACAAATGAATATGTCCGAGCTGCTGTGTGAGCCCTCTGTTGGCAGAGACCCACTTTCAGTGACAGCCATAACAAAGACAAAAAAAAGCCTGCTACCATGGCCCTGCAGCATTACAAATGTTAGTTTTGACAAAATGTAGCACACGCATCATGCATACGCACCTGCATAATCTTGTTTCTGCAATAAATAAGAGTGTTTGTGGAGCTGCAGTGAGTAGTCACAGCCTGCAGTATTTTCACATGTTCACTGTCCCATACGAAAAAGATATATATAAAATGTATAAAGTTTTTATCTGTTTTGTTTGAAACTTATATTTAATGTGTAACACAGTGAAACCAGGTACAAGATCCTTAGTAAATTTGTACAAAATGAAACTTGTATAATTTGAACAATATATGACAGTAACGTCACATACAATATCCTTAGTAGAAACATGTACTAT
>JARVGS010000548.1:25815669-25825944 GCA_031762315.1 Hypsolebias antenori
CCGGATGACGTCATATGGTGCGTTCAGGTGCCGTTCGTAAATCCAAAACGCCGTAGGTCGGGGGCGCCGGAACTCGAGGACAGCCTGTATCTGGAGAAAACCCACGCATGCACGGAGAGAACATGCAAACTCCACCCAGAAAGGCCCCCCCTCAGTCGGGATTTGAACCAGGGACCTGCTCACTGAGAGATGGCCGTTCTGAAAACTAGGGATGCACGATATTATCTGTATGGTAACGGTATCGGCTGATGTTCGCGATAAAGTTAAATATCGGACATCGGCCATTCCATCAAAACAACTCACCGATATAAAAGGTGCTGTTTTTATATGACAACCCAGTGACAAGGCTGCTTGTAGAGCCAGCACAACGTGATGACGTCACATGCACCGTTGAGTTTAGATTTGTGAAAATTTATAAATTTGCACTGTTCTTGTTGTCGTGTTAGAGAGAGTAAATGTCATGAATAAATTTGACATTAAACAAAATCCAAGTTGAAGTGTTGCATCATTTTCAGCCACTTTTTGGCATCTGCGTTTGGTAGCAGACCAAACTGACACAGAACATGCAGAATAATGTATTATAATTACCTGTACACAGCAGGGAAAGCTATGTAGTCTCTAAGTAGATAGGGGAAAAATATTGGTATTGATATTGGTTAAATACGTTTTAACATATCGGTATATCGGATATCAGCCAAAAATCCAATATAGTGCATCCCTACTAAAAACTGCACCACGGTGCTGCTGCAGTTACAAATATTTTCCTCGTAGAAATACAGCGAGCTGTCTAAAAATACTTTAAACTATTCTCTTTGTTATCTGATACATAAACCGCATTCTGCTTGCTTGAGCTTTTAGCTTGCCTAAGATTTTTGCTACTTGTTGCTAATATTTTGCTACACCTAGTTAGCATTTTTTCCATTTCTGACATTTAGTGTTTTTGAATCCTTAAGCTTTTAGCTCATGTTCTGCTTGTTTTAGCTCTAACCGCTCAGTTTTAGCTTCTTCGGTTAATTTCAGCAGTCAGTCGTTACTCAAGTTTTACACTGCATTTCCAAAAAAATACAGTTTTCTAGTTTCTCATGCTTTTGCGTCGTAGGAGTCATATTCATACTGCTTGTTATAATCCACAGAAAACAAATGTTTTTCAGTTTTTAATCAACTCTGACAGCAGAGAAGCTGCTGCAGTGTTATTTGTGACTTATCCAGGTCAGGTGTCTTATTTGTTACCTATACTTTTAACTGCAACACATTAGTGCTAATGAGTTATGAAAAGCCAGTAAATCGCACGAATGAGAATGAATGAAACTACAAGGAAACGTAGCATTAAAGGACAGCGTGCTCAACCAGAGTTTCCACTGAGGTGGGAGGAGACGAGGTGAAGGTGAAACCAGCTGAACTGCTTTGTCACTGTGTGGTAAACACTAGTCCTTCCAGAGGGAGGCTCATGTCTGTAGTCATTAGTGAGCTGTAACCCCCACTGAGTAGCCAATGAATTACAGACACCATTTCTTCTGGTTATGACCTGATGTTATAGTTTAGTGTTGTTTCATTGCCCAAACTTATAAAAAAAAAACTTTGTTTATTTCTTATCTCTCCCTTTTTTTCGTTATCAGCATGACATATGTTTAGGTATTAAAAGAAAGAAAATCAGAAATTTGACATGTTTTAAACCCAGCAAGTATTTGTTTAAAGTCAATAATTTGATTGTCAAAGCAATCGCTGATTTAGTATCAATTAGGAGTGTTCAGATTTTGCAGTGAAACAGACTAAATGTCACCAAGATGAAGGTAAAAAGTCTACATTGTCAGCTTTCTTTGATTGTTTTATTTTTATTTTTTAGCAATGATGTTGTCTCGTGCTTATTCTCACGCAAAACAATTTTGTCCTTCATCGCTTGCTGTCCTTAGTTTGAAACGGGTGGACTTGTAATTGGAGTTCAGACTTGTGAAGTAGACTTTTCACTGAAGTAGTTTTAGGTTTCACGGCAAATTAACTAAAGAGAATTGAACTGTCATCAGTCATTCTTTTAGGTGTAATAGTAGTTGTTGCAAACATAGAATTTGTAGCTATTATACAGGCATCCAGTGCAATTACATATACAGTACTGTATTTAATTGCATCTCTGCTGGTATATTTTTGACTTAATTTTTAGCTTTGTCACAGTTATTTCAGGTCGCAAGATGACGCTGTGCACATTATTATGATTACCTCAACACACATGCTCTGTTCAACACCTCCATTAGATGATAACCTCATCCAGAGTTCTCACTTTGGTGGCATTATTATTTATTTCTGTGTCCTATGCCCTGTATGTGTGGATAAATAGAACACTGTTTCTGGAGGAGGGTTGTCTCTGTGTCACAAGTCATCACAGCGGTGGTTGTGATGACTTGTGACGTGGGCTGAGGTTATAAACACCAGGATTCACATTAGGTGATCTGCTGGCTGTGTGTTTTGCCTGGAGTCAGGTCTTTGATGAAGAGCAATAGGAGTGTCTCACGCCACTATTTGACTTTTACACTTTTCTGTTCCAGATGGTGCATCTGGTTCAAAGAGGCAAAATATAAGGTTCTAAATTAAAAGTGATAGTATATTGAATAAACTAGAGAAGTACTTTCTCATTATTACCGTTGTTTTTGTTGTTGTTGTTGAGTTTTTGACAGTCAGATTAGTCAGTAAACTTGTATAGGGGAGTATTGTAACCACAACAGTTTTGATGCCATTTTTTTTCATGGCTCACTGGATTGTACCGGTACTCGTTTTTGGCCAGGGTTGCCAGATAGGAACTAACAACATATTGTGCTGTCTGTTTTTAAACTGTTTACAATTTAGACCAAAACTATGTGCTGAGTGAGGGTGCCCTTCCTTGCTCAGATGTGTGCTAGTGTGCATGTGGTGTGGGAGCAGATGACGTGTGTTGTGATTAGCTGACATGCGCATGGGAAAAGAGAGGAGCAAGCACATGGGCTGGCTGGTTGGGTCAGACTTTCTAATGGGAAAAAAAACTTTTTTGTATGTGCATATAAATGTCAAAACTATCAAATATTTGGGCTTTTAAAATCTATAATATAGTATTCAGACCCTTAACTTATCAGATAAATGCAATAATGATCATATATCTGGAAGCACTGGTCTTGGTTAGAGCCCGCCCGATACGGGAAATTTTGGCCAGTGCCAATATCGATATTGGGAGGGGAAGGTGGATGCTAATAACTGATATAATGGCTGGAAGTTTTTGAGCTTTGTCCATCCCCAAGAATCTAAAAAAAAATCTGCAAGTGGAGGGGGCTTGTTTATTTAGCCCAGCTGTTAGCAACCATGAAGCTAAGGAAATCAGATCCACGCTATACGCAGTCCCACAGTGGATTTACCAGTGGTGCACTGGTCATAAAAACACGTCTTCCTAATGAGCGTTCACATTTTCTATCCTCGACTGTTCACCATAAAGTTATCAAGTGTGTTACATAAATATAAATTAAACAAAGAAACACCCTTCCCTGTTCATTGTTGAAACAGTCTGTCACATATGGTGAAGGTCTAATTATCAGTATTGACCGCAGCAGAGTTTATTTTTCTTCGTAGAGAGGTAAAGATTTCAAACAATGCATTTCATTGAGGCCGACAAAGATAACATTACTAACACTGGATGTCCTCACAAACTGGAAGCTCGACAGGACTTGTTCCTGTAACTAACATCGGGGCTAATATTGTGAAGGCGGTGCACCTTAACACTAATGTTGGCTTGCTACCTTGAGAGGTACGTAGCTAATGACAGCTAGTGGGTTGGAGGATTGAAGATAATTTATTATTGTTTTTTATTTTACTTTACATATCACTTAAAATAAACACCATGCTCTGTTCAGCAAAATACACTACAAAGTATTGCTCCCTGCTTCAGCTATGATGAACAACAAAAGTGAAACTTAAGGCAATGACTTGAAAGTAGTCTTCATGCACCCTCTGTTGGATACATTGTACAATTATGGCTGGGTCACAACATTTTAGGGGTGAAAATTAGAAGTGTTTCTATCGGTGCGCAATGGGACAATTATCACAGATACCAGTAGGTCCCAAACGCCTATATTGTTCCTACCAGTATATTGGTTGTGCTCTAGTCTTGGTTAACCATTTGTTTTTTTAAAAATACGATATGGTGCGATTGGAAAAAAAAAAAAAAAAAAAAAAAAGGCCTGGCAAAGGTTGTGATGGCAAAATTCTTTCTTAACAAATGTCTTTGTTTTGGGGAAACCAAACGTGCACCAAGAGCTCAACTTTCATGCAGTGTTTCACCTACCATTATACAAGCAGGGTGCACCACCCTGTCACCAGCACAGAACCAAGCACCCTGCATACCGAACCAAACTCCCTCCCCCAACCCTTGTGTCGACAACCGCTGGCACTGATGTAGTGCAAAGCTAGCGGCATGCAATACAGACACACTAGCTAAACAGCTAGAGGTACACTCCATTTGCTTTTGTTTACCCCCCATGCTCAAACTGTCAGTACAAATAGCGTGCAACACAGACGTGTCTCTCCCCCCTCCCCCGTCAACAAAAATCACAGAAGACATGAGCGCCTTGCCACGGTAAGTAATGTAAGGGAAACATTGCACTAGATCATCCATCCGCCATCCATTATCTTTACCCGCTTCTTCCATTTTGGGTCACGGGGTCGTCGGTGACCTTGTCCAGCAATCATTGTGCGAGGGGTGGGGGTACACCCCACTCCTGGACAGGTCGCAAGTCCATCACAGGGCCACATAGAGACAAACGAGACAACCAACCATTCACTCACACCTGGGGACAATTCAGAGTTACCGGTCAGACTAACATGTACGTTTTTGGTCTGTGGGAGGAAACTGGAGAACCCGGAAAAACCCACGCATGCACAGAGAGAGCATGCCAACTCCACCCAGAGGGGCCCCCGGACCAGGATTGGAACCAGGGTAACCTGCTCGCTGAGAGGCAGCAGCTACCTGCCCCACTAGATCATCCCTTATTTGTAATTATATCAAGGTTTTTCCAGATCTTTGTTCACACACAAACATGTTTTCTTTTATGTTTGTAATATGGTTCTCCCCCCATGGCTTGTCAGAAGCACAGTCACACCAACCTTCATCTTCAGTACAGGCCAACTAATAAACAAACACCTGTCTTTATTTTAAAAGTTTTCTTTGTTAATAAAACATGCAACTACAATCTTCTGCAAAACCTTAAAGACTACTTAATGCATAAAGCTTTACATTAAATAAGAAACAGAACAGGACCTGAAACAAAATTTTACATGCAATATGTTGACAGTAATGTTAAAGTGTTGCATCATTAGCATCCATTTTTATCTTTGCTATATTGGTGCTCTAAAATGTTTCACACCACACTGATTAAGATAAAATGTATACGTTATATGTCATGCTTCTATCACACCAAGGAACTTTTAAATAGTGACTAACTTTCAAGAAGCTGTAGAAACCACTCAGGAATGTTTTCAGACTTCATATTAAGAGTTAAATAAGTTTAATATTCAAAAATATTTTGACCCCATGCCAACATTTGAGCAAAGGCGTCAGTTTATTTATGTGAAGGGGACGTGTACCCCTCACATTAAAAAAAAAAGATTCATTTGGACCCCCCCCGCCCCACATTTACCATGAAATACTAATTCACCCAGTGCTGTTTTTATTGCTACGTGAACAAATTTATTTCACTTGATGAATAGGAGAATACTCGAACCACTAAAAGTGCACTCTTCCTGGTTACCTTCAACAACTCACCACAACACATGCAGTGTTTCTCCTCTGTCACTTGACTTGGCAGGGCACTCATCTCTTCGTGGTGCTTTGTCGACTGGGAGGAGGGGGAGACACCTCTGTGTTGCACGCTAGCTTAGCGCTACATTAGTGCCATCAGTTATAGACTGGGGTGGGGGGTTAGGATGCATGAAAGAAGTGGTGCATGCTCTATTCACACAAGGAGTGCTGTTGGTCAGGTTTCTTCTTGTTGTGCCATGCTCTCTTTAAAATAGTTATTGAATCAAGTGTTTACTTATGTAGGTAAACATAGATGTTTAACAACCCATTAAAATACACCAGAATGCAGGAAATGGCATCTACTTCATTCCATATTTTTTTGGGAGGACCCCCAGCCTCGTCCACATTATAAATTCTTCTGACACTAATGCGTTTGAGGAGAAATAAGTACTTACTCATGGGTAAATGTTTTTCTTTAGAAGCTGCCAGGTCTTTTTTAAAGGCAGGTAGAATCACGTGTCATTCGAGTTGTGTGAACCCCTGTGCTTGAAGTTTCTACCAGCAGTTTTACAGGAAGCAGCTTTGCTTTGTTGTAGTTGGTTTTTTTTTGGTTTCACTGAAACAGCATGCTGCAGAGAGCTTTGGATGATGGTTGGTTTTTCAATTAGGGTGTTAGCTGTAACAGCTACTGAATGATGCGTTTACACTTTGATTCAGTTTTTAAAGGGTCTGGGGATCCTGAGATGGGTGCAGGTTTGACAGTTGTGCATTTAGCAGTCATTTAGCTGTCAAGACAATTATGTTGTTTCATGACCGAAGCATGTTTCAATAGTCATGTCTTCTATGGGTACCAAAAACAAGCTATAGTTTAAATAGAAACAAGCCAAGGCTACATTAGGACAGTTGTAGTATGATGAGTTCTAGTCCGGTTAACCAGCTGACCAATGAAATGCCCTGGAAAGAGTTGCTCTGAGCCAGGCTGGACGCTCTGCTTCTAGATGACACAGAAGAAGAGCTCAATGTGGAGAGCATAACCTTGACTTTTTTTCCAAAGTAAAATGATCTACGGCTTTGTGGACAGCAGAATGGACCAATTCTGGACACACAACCTCTGAACATTTAGTACTTTGAGATTTACTATTTATTAGTAGCACATGTTTATTTTGACGGTAGCTTGAACAAAAATGCCCATGCCTCAAATAATTTTACCAACATTGAGCTAAAAATTGGTGTGGTAGCAGCTGATGGTTATTTACAACATTCTCTAAGTGCTAACATATCATTCAATACCACATGAGAGTTCACATAATGCTAGTTTCAAGGACTGACCAAATGTTTTTTGAAACAAATGTTTTATATTATTCCTGAAGTTGCATTTATAATTTTTTAACCGTGTGTAGTATCTGTTTGATGGTTGCTCACTTTACTGTCCGTTGGGTTCATTTTGACACTGAGCTCCTCCTTTGGGTCTCTTAAGGAAAGTGAGTGCTTTTGGTCTGTTTGTTGTGTTTCTTTAAATAATGTGCTGCCTTTAGTTCCTTATTCAACATTGCCTGGGATTTATCAAAATTGTGAAACTACTTTAGTAGATTTATTTTTGCCTTCAGTAGATTAAGGTTATTTTGACCTTTTTCTAGATAAAAAAAAAATGGATCTGGCTCCAAGTGCAATCACAGACATTTACAGCAGTTTTTTTTTTTTTTTTTAATTTTTAAGAATAAAACCACCTAGTATTATTAACTTTGGTTTTAAAATGTGGTTGTTGACTACAGTATATGAGAAAACCAGTGAAATGGTTCACATTCAAAATTAGAAATCCAGAAATCAAAATTACTACAAGTAGATCACTATTTCTCTGCTTATGAGTGAGAGGAATGCAAGCACCTACACAAGTAGCAGAGGAGTGAGGGAAATCATTGTTCTCACCCCGGGCATGTGTTGACCTCTGGCAATAACAAGGAGCCTTCTAATCTGACACTTGAATGAAATCCTGTCTGATTTTCTCTATCTGTTGCATCAGCCCAAACCCATGGTCACACCTTTTCCTCCCTCCTGTCCAGCTGAAAGCAGCTTGGACCAAAGCATGACTTGAGTTTGTTGCTGATACTAAATGCACAATTCATTTTATTTCAGCACAAGGCTTGATTCTTGTTTTGTCTTTAAGTGTCTTTTGTGTTTCCCTGACCAGAATGGATTCAACTGTTTTGTGGCCATTACATCACTTGTACTTATAATAGTTGAAAGGAGATGAGCTCGGTGCCCATTAAAACGGATAAATCACAAGTTTAGGTGTAACACTTGGGAATGTCCTGGAATGCCCTTTGTGCTTCTCTAATTCTGTGTCATGGTGGAGCCATCAAGTATATGGTGAATTATGCTGACAAGTGAAACTCTTTTTTTTAAACCAAATTCTGATTGAATAAAAATATGTGACCCTAATATTTACATTTCTCCCCCAAAACGGCACCATATTATAGAGCTACTGTACCTACAGTATGGTGTGTTCAAAGACTTAAAAATAATAAATAAAAATAATAGATTAACCTGTCACTGTTCAATTGATTGGTCCATGTCTAGTCAGAGTCTGGGTGTATATTTGTTTTCAAATTGTCTTTATACAAACATGCAAGTCTGTTTCACATATCTGTTTAGTGTCTAAATATCTCCCAAGTCTTTTTTTTTATCTGTAATAATCATAATGCTGTAGTTGTACACCGAGTTTGTACTATAGCTGTCAAAGAATTGTGATAAATGGAAGCTCTGAATACCGTATTTTCTGACGTAAACATCACACCGCCCTATAAGTCGCATCATTCCAAATATGCCTAATAAAATGGAAAAATCCATAAATACGTCACTTTGTTGTATAAGTCGTATCTATTATGCATCACCGCTGATGCATCACGTTTGTTACGCGTCACCACTGACAACCCGGAAATGTGGGCCGGTGTTGTGCCAAAAATCGATTGGCTGTCAGATGGCGGCCGCAGGAGCATGCATGGGTGGACTTTAACAAGAATTTAGCAAGATTAACACCTAAAAACAATTATTTGTTTGCTCAAAATTATAGCAAAGGTTTGTCTCAGTCTAAATTTTCCTTAATAAATGCACTTTGATGGTCAAATCAGTTGCATTTTCAAAAGCCAATACGCAGAAACATGAACGTGCAGAGGGCGACTCCCTGTCCATTTCTTTGAAATTTAACAAGATAACCACCTAAAAACAATTGTTTGCTCGACTTTATTGTAAAGGTGTGTCTCAGTTGAACTTTTACTTAATAAATGCACTTCAATGGTCAAATTAGCTGCATTTTGCCGGGGCGGCGCAGCGAAACGAAGCTGATTTGATGGTTGCTCCAGGCAGACGAAGGTGGCAGGCAATGGCAAGTGGATTGTGTCATTAATAGCCACTTTTACCCATTACATGTTACAATGGCATGCCATTCTGCTTGACTGCCATCTAGCAGTTGAAAATGGTATTGTTCAATATTTTCGGTCAGAATGAATGAAAACGGTCATATCTCAGCCAAAAATTGGTTTATAAATATGGGAAAAATCCATAAATACATTGATTCAGTGTATAAGTCAGTCATGTAAATCATGCAACAAAAAAAAAAGTGTCTTATAGGCCAAAAAAATACTGTAATTAATTGTTTGTTTGTGCTTATCATGCTAAGATCTAATCTCAAATATGAATTTGCTGGGGCGCCCCCCTTGGCTAATGGTAGGGGATACACTGAATGTATTTTAACAGTCAAGCAAAAATGCCCATAGCATTATGTGTTCTTTGAAAGCTTTTTATTTTATTTTATTTTTATTACAAGTATTACATTTTAAATATGAGAACAAGTATTATTGTAAATGCCCTATCAGTTCTGTTTAACTGCAGTGTTTGCAGGGGTTAAACAAACACTTCATTATTACAAGTTGATGCAGCTGGCTCATGCAGTCAGGAGTTTGTCAGGCCCATTATGGGATGAGAACGCCAGACATTTACTGGTAATCCTGGAGAATCTTGTTTCTGGTAGAGCTGCAGCCTGTTTGACAGCTGTACAAAGGACTTGAACTTTCATCACTCGTGTGTTGGCATGGCTGCTGTCTTGATGCTGTTGGAGAAAGTATGCTAAAACTTTAGAAAACATGTATGTGTGTCCAAATAACAAATGCACAAGCTACACTGTTGAATTTTGTGCTGTAACAAGATAAGAACGGTTGTTGTCAGTGGTGGGAATTTTATTAAACTATAATTCTTACTGTTTATTGTTGCTGTCATAGCTTGGTGGTCATTACTGTGGTCTTGTAATCCTGAGGTTGTGGGTTCGAGCCCAGGTTGCGTCAGGAAGGGCTTCCGGTGTAAAACAATTGACAAATCTTTCATGCAAGTTTGCTCGCTGTGGTGACCCCTGAAGAAAGGTGAAGCTGAAAGATTTTTTTCATATTACTTCTTCTTAAATACAGTATTTTCTGCTGTATAAGTCGCACCTCTGTATAAGTCGCATTGTCCAATTTTGTCCAATAATTGGGAAA